>JAAGVU020000002.1:11518957-11537307 GCA_011763525.2 Mormyrus iriodes
CCCAAACGAGCTTGATGGGCCGAATGGCCTCCTCTCGTTTGTACATTTCTTATGTTCTTATGTTCTTATGTTCTTATCTGTCTTCATCTCTTGGCCTCTCTGTTACTGCCTCTATCTGGCTGCCTGTCCTCTTTTCTCTCCACCTCTATCTATCTGTATCTCCGTCTCTCTCTCTGAATCTCCATCAACTCAACTCAAAGATGCTTTTAGTGGTAGGAGCAGAATACTATGTCAGCGATGTAGAAAAATCGAACAACAGACAAACAAACACAAAAGAACTATGGAAAACTGAATGCTTTTTAGAATTAGGACTACATATATTAGGTTTTGTTTAATACTAATACTAAAGCTGTGTACAATCATTGTACTGTGTACAAATTTGTAATTTAACTTGCTTAATAGTCCTGCGGATCTTCTTCTGAACTCTCCACCTGCACTGAGGTCCCCTCCTCCCCTTCCAGTACCCATTTCCTCTCTTGTCCACCTCCATCCCCACACAGGTGCCCCATTCTTCCCCACCGCTTTCCTCCACCCGCCGGTGGGATGCACCCCCAATGCAGCCAAAACAGAGCCTGGCCTCTACAGAGGGAAAGGCAACACGGGAAGATGAAGAGATTCGACGCAATGTCAAACAGGGTGAAGGACCGTCGAGGGCAGGAGAGAGACCTGGGCACAGATGGGCAGGGAGCTTGTGGGGTAGGTGGAGGGGGGGCAGAAGGAGGGAGAAGGAGAGGGGGGTGTGAGGCGGAGCCTTAGGGAGCAGAACAGAACAGTAATTGAATTCCTGCATAGGAAGCTGAACCACACACACATCACTAGCAGAGCTCAGTTCATTTGACACAATACAGTATAATCATAATGAAGCGGAGTGACTCAACAGCGAGAACTGGGGGGGGGGGCGGTGCTAGGAACAGCACAAGTGGAAGGGGGGTGTAACATAATATACAGTATGGATAGTTTGTGCTTGTATGGGGGTATAAGCTGATCGCAAAAGGCCATTTATGCCATTTAAAATATTCTCCCATCTGTACCCCCTTCCAGTTCAGCATCCGGTACATGAACTGCAGTCCTCACCAAGCAAGGAAATTAAAGCTAAGCGGTGTTGCCCAATAATGGAGGCAAACCCATTAGACATCTGGAAGGAAACTGGTACATTACATTTTTACCTCGGTTGGACCCAGTTCCCTAATGAATCTACGTTGTTAGAATTCTGTGTTCTGTTGTTTGCTTAATGTAACTGTTATTTCACATCCCACAGTCAGCTAGAGGATTCAGGAACTATAATCCTTTAATAGCTATGGAAATTAAACCCAGGGGAAGTATTTGGTTGGCCTTTGTTTGGCTTATTTATATAAGCACATAAAACTAAACTCTTCCCTCATAGGCAACTTTTTAGAAGATCCAAAGGCACCACTGAAGGTCAGGCAATGATAAACTCTCAAAATAAAATACATTTTAGTTGCACATAGAGAAAAAAATCTCAAATATATTTGAGAGTGAATAATTCGATATGTAGATTTCAACTGATTCCTACTACTAGTTTCTCTACATCTTCCTCTGAAATAGACCTTAACACAGCAACAAATACACAGCCTATACACTAGCTATACAACACATGGTTTACTCCCTGAGTTCCGGGCCATTTAGGAAGCTTCCTCTGGGCATGAAAGGTCGAAGCGTCACATAGCTTATTTTCCACAATGCAGGAAGGCATTCTGATAAGTGTAACACTGACACCTACTGGCAAGTTTCTGCAATGACTTGAATTTAGTAAACTGAAAATCTTTCCTAGAGACCTCAATCATCCATCCATCATCCATCCATCTTCATCGTATGCTTTTCATACCTCGTACATAGTTTTCTCCAGAAGAACAGCATGTCAGATTAACATTAATATTAGTCAGTACCTTTAATCAAACAAAGGGATTATTGCACATGCTAGCCGACTGTCATTCAATGACCGGCTCTTTTCCTGATAGCAGCCAGTGACTCCGCCCACTGCAGAATGCCAACATGTTCAGAAGCTGAAGTATGCAGTGTATTTCTTGCATTTAGCCATACATACGTTTCTCTTCTTTTAGGCTTTAACATATGAAATGAGGTACATATTTTTAATATTTCCTTAGGAGAAAAGCAGATATATATATATGCTAAAATGGAAAGCAAAGGCCTGTATCCTGTTCCTTAACATGTATAGAACAATCCTGTTAAACTCTTGCCTCTGAGGGCACAGTGCAAACAGGTACCCATAGCACTTCTTGCCAGTGGCGATTTCATGTCACCGTGTGGCTAAAGGAATTACTGAAAACAGCAAACAGCAGACATCGTGGAAGATGGTAGAGTTAAATCCTGAGCATGAAATAACGTTGAGGAACAGCTGAGCATAGAGAGAACAAGGCAAATTTACAAAGCGGTTCTCAGTGGTGAACCGACAATGAGCACAAAGGTAATATCAGCAGGATGCTGCTGATACAATCAGCAATTATGTATGACTGATGACAGCGATTCCCGAAAATGGGGGAAGAACACTAATGGGAAGGAAGGCCACGGCTGGCGAGGGGGTGCGGGCGGCCATGATGGACTGCCAATGAAGGTCACCACGAAAGCAAGCAAAACGGGGAATCCGCTGGGAGGTGGGGACGCCGGCGGCAGTGAGCATGCGGCTTACCAGAGTGGACGCTGCAGAGGTGTAGACAGGGGTGTGGCCGGTCGACAGCAACACCGGCTGCAAGGAATCATAGGGGGGGAGGGGGGTCACTGCACTGCAGGAATGGGTCATTGTATGGAGGGGGTCACTGAACTGGAACGATGGGTCACTGCACTGGAGGGATGGGTTACTGTATTGGAAGGATCGATCACTGTACATGAGTGTCACTGCTTTCAGAAGGATGGGACACTATACAGGAGGGGGGTTACTTTACTGCACTGGAAGGATGGGTCACTGTATGGGAGGGGTCACTACAGTGGAGGGATAGGTTACTACTGGGGGGGGGGTCACTGCACTGGAAAGATGGGTCACTATACAGGAGGGGGGCTCACTGCACTGGAAAGGTGGGTCACTGCATGGGGCTGGTGGGGGGGTGGTGGTGGTGTGTGGTGTCACCGCATTGGAAGAATGGGTCACTGTACAGGAGGGAGGTATCACTGCATGGGAGGGATGGGCACTGTACAGGAGGGGGGGTTTACTTTACTGCACTGGAAGGATGGAACACTGTACATGAGAGGGGGTCACTGCACTGGAGAGACAGGTCACTGTATTGGGGTTGGGGGTACTGCATTGAATGTATGGGTTACGGTACAGGAAGCAATGTTTACTACACACACATAAACCCTAATCCAGTAGCATCAATTTTCATTACCCTAAAACCCTATGAGCTAAACAAACGGCTGAAGCCTAATTTAGAATCTATACAGACAGCAAGTGTTCATGTTGACATATGCGAGAACAGGAAGGCCCTACTCTACTGCACGAAGAGAAGAGATGGAAGGCACTGTGCATAAGGAGCTGAAGATTTTAAAGAAAAGACAGAGACGACCCAAAGCTCAGAGAAGTTAAAACAGACTGATGAGAAAGAAAGAATACTGAGGACCTCTGGTCTTCAAGACAGTCATAATGTTTACATGGGGTTAAAGGGCACCGACTCACAGGGTGACACAGGGCGGACAGGGTCACAGGTAGCGATAGAGGGCAGGCGAGCAGGCTGAATGACAGAGTGCTGCAGGTGAGCACGCTAAAAACAGACACGGAGAGAGACAGGCAAAGGTGTGAAGCACTAGCAGGGTGAGATAGTGAGAGATCCAGAAGGAAGACTCTGCCTGGCAGAAGTCAAGAGGACATTAGAATCAACGCAAGAAGCTGAGGAGAGAGGTGAGCATAGGAGGACAGAGAGAGGAGGAACTAAAGGTACAGAGATAAGGCCATCAGAGCCAGCATCCCTCCCAGCAGGCAGAAACACGATTTAGGATCACGTTGACGCTGGAGGCTGCGGTCTCCAACACAGTCTTATTATGCTTTTGATTTTTAGTTTTTATATTATTTAAAAATTTTTGGAATCCAGTTTAATTTTACTTTTTAATGTCGTTTTAGTAGTTTTTATTTTAAAGATATACATCTACTTAGTCTTTACATATTTTAGTTTGTATTTTTTTTATATATTTAGTTTTTAAGTTTAAATTCAGAGTATTAAATGTCGGGACTACTTATTGACATTTGTTTTAATATTTTTTTCATTTTCTGAAAATTTATAGTTTTCATTTAGTTGTATTTCTTTATTTTTTGTATCTTAATTTCTTTCAGTTTCCGGATATATTCTCTTGTAGTTTCAGTCTTTGCTAACGATAATAACCCTTCGCCGGGGGGGAGTAACGGGTGTAACCTTTGTCAACAGCGCCCCCCCCAGCACTGCTCTGAGCAGCACATAAAACTGGCAGAATTTTTCAGCGCATTTTCTGCCTTCCTGTATACAAGCTGGCAGGAGAGATGACCGTGTGTTTTCACCAACAGCGGCAGATCACACTAAACTTCATCCCGCTTTCAAACCCGTCCGTTTAGAAAGGAACCAGAGCGGATTCAATTTCTGCATGGCAGAAGGAATATTTTTACAGCATCCGATGACCTGTATGCCTCTAAAGAAATGACGGTTTTTATTTGACCGGACTGATAGTGTCCATTTAAAACGGTTCTGATAAGTTCCTTTATAATTTGAATAATATGGCGGCCAATACTATATGGTCCAAATCCCAAAATAATGCAGTCATAGCAGTCTAAACAAAATTAATAAATAAACAGAAATCGGACAAAAATACTAAGTAATGCATGCACTGAGCTCTCCATGGTTCTGAAAAATAACAGTTCCCTCTACGGACACATGGGGGCACCCTCTCACCGCAACATCTTTCTATGCTTTATTAAAGACAAGAAATCTGGTTACAACTGTAAACAGGACATAATAAAACACCAATATGAATTTCCATAATATATCATGATAGATGTATAACTGGTCCAGTCTCTTTTCACATGCCCGCTAGAAGGGCACTTCAATCACTGATGCAAGCCGAACAGCAGAAAAGCCATGAGCAAGGGCTAAATTATTTGGTTGATTAATGATGAATAAAGCAGCTGGCACTGATTCGCAAAGAACGTTCTAGAAGACACGGTTGCTTGGGACAGACCAATGAGCTTCCAGAGATACAGAGCTGCTACTAGTGTCAAGGCCAGACCCATAGGGGCCGGCCCTCTCTGCTTACAATAGAGCAGAATAAAGTAAATGATTAGCAATACACAAGCTACTCTGCGTTATATGATGAATCACTGGGCCTACCAGGCATGTGACAACAAGTCATGTGACCACGGCATGAAAAGCCTTTGATTGCCATGCAATTCAGAATACTTAAATGAGGCATGTGTGTGTGTGTGTGTGTGTGTGCATGCATGCGTGTGTGCGTGCAGATGACTTCCATATGCAGGGTTGGTCTGTGATATCATGTCCAGCATTTTATTGGCTGTTCCTGCCTGCTGACAACCAAAATGGAGGAATACTGATCTGTATGTAAAATAACAAAAAATAAGTTTAAAAAAAAAAAAAGACAAATTGACATGTGATGGAAGGAGGGGGTGAACAGGCTGGTGTGGGCGGTGCCCTCACTGTCAATGAGCCTGTCTGTGCCACCCATCTGACCCCACGGTGCCGGGACAAGGTTTGTACCTTTATGGGAGAGAGGTGCGTGTGGGGCGCGTATCCGTGGACGCCATCCATGGGCGCCAGGCTTTTGTTGCTCAGGTGCATCAGCTCACTGCTCTTCCCTGGGGCTAGATGGGCAGGGCTGTGCTCCATTGGCGGGGTCTCTTCATCCTGGTACCTGTATTTCTGCAGGGAATGATAAAGAGTCTGCTGTGAATCCACACTGCATTAGCCCACATCTTCAAATCATGGGCACTTAAAACTAATTTACATCCCATAAATCAATTCTTGATTAGGAGAACTAATTAATATTATTTTGGTTTTGGGGTAAGTTTATTCAAAGGAGAAAATGCAGTTTGCAGCTGAGCCCATTTCAACAGCTTTGTAAATTTTACAGAGGTTATTCTAGATTTTACGCCAGCACTTGAGAGGATTCCAGTGGTACAACAGCAACCCCTGGGGGTAGGGAACCAGCCACATTTTATTTGGAAGCCCTCTCTTCATTACCCACCATCCAACCACCTCCCCATCTGTGACACTGATTCACAATGGGGTGAACGATCAACAACAGAGCAGCACGTCTTCCAAAACAAACTACACACACAAGAAAACCCCACCAAAATGTAACAGAAGCCAGCAGGGGGAGAAACACCAAGATACGTGTGAAATGGCTGAGAATCTGACCCTTAAAGGTCAGCCTTAAACAACAGCTGACCCTGCGTTTGCAAAGTTCCCGTCCACAGTGAGAAAGAGCAAGCAAGCATGCTGATGAGCGGAAAATGCCTCTTTAGTGCTGATATAATGTGGATCCAGATCAAAACCTGCAGAACAGGGGAGTGGAGAGAATGGGCATATGGTGTTCATTGCTTAATACGCTGGTTGTCTGTAAGACCTTCTGAGGACACGCCTACCAGAAACCATTCAAACACCATAAATCAATTAGGGCAGCATTTCCCAACCCGGTCCTCGGGTGCCCCCAGACAGTCCATGTTTTGCTCCCCTGTCTGGCAGGGAGTTGCAAACATAAACAAACATGCTTAATTTGCGATTTGTACAAGTACAGGTACATTGGAATGCTTCTCTTCACCAGCTCTGTCTTGCTCTCCATAGCTTGGGGGGGTCACAGTGCAGGGTCAGCTAACGTGCAGCACCCTTGGTTAAGGGCCTTGCTCTAGGGCCCACGAATGTGTGACTGTTCTGCCGAAGCCAAGGCTCAAACCGGAGATCTTCTGATCACAGGCACAGAGCCACTCACTGCCCACACTTACTGTTGGGAGGGAGCAACAAAAATGTGGACTGTCTGGGAGGGTCCCAGAGGACCAGGTTGGGAAACCCTGTATGGAACACGTTTAATAGGTTCTTCAGATAAAAATATTTCCTTAAGACTGAATTTCTTGATTACACATCCTATTGCATGCCCGGAATCCCAACACTTACACTTAACAACCCATACACCACTGCCTTGTTATTTGTGGAAAGTTCTCATTGACTCTCGTTTTAATGCAACTAATGATCCCTATCTTCCAAAACCGATATAAAGTAGCAACCATAAACAAACAATTTGGGAACCTTTAGTTATGAAAGAAAGATTAAAACTATGCTGTGCAGACAGCCCCGCTTTAACAAAAAGACCCTCATATTCAGACATAGATAGACGCAGATACCCAGACATCATTAAGTAATTCACCAATTAAATCTAAACCCCATCAGTATAAACCTGTCAATTACTTGAAATGCACTGTGATGGGTTTTTACCCTCCTTGCTCCCCTAGCCTCCGGGATGAACTCCAGACCCCCTGTGACCCTGAATAGGATAAGCGATTTCAGAAAATGGATGGATGTAACTATCTAAAACAGACGTACGACTCAAAAATATGGATCCCCTTCAAATCCTCAAAGGTACAATAGATGCCCGCTGCACTTCCACTGATTAGACATCCAGCCCCGATATGTTCACACAATGGCGTGTAAAATATTGTGGCGTTGGTGAGAAGTGGCCCCACTGGCACCGCTGGAGCGGATGCCTTTCACCATCTTCAGGCAAGTCCACTCCAGCCTGGCAGAGCTGAAGGCAGGGCGAACCAGGAGAGGCAGCAGCTCCGGGGAAGAGATACCTCGGACAGAGAAGCTTGTCTGCTGGGGCTGTGGCAAGAGGGGGCACCAGCTACGGTTCTGCTTGGAAGCTTGCCCTGAACCCGCTGGCAGACGTGCTAAGAGCGCTCCAGCAAAAGAGGTGCCGCCCTGCCCTCCCGAAGCGCCCCAGACACGTGCAGCGTGTCTTCAAGCCACTCCTGCCGACCCGCCTGACCTTTGACGAAGACGACACTGGCAAACGAGAAAGGCAGGCACCACAGTGGACTCTGACCACTCCCCGACCATCAAGGTCTCCCCGCTCGTCAGCTGCAAGGAGCCATTACATACCCCCGGCTGCAAGCACGACCAGCAAGGCAGGCGGAGGCAGCTCTATTGGAGCGAGAAGAGGCATGTCATAGCTGGGAGGCCCAGCTAGCTTGGGAGCACCGCAAGCTAGACGAGCAGCAGGAGCAGGACCAGCGGAATTGGGTGTAGCGGCAGGAGTCTGCAGAGCAGGAGTGGCAGGAGCTAGAGCAGCTGCGCAGTGAGCTGGTAAGTCGGGAGCAGGAGCGCGGCCGCCAGAAGTGTCTAGCTGAGGCAGTGGAGGCAGCATTGCACAGCCGTGAGACGACGCTGCCCAGCCAGGAGGAAGCGTGTCGCGGCTCGGAGACCCAGCTGGCTCAGAAGCACCACGAGCTGCAAGAGACGGAGGTTGCGTTCCGGGGCCAGGAGGAGGTGTGCCATGTTCTGGAGGCCCAGCTGGCCCAGGAGCATGGCGAGCTGGCATCACAATGGGAGCAGGGCGAGCAGCTGCGCGAGTCCCTGGAACGGAGGAGGCGCATGGCGAAGAAGCTGCAAGAGTGGCTGCCAAAGTGCGAGCGACTGGGAGAAGCCACCCGGGGGCAGAGCAGGAGGCTCCATGGGAGGATCAGCCTGGTGATCAACAACAGGTCCCCCCAAAGTCACGGAAGAAGAAGAGCCGAGGCCATGGGGGACCCACACCTTCAGAGCCTGCTGGCCACCCAGCACCTGATAGCAGCCGGGCTCCGCCAGCACTCCGTAGCTGCCCCATGCGTTGGTTGTCCCCGGAGAGGAGGGCCTGGCTGTGGGAGTCGCTGGGTATAGTGTTCCCCAGAATGGATGACCGTTGAGGGGGGAAATCTGTCACACCATCATCCCCCAGCAGTCCTGCACCTGGTCCATCATTCCCCAGCCGAGCTACCCTGCAGTGGCTGATGAGGTCTCTGCAATTTGTAATTGTAATTTGTAATTTGACTGAGGTGGGACTGGTATAAGGGGTCACCAGGACGGCTGACCCTTGTTGTGGGGGTTGTGTGGTGTTAGTGAGCCAAACACCAACTGGCTCATTTGAATATGTCCCAGCATGCCATGCTGCTGTACTGTAAATAGCCCCTGTCTATGTCATGTACGTAGTTAATGTGCCTGGTTCCACGTGTCACATGTTCTTGTACTGGAGTTGTGCTTAGGTTTGTGCTCGGTCCCCGTGTGTTTAATTGTGTATAGATTACCCACCGTGTGTGTGCTTTACCATCTACCGTGTAATCTCCCTGAGTTTCCGAGTCATGATGGTCAAAGTCTTCTGGTTGCTTGAGTGCGTCCTTTTAAGGGTTACACTAAAAGGGCAATTTCGTGTCAGTCAGTGCCTCCTTTTCTTTATTTGCTGCCATCGCAATGCCTTAGCCTGCCTAACACCATAATATGATCTTCTGCAAGCTAAACCCAGTGGAGCTAGTAGCCGTTGTTGTCCGTCTGCAGCTGCAATATGAAACTGACTGAAAGGTTTGCAATGCAGGGGGTTAAAGCGGCACGACAGAGGACCCTTTTCCGAAGAAAGCGATAGTTAGCATCTGACTTATCTCACATTACACAGACACAGCAGGAGCGGAGAGCAGATAAGAGGGATGGGGAGGAACGGGATGGGATCAACGGAAAGAAAAGAGGGAATACAGGAAAGAGGGAGATAGATGGATAGATCAGGCAAGAGCAGCGATAGCAAAGAGGCAGGGAGGGTGGCTGCATGAAACAACAGAATACACTAGTGGGCAAAATTGTGGAAACAGCATTTTTGGCATTACACTTTAAAAACTACTACAGAAATAGCGGAAATGTTTATAAACAAATCGAAGAATGTTTACAAATATCATTCACTGGACGGTTAAATAAGTAACTGCATCAAATGGAATAAAGTTCTGCGATCTCTAAAAATTGGAAGTGTTTCCACAATTTTGGTCCCTAGTGTAGATAAAAGCACCTAAATGAGATTTGTGTGCCTAGAGGGGTTGAAAAGGTAGTTTTTTAGACAAAAGAGTATTGGTGAAACGTATAATTATATAAATTCGATAAAAACTGTAGCTGAGAAGCACAACGGTAGGCTCTATAAATGGCGGTGGTCTTGCAAGAAAAGGTGTTCGACACATACGAAAGACACTCCGGGGGTTTGTGTTTTGTCGACACAGCAAGTTAATTCCTAGATTAAATACATCTAAGAGCTACAAGGACAATCTGAACCCGAGAATATGCTTGCATGCACATATCTGTAGACAATGTATGTCTGTGTATCATTTCAAGTGTTTTTTTTTCCCCCTACTGGAAAAACAGTCCGAAAGAGCAAAACCGAAAGATTAATCTCACTAAATGGCCGGATGTGGCAGAGTCTCCATCTGGAAAGGAAGCAACCAAACGCTGTTCGTACTCGACAGCCACAGCATATGAAAATGATCAGGTGACGCAGCAGCCCTGAAGCAGCAGCGATTTCAGGACAGCCACCTTCACTTTCGGCTCAGCCACAAATTCAGTGCTAGAGTCCCCAAGTTACCTATTTATTCAACTTTCGGAGGAAAGAGTCAAAATAAAAGCGTAGGACAGCAGGCCCCAATGATAAAAACATGGAAAAATGTAAAGAATTGAGGCTACAAAACACAAGCCCTCGTTTTTGTGTGGGATCTCTGCCATAAAGGCTTTTACGATATTAAAAAGCAGATTGTGTAGAAACAGGAATATTTCACTGCACTGCAACAGAAACCAGCATTCGTTGCAGATTATATTTCAAATGATGAGCACTATAACCCAATCAGATATAGGCCTAACCTAATAGAGATATCTGTAACAATGGAGATAAGCATTTGTTGTTCTAAACAAGCTAAAACAATGCACTAATTGCCATTAACCCAGCATGACAGTTGCTTGTTATATCATAATCAAGACCCTCCTGGGAAAAAAAAAACAGGAAAAAATATCATGACAGAAGGTGAAATCACACCCAGGATTAGTAGCTAAAGCTTGTTTAGTCACAAGTCTTAAAAATAGATCTATTCCTATTACAGTTTCATTGCTGTTGCTATTATGTAAACAATTAAACACCTGATTAGTATTCATTGCACTTTGCAGCTGCTTATATATCAATGGCAGACATTATAAACGTGTTGTTGTCCCATTTTATCATGTGATATCCACAGCAGCAGTTTGTTTATTACTGATTTCATTACCGCAGTGATGTCACACCAGGTGGATTTGATTTCTACCTTATGAGGGCAAAGGTCAAGCATTCTTTTCGGTCTTCTGATGTTACAATAGGCAAATATGTAGTAGCCTCTCCTGCCTTATGATGTCATAATGAACACAAATCCAGAGCAGTATCTTTTCTGACCTGTGATGTCACAACTGAGAGAACACCAGAGTTGTTTTTTTTCTGCCCAGAGATACAATATAGTTTTGGGAGCTGATTGTGGTAGATCACAGAAGAAATCTTAATAAACTAAGTTAATAAAAACACTTTCTGTCTTTGGTTCTCTACCCGAATGCAGCTCACACTGCCATGAAAGAGTGAGAGAGAGAGAGAGAGATGGAGAGAGAGAGAGAGAGTGAAAGAGACCAGGATAAATGGGGAAATCTGTCCTGGTGTGCAATCCGTTTTAACAAAAAGTGTCCCAAGTAAAGAGCAGGGACAGACAGGGCTGGTTAGTGATGCACTAGATGGGAACATAATCGCAGGCCCTGTGGGGGCTCCAGGCCCAGGGCACAGATGATGAATGAAAACAGCCGGCAGGTTACTGTCAGTAGTGCAGAGGTTGCAGTGCTGCAGAGAGGGAACACAATCCAGACCACGGCGGTCTGGTTAAAAGATGCTGATAGGCCATTTCAGCGGGGCAGAGCACAGGATCCTCTCCTGGAGGCTCATCGAGGCTTCACAGGAGCACAGCATTTACATTATTAATTTCTTTAGAAGACCTGCTTGGCCATATTCGTACCATAAACAAGCACAGTTGGGTATCTTCCTCAAGTGGGCCAGAGGTAAAGTACCAGGCACCAATGTTCTTACTACATACCTACAACCTTCACTACTTGTCCTAGCTTTGACTGAAATGGTTACACAAACTGAAGGTCAAACTGCAGTCACATGGCATCAAAAATTATATCTGTGTTTTCTATTGTACCTACTTCCAGCCTAGTATATTCCCAGTGATTTTGCAGTCAATTGTGAAGCTTAGATCAGGGTACACCTTGGAAAAACGGCCATCTCACAAAACCTGTACACACAACACCAATACTGGGAGGACATTCCCACTTAACACCTGTAGTGCTGGCGCCAGAATCAAACTCCCAGCTTTTGCAGTGTGAAAAGACATCTTGCCTGCTGTTCCATCATGGCCTTGGTCACTAATTACTATTTCCAATTAAAGTCAGCATAATTTCTCAGAGTGGTGACTCGGTGATTTTCACTGTAGCCTCCTACCTGCAGGGCTTTGGCTTAGATTTGTGCCCTCAGCTGTATGAGTGCAATTTGCATGTTCTTCCTGTTTTTGTATAGGTCAGAGCGATTCAAATCACGGTCCTCGAGGTCCTGCTGCTTTTTGAGCTGTTGATTCTTCCTTTACCTATGAACCAGGTGTGAAGCCTCTGGCCAATCAGAATTAGAAATTATTGAACTAATTTCCCGGGAGAACTGAAAACATGGCCTGGATTTGGAATCAAGGTCCAGATTTGAACTCCAACTTCTTCCCACAGCCTAACAACAGGTGGTTTAGCTATAATGGTGATTTGGAATTGCTTATAAGGCATGACCGAGTGAGCGAGTGTCCTGCGCTTTGTGGGACAGATTCCTGAGGCTTCATGACCCGGTACCAGATAAATTGTCATATTAAGATGAATGGATGGATATCACAGACAGTTCTAAAATATACAAGTTAGACCAGCCTGAAATTGTTTCTGAATGAAGACCCATGTTTACCTCAGTTGTGACATCAGTACTTTCCCACAATGCTCCAGGGCAACAAGACTCAATGTATATTGAATTTGCACGGGCTAAGCCTGCAGCTAAGTTTACCAGCCAGTGCTTGAGGGCACAGATGCGTTTAATGTCCTTATCAGCACCTTCACTCAGAAGGCCACGCTCAGGGCCGGTGGCCAAGGTGCTTAAATGCAGGCTGAGATTTTCCGTCCATGAGTTCAGCCCAATCTTTATTTCCTGCATAGTGACCGCAGTGGTAGGCAACAGCTGGCACCTTTCCATCATGGGAGCAGAGATGCACCATTCATCCGGTAGCTGCTTGCCCTGCTAGGGACATGTGTAACGAAAACAATCAGCTGGGCTAGCAGTGAACTCCCCACCCTCGAGGCATCTGGACTGACGAAATTGAAATGACTGAATTGTGGGAAGGAGGGGGGCAATATAGAAAAATATGGGGAAATGACATAAAGGCGTACACACAGGCAGTCATCTGAAGTGCTCTGTGAAAGTATTCAGCTTCTGGGTGTCTCATTTCATGAAATTACAGGGATGCGTGCAGACTTTATGCTTTATTCAAAACCCAACTGGTCAGACTCAGAATTCAGAAGCCCAAGATACATTTTTGCTGATATTCCTGCGGCTTAACAGGAAAAAGATGAAATATGCTGATTTCATAAATATTCAGATTCCAGAACTCCATATTTGTTGAAGCCCTTCTGGGAGCAATTATAGAGCATTTTTTGAGTAAGTCTCCAGCAAATCTGTACACCTGCTTCAGGAATGTTTATGGGGTGCAAGTTTTAAATCTTTCTAAAGATGTTCAATGGGATTCAAGTGATGAAGTGTGGCTGCGTCTCAGAGGACCTAATCTGCTATTCATATGTAAAGCGTATTCTTTGTGAATACATGCAGTGCATGAGGGTAAAGTGTCACGCAATGTAAAACTGTAAACATTCCTAGCAATTTACTTGGCTTTCCACAGGAGGGCTCTACAGTGCGCACAATACACCCCGTTTTTGGTCAAATGTGGAACCGGAAGTCTGCAACTGTAAATAAACTGTGATTTTAGATTTTAAAATTATACAATTATTACAGTCCTTACATTTCCAGAAAAAAAGCTCTTTTTTTTTTAACTGACACTGGTCACTTATAAACCACACCATTTATGAAGTGGAATCCAAAGCCAGTCCGACACCATTACTAATTAATACAAAAGATTATTAATCAGAACTCTCACTCGACAACAAAAAGTCAATTTTATAATGCCTTAAAAAGACCACCTGAGAGATCTGTGACTTTCAAGCTTAAGAACAGGAGGACAGAGATACAGATCCATGATTGATAGCAAAACACGGTCATGCTCATACTGCTAATGAGCTCATGATAAGGCCCCTGCTTTAAGAGACCCTCCAGAGAGCTTCCTCTTCCTGAGATTGCAGCTTTACACAATTTACATAGCCCAGCTACCATGTGTCTCCTTACAAATACCAGCCATCATTCTGATCACCACAATGTTACATCAATGTTCATCTCAGTCGCACCATGACACACTGTTATTGGATGACTGTGTTTTTGTTTTTGTAGAACTGGTATTTACTATACAAGTCATCATTTACTCAAGTCATTTAGAATAAACCTGTGGCTCAGAGATGAAACCCATAACCACTGACCCTAACTCCTATCTTTCCTCTGTCCCTGACTGTTGCCCCTTACCCTACATCTACAGTATAACACGCTGCCTATTCCACAGCCAAGACTGCGCTGCAGTCAGAAACTAACTCATTCATGCAACTAAAAATACAGTGAGAGAAAATGAAGACAATTTCATAAAAACCAAGAATCTAATGATTCAACCTATACAATGTGCTCTCGCTTAAGGAACCCATCATGCCTCGTTAATAGTTTCTTCATTCTTTTCTGATTCCAACTGAAGAAAATCGTTCTTTAATTGTTCCTGTACACTAAATTTCACTTGTACACTTGTTTCCCCCTAATGTGATCTTTTCTCATGTGTCAGACTGAGGACAATAATTATACAGGGATAAAAACCTGGATTTTACAAGGCCCATCCCACACCTAAGTGCATTAAGTACACCTAAGTGCATTAAGTGAAAACACATTTATCAGTCGCAAATGCAGCAGTTAATTTTCTTTCCTTTCTAGTTTAACCTCTTACCCAATTACATCTTAGGTCTAGGGGTCCCTAACGTGTGAAAATCACACTCTAACGATGTGTACCATGCGAATGTTTTCTGTACATATAAAGGGATACCATGCATTTCGTTTAAAGCCCGAATATACCGCATATCGCCGCAAGGCTGCCTTCAGTTGTAGTAAGTAACGCCGTTTCTCGGCCTTTGCGTAAATTATTCTGCGCAGTTCTACTGACCCAAATCCCATTAGGGATCAAAACTAAGCGACAGCAAAGCTAAAAGACTAAAAGAATAACCGGATAAAAACGAACAAATAAACAAATGAACGTGAGACAAAGCGTAACGATTTCGGTGTGAACATATTTTCTGTAACTAAACTGCAAAAAAAAGAGGAGCAACATCCCGGTTCAAAGCGAACCTCATTTTATGAAGAAGCATCTCACCCGCTTGCTTTTCCCATTCATCGTTGCACGCTCCTTCCCATTCAGACAGCGCCGTCCTGCTACAGCTTTCCCGTACCCCTAACGCATTCTTAAAAACGATTCTTCCTCTGGTTTTTGCATCCCCTATCCACAGCCCTTCGGATCAACAACCCCTCCGCCTTTGCAAACACCGGATACCGGAGGGGGTGGACATCAACGCTCCCTTCTTACCTTGCAGCCGAACATGAGCGACAGGGTCCGGTTACTACAGACGACCTTACACTGGCACATCACCGGAGAGAAGCACTTTATATTCCTCTCAGGCGGAGACATGAGAAGGATGCCAGACTCAACTACAATCGCACGCCGCCAAGCCCTCCGAAGCTGGTGACAGCGGGAAGAACCGGGCCGAGGGGGCGAAAGGGGGCTACAGCCGGTGATTTAGTATGGAAAGACGCGACAGTTTCTCTTCTCTCCGGTATCCGGATCCTGATTGTACTAAACGTGTATGCAGTGCTTTCTATTATGGACGATGAAAAAGAAATATTTCACAAATCCGAAAACAGATGATGTTCACAATAGATGTTCACATATTTATCATTTATGAATAGGCCTACTTTTAATTCTATGGCTGCACATCATACGCCTGGGCAAAAGCTTTGGACTACTCCCCCCTCTCCCCCTTTTCTCAGAGAATCGCCACCTTGCGCCTCCTGTTCCCCCCCCCCTTCTCCCTCTCTTTCCTCTACACACAAACACATTCACCCTCTCTCTCTCTCTCTAAGAAGTGACAGGTGGAATGTGCAGAACCAATAGGCCATCAAATATGGGCTTTCGACCCTAGAGGGCGAGAGGAGCGAAAAAAAAATTGATAAGGGGGAAAAATATATATATATTTATATACATATTTTACAAATGTAAATAAAAAGTAAAAAGAATAAAGTAATTTAAGTCATAAAACTTTCTCAAGCCTGTAACACGAGAACCCGGACGACGCGTCCTTTTTATAGTCTCGTTTACGTAAAAAATTCTGGATGCCCCGCATGGAAGTCATCGCATACATACGTAACATGCACTAAGTCAAGCAGCCAGTCACACACACACTGAGACCCATATGCTCCTGAATACCCTGCCATAAAATAAAACCAAACGATTCACGACACTTACTCTCCTTCAGTTAAAGAGGAAGGGTCACCGAAACTCTTGGAATAATTCTTCGGCTTTGCCCTTGTCGCTTTGGCTTGTCTTCATTCTTAGAGTCTAATTATCGGGCAGTGCTGATAACGTTGCAGACCCCGCATAAGACGACTATAAACGAAACGGAACAAAATGTATGAAAACACCGCCACCTAGCGCTCATTTAAAACATAGTCAAAACTCTATAAGAAATTTCTATCGGCTGCTGTCGACTATCATAGCAATTATTAAATTGGCAGTTTAATTCTGGCAAGCTGTGTTATTAACAGTACACGGAGAAAAATTAGTAGAAAATAACGGCAATAATACGCAATCGGGATGAATAATACTAAATTATGTATGTTTCAAGTGGGCCGCAGTCAAAAGAAACATTCCTATTATATTAATTAGGCATACAGTAAACTTGCATAACTGGACTACCCGGCACTGCCAGCTCAGCAGCGACCTGTGCTGTACTGAAGTACTTTATCTTAGTGAACAGTGCTGCAGGCTTGTGTCCTGGGACTGGATTACAGGTTACTAGAAGACACGCTGTACACTGCATCATTTAAACTTGCAGGAAGCTGGCGGCTGCTGAGATTTTTAATTACCGCGTGCACGGGTCCAAACCGAAACAGATAATCATTACGAGCCGAACTCAATGCCGGGGGGCTAAAACAAATCTGTAGTGAAATGAGGGCACCAATCTTGCAACAGGAAAGTCGGGTAGACCGCTAAGTCTCACAGTAAATGTCCTCTGAACCTGCAAGTCGCTAGGACTGATAATAGAGGAAATCTTGGAGATCTATGTCTGTATATATCTTCTTAAAGTGGAAACGCCCCGTTAGGAAAGTACTTTTTCCTGACATACAGTAATAAATAAAATATTCTGGGACCTTAAAGTTCAACACTGGCGTTAAATTTACATGAACAGTGATTAATTTAGCAGAAAATTGTGTGTGCGCAGCCTGCAATACCCTGGCATCCCATCCAGCATTAGTCCGTCTTGTGCACTATGCTTCCTGGGATGGATGTTTGTTATACAACTTCATCGCTATTACCTTTGCTACTATTTTTGTGTATGAGACCTATTTGTGGAGCTCAATACTGCTGTATACAGTTCCTATAAAAAATATTCACCCCCTTGGATGTTTTACCCTTTTATTGCTTTTATAAATCAATCATGATCAACATAATTTGGCTTTTTTGACAAAAAAAAAATACAAAGAACCCCCTTTAATGTCAAAGTGAAAACTGGTTTCTACAAAATAATGACAATAAAAAAAATATGTAACATAAAATAAGTGATTACATAAATATTCACCCCCTTTAAAGTAACTGACCTAATTCAACAGAGATCCAGCCAATTCATGCTAGTAGTCTCACAATTAGTGGAATGGAGATTACCTGAGTACAGTGACTGTGTCTCAAGTGATTGTACTACTGTACCTGTGCCTGGAAGGTCCATTCACTGGTTAATCAGTATTCCTGGCTACCATTACAGCATGAAGACAAAAGAGCACTCCAAGCAAATCAGAGAAAAGGTTATTGAAAAGTTTAAGTCAGGGGATGGATACAAAAAAAATTCTAAGGCACT
>JAAGVU020000002.1:11537407-11549921 GCA_011763525.2 Mormyrus iriodes
AAAAGCCAAATTATGTTGATCATGATTGATTTATAAAAGCAATAAAAGGGTAAAACATCCAAGGGGGTGAATACTTTCTTATAGGCCCTGCATATTGTATGTACATGTGTATGTATATGTATGCATAATTATATGTATTCTGTGTTTCCCACCTTTTGGGAAGACATCATAACTCTTAAATATGGTGCAACATTCTCCCAGAAAAAAAATATCTATTTCCTGCTGTGCCTATAATTTTACATTTAAAATACTTAAATTTCAAAAAGTACCCATTCAACCATCTATATGAGGATGCTACCAATCCAGGAAATCACATGAATTGGTAGCATCAACTAACATGTAAAATTACATTTCAATTGTCCACTTTCATGCGTTCATTGAGCAGATGTTTCTTTTTAACATGTGAAAATCATCATGAACAAAAGAAGTCTTTCCTTTTGTCAAAGTAAAGAGAGTACAAGCTGGAGGCATTTAATTCACTCATGATCTCAATTAAAGTCAACCTATAAAATAAAGAATCAATCAGCAATGCCAAAAACTTGTAGAATATTAAAAGCGATTTTCCTGCTGCTCATATGCCAAAATATATTTCACATGTGTCATTCTTGGCCCATTCAGCCTCCCTTATTGCAGAGGCGACTGTCAGAATAACAGGTGCATAAACAATTGCTTTCACACTTCATTCATTCAAATGGCAAACAACTATTTTGGCTGAATGAAATCAGTGTCAGTCATGTTTACTGGTCCCTTGACTCTCAAATAAGCCACGAAGCTTGACTGCATGCCAAACAAGAGCGAGAGGCGCTTGAAAAGACAAGGGGGTGAAAGCAGGGGGTGGGGGGGTATACCTTATACGCAGTGGGGCAAGTATACCATAACATCCTAGCATAGCTTAAAAGATTTAAAAAACATGAATAAACATTTTGATAATAACACTGATTATAATGGTATAATCATATGTTTGTTAATGATGTACAGTAAACCTGTTAAGGGATGTTAGGATGTTAAGGTATACTTACATTCTGCTTATGAATGTTCTCTGAATGCATTATAAACAATGCACACTTGTATACAGAAACGTGTAGGGGAGCAACACGCCAATGCACAGCTAAGCATGCAGAAATGTAAATGTCACAAGTGTATGCATGCACATGCAAGGACTGAGAGGGCAAACGACAGTTGTGTGCATAGACACCCACCAGGCTGACCTCAAGAAGCACAAAGGCTTCTTAAAATTCAGAACCCAGCCAAACATACACAGGCCTGAAGGAAGGAGCAGTACCTGGACAGCACGGAGAAACGTGCAGGGAGGAAAGGAAAGTACGTAAAATAGAAATACATTCCTTCTGTAATCATTTTGTACAATGTGGCTTTGGTGGGGGGTTAAATAGACAGAGGATCCATCCTGGAAGGAGAAGACTAATGTGGGTGTAACACAAAACTAATTTGGGGGAAAACTAACAGAAAAATAATGTGAGGGTAATGGGATGGGGGCTTACCACCAGAAGGGTCCCATAAAGAGATTAAGAGACTGCTAATAGCACAGGAACTTGTGCATTTCCAACACAAAGAAAATTAGCATTATAACTTAGCTTTTAGTGAAAATTATAATTATTGTCATCACTCCACCTACACGTGTGATGTAAATAATAATTGTAACTGGAAATTACACAGCGGGTGAAAAACTGGAAAACATTTATTCTGAAAAAAACACTGTTGTCCATTAATATTACAGGGACTTCCCAGGTGATACACCAGCAAAAGCATACTGTATCTTATTGTGGGGGCCCAGTGATTATTATGACCCTGAAGCCAGGTGCCGAAGTAATCATGTTAAGGTTTGAAAGGGTGTTTTGCACAGTCCCACTGATTGTCTAGCTCCTTTGCCCTGTGTTTTGTGTCTAGATCACATTCGGTGTGTTTGCTCAGCCTCTACTCATTTCTCCATTTCCTGTAGGGTTCTGTTTAGAGCCGTCACGATTACCCGATAAAAGTTGATTACTCGATTAATAAGCACGTATTAAAATTTCCTTCTCGATTATTTGGCAATATGGCGGAAGGGAGACTGCGCATAGCGGATGAAGGTGAAAATAAAGAGCGAAAACCATCAATTGGGTATAAGCACTTCACATTAAAAGTAAACTTAAATGCAGTCGTCTGTCAGTATTGCAAAGCATAACTTAAATATCACCACAGCTCGACTGCAATGCAAATACATCATAAATATATTTCCGGGTTTGACGGACTCGCCCAATAATGCGAGGTTGGCCATAGATACGTGCCATTTAGTAGCCTAGCCCGTCGTTATCATCACTTTGACTTTGAATCACTTTACTCAATTTACTTACTACGATTCGTCTGTGTCAAAATAATTGCTGTTAATACAAATGTTAACCCTGTCGCTTAGCTGCATCATCTTACATAATATGGTACATGTAAACCATATAATATTAATTTTTCTGAACATATTATGCGTTTTTAGTATGGTTGAACGATATTTTAAGTTTTTGCGATATTTAAGAAGTTGAAAACTTACTATATAGCCAAATATAATTTTTATCAACAGAGTCTGTCAAATAAGTTGGTGGTATTGTAGTTAGCTGTGCCAACAGACACAAAGTAGTGCCAACAGTCTCCTGCCTTTGCTAAATATTCTCTCTATCAAAAACAAAATATTTCCATACAGCGGAAGGCAAATGTCTTTTCGTCACCAGTTCTAGTTCGCTTTTCTCCTCTTTGCTCCTTTTGTTCAATTTCTCACTAAGGCGCCGCACGGTCTCTAAATGAATCAAACAGGAAGGACGAGAATTATTATGATTGTCTCAGAGAGCACATGCAGAGCTCATGCAAAACTTTAGACTGACTGATTTTTTTAAACATATACTAGATAATTATAAAAGGGAACCATCATTAGAATTGTAAAGCTTGCTAAATTTTCTTTCCTTTGACTGACAAAACATGTTTTAAAGGAGCGTATTGATGGTTTGAACCCAGCAGACTATTTCGGTCTATGTGATGTCACTGCTGAATGTGTATAAAAAGCCGTGTCAATATTAACATGGCACATCGTGCAGGCCTGTTAGGGCGGCACAGTGGTGCAGTGGGCAGCGCTGTCGCTGCACACCTCTGCTCTGTGCGTGTGGAGTTTGCGTGTTTACCCCATATGTGCTTGGCTTTTTGATGGTCTTCGATTTCCTTTCACTGTTCAGAAACATGCAACCTTAAATGTATTGAAGTATGTGTGACCCTGCAATGGTTAGTTGGTTCCTGCCTCACGCAAATTTGTATAGTATAGTATAGTGTAGTATAGCATAGTATAATATAATATAATAAAATATAAACGATTACTCGGTTTATCGTTACATTACTTGATTGTTAATATAATCGATAGTGACAGTCCTAGTTCAGTTCCTTTTCCCGGTTTCCTTTTTAACTCTGCTCCTCTTTCCTGTCTTTCTTCTTTGACTCTGCTCTTTTCCTTTCTGACTCTGCTCCTCTTCTCTGTCTTTCCTCTCAGGCTCTGCTCCTCATCCCTGTCTTGCCTCTCTGACTCTACTCTTCTTCCCCATCTTTCCTCTCTGACTTTACTCCTGTTCCCTGTCTTTCCTCTCTAGCTCTGCTCCTCTTCCCTGTCTTTCCTCTCTGACTCTGCTCCTGTTCTCTGTCTTTCCTCTCTGGCTCTACTCCTCTTCCCCGTCTTTCCTCTCTGGCTCTGCTCCTCTTCCCTGTCTTTCCTCTCTGACTCTTCTCCTTTTCTCTGTTTCCTCTCTGACTCTGCTCCTTTTCTTTGTGTTTCCTGCATCATTTCTCCCCTCTGCTCATTATTTCCTGTTTATATCTGCTCCTTAGTGTTCTCCTGTCTGGCTCTGTTTCTCCACTCTGTTACTGTCTAGATCTCTGCCTCATCTCTGCTTTCCTTTATTTTTAGTGCTTCTCCTATCCCATCATCCTTGTCATGTCCTTCCTTCTCTGTCTTTCTTTCTTCCTGGTTCTCTCTGTCCCTATCTGTTCTATACATGATGCGCCAGCCACATTGCCATGGAAACAATAGGCTCTGATAGCTTGGTTGCTAGGCAACTGACATCACCAGTAAGGGGAACATGAAGATAAAAAGTCTGAAACAAATGCTAGAGGTGGATATGGGGAACCTAGGATTTATGAATGTGCACGTGTATGTGTGCGATTCTGCGTGTGCGTGTCAAACAACATGTGGCAAAGCACCGAGAAACATGTCACATTTTCATGACATCATGGTTTGGAACATGTTTCAATTTCCCAGCCTCTGCATAACACGATTAATCACCATGAACATGACAATACATGGGTCCATTAAGACGTGTGTGAATTATTCACCAGGCTCAAGATGTGACCTGTGACCCATTGATCTAAACCCCAGCCAACCCCACCCTCCCACTTTCCACCTGGATCCTGTCCTGGCCACTATTCAAACTACCTGTCCCCTGCCACTGCTGTCGGTCGTGTTGACCAGCACACACACGCACAGAGTTTAGCTGCCATCGTCAATCTATCAGAGAGTAACACAGTCATCAGCATGTCAGTCATGGGATCCTCCATTAATCTCAACACCGGCTTCAGTGTACTAGTGCAAATCACGTCTACTTAAACTAAGACTGGGAGCGGCAACAATTGAGACAATGCAACTAAGGTTTGAAAAAACAGAGACTCAAACCAATAACCTTCACATCAAACATGCAGCACCAGATATGCAACATTCCACGGTGTCATCCAGCACAGTAATGCAAAAGTTCAACACTAACAGTCCAGTTTCTACGATATGGTGGTGCCACTGTGAATATAGACACCAGCAGGCTCTACACAGTTCAGATGTACCCAGTCCCCATTTCTGTTCCAGCTCCTATAATAAATTCATTAATTATCAAACCTGTTGGCTTTGACAGTATTTAACTGAGTCACAAAATTTAAATTGTTACACTGAGGAAATTAATGGATTACTTTTTCAGTAGTGTTAAGCCAAATTTGTTATTATCATAAGTCTGTTACAACTATTTAATATTAATGTAATCTTAATGAAACAAACTATAAGTAAAACATTAGCCCACTAAACCTGATTCAGATGAGTTGTAATCTCTTCAGCTATTTAACAAGTAATCACTGATTAATGAAATCATGAGCGCTGACTACATTATTCATCTTAGGGGCAAAAAAAAATATTTATAGAAACACCTTTATTAATTGCACTGTGATTATAAATGTAATTTAACATAAATGAACTTTAACTGAAGCCAAAATTTGACTTCAAAAGTACTCGGACAGCAAGTTTACTATTGTGTCATTTGCATTGTCTGACTCATTTAATCAATAGCTAAATCAGGAGTGAAAAAAATCGATTCATTAATTAAGAACTCAACTGGAACATAAAAAGCAGACATTAGAGTCCTCAGTGCAAGTTAATGGTTCTGAAAATACTGGGTGTGGAAGCACACAGCTCAGACTCTACACGACAGAGTGCCAAGAGACGTACACACAGACACACAGACACACACGCAAACACGTGCGCACACACATGCACACACACACACACACACAGGCAAACATACACACATGCACACACACACACACACAAACACGTACGCACACACATGCACGCACACACACACACACACACACAGGCAAACATACACACATGCACACACACACACACAAACACGTACGCACACACATGCACACGCGACACTGTTCAGCTCACAGCAACCAAGACAAGCTGTTACTGGGACAGGATGCCATTACATACAGCTCACAAAATGACAAACACTAATGCATAAAATTAATAACGTCAACAATAATAGTAGTAATGATATTCAGGTTAATAATGAAAGTAAGGTGAGCACAATACCCTCAACTGAAATGTCATACTTAATGTCGTCCTCGAGATGCAGATACTGGACATGAGAAATCAAGATCAATAATAAAGCCACAGGGTGGCATTGTCACCATAGGGAGCACTGTAGCATCACACCTCCAGATCTAGGGAGGTTTGACTCCCACTGTGTGAGGAGTTTGCATGCTGCCCCCTTCCGTTCACTCCTACTTCCTCCTGTAGTCCCGAAGCATGCCGCTGAGTAAACAGGAGTCTCTGAATTGCTCCACAGTGTGTGAGTGTGTGACGGTGATGGACTTGCATCCCAGTCAAGGTGTCCCCCACCTTGTACCGTAAGCTTCCTAGTATACGCTCCAAGCTAACACCATAACCCTGCAGTGGATAGGTACTTATGGGAGATGGATGGATAAAAATTGATTATTTGGCATTGATTTATTTACTTAGTTTTGGATGTTTATCCATTTTTAGACTAGAATATCTCACTGGAGTGATTCAAGTTAAGTAGCTTGTTAGAAGGTACTACGGTTGGGTCCTTGAATACACATTTGGCCATGAACATGGAGTGATATTTGTCATCTACACTTGTGACCCATAAAGAAAGTTTATCCAGCCTCTAAGAGGGAAAATAAAATAATCCCAGCAGACATGAAGAGGGTGGATGTAGAGCTCATGTCAATCACCTTTGGCTTGCTGTTGCCGTGACATCTCCCGGATGTTCACCAGGGGGCGGTCTGGAGCTTTGGGGTAATCAGCTCTTCAATAAAACATCAGGGCTCCGGTTACAGGATTTAGCCATTTAGCTGTTAATATACGGGACCTAACGCAGAAATTCCCTGTGAATGCATACTAATTCCTATTTTAAAGACTAATCTACACTTCCAATGGAATTATTATAATTATTATAAACATCCAATCTGTGGCCCAAACCAATACAGTCAAATCCAATTCCTCTGCATATAAAAGCCTTAATCTGAAAATGGTCAGCAAATCCTTTCTCCAAACATATGAGATCTCAAACCTTTGGGTCACCCAGTCTTTCAAACAGAGTCAAGTCTCTGCATAAAAAGATCAGAATTAAAGTATTTTTGTTTATTTTTTTCATTTCCCACCAGGTGTCAGTGTATCTGACACCTAGGGTTTCTGATATGTACACTATATTGCCAGAACAATTAACGTCATATTAAATACAGCTCATCAGCAACATGTCTATGATTTTACCAACGACACATGGGCCCCACCCATCACCCAAAACACAGAGAGACAATTCTGTAAGTTACTGTTGTTACAGAACAAACATGTAAAAATTTACCTAATCAGACGATATATATATATATATATATAACCACTGCCCAAGAATCGAGAAAGAGTCCAACCTCTGATGAAACAAAGATAGATACGATGGAGAAATTAGTGATATTATCACGCATATATGCATGTAAACTCACGGACAGGACCAAGAGCTCAAACCTGCAGGCCTGTGAAGGTAATGCAAATATTTGGTCAAATTGTTTACGGACAAGCAGCCCAGTTTATACAGGTTTCAAAGTCCTGGCTGATGTTCTCATGAACATTCAGCTGTTTTTGAACAGAGCTCATAATAACAGTTTAAATTATCACATGCCAAGATCTAACGAGAGACATCACTGGTGCACAACTAGCAATTATATGTGACATGGGTTTGACACACCAGAGGTAAATAGGAACAGATTGTTATTTAAACAGCAGCGCGTTCAAGATCATAAGGTACAGATTTACTAAATACAGATTTTTTTTTTTAGTCAGGGAAGTGACAAATGATTGTTTTGTACCTCTTCTAACACAACCCATAATGTCACTGTGACACATGAGTCCATGGGATTGGCTGTAAATGGATGTTGAGTGCAGAGGCTGGTTCCTGGATATCTCTGAACACCCTGACACAGGTTGACAGAATGCTGAAACCTCCAGACTCATTTACAAATCTCTTCCCATTATAGGTCTTTTTATCTACAAAATCCCATTCTTTTTTATTTTTTTTTAAGGGTGATTACCTGATCTGAGTTTGCTGTAAACATCTGCCTGCTACTGCCCTGCCTACTGGCAGTCGCACCACCATTCATCTTCCAGCAGGGGGGGCAGGAAGCAATGGGAAGGAGGCAGGGGGACGCCCAGGATGGAATTCCAGCCCACCACTGGGCCCACACTCAGACATGCACTCTTGCACACACAATCATACCCTACAGACAATTTAGAAATGCCATCATCCCTAACGGCACGTCTTTGGACTGCAGGAGGACACTTTTTGGTACAACAAGTAGAGAAAATGCAAACTCCATATACACAGAGCAAGGGCCAGATTTGAACCCCCACTGTGGTCAAGAGTAATATGCAACTCTTCCAGTTTCATATTTGACAGAATGACTGCAGAGGCACTTGCTAGCCTGTGGGTGTGTACAGAGGCTCTCGTTAGCCACTGGGTGCGTACAGAGGCTCTCGTTAGCCACTGGGTGTGTACAGAGGCACTCATTAGCCACTGGATGCGTATAGAGGCACTCGGCCACTGGGTGCATACAGAGGCACTCGTTGGCCACTGGGTGTGTACAGAGCGAGTCTAACTAGACACAGAGGTATAATAGGATGACACGCCGGTTACTCATGTCACCTCAAAGGACGTGAACAAGCAACCTTCTGGTGATACCCCAAGCTAGCTAATTATACTCGTGTTGCCTAGCAGAAAATGGCACAGTACATACAAACAAAAACTCTCAAAACAATATTGGATTGTGGAAGTTAAGCCAGTATGTATTATCATCCATATTTATAAAAAAAAAAAAAAAAAAAAACACCAAAAAATGCTACAGAAGCAGCAGCTCCAAGTCACCTATTAAGTCTCGTCCCTATCGGGCCCGACTCGCCCGCCGCAATAAAGCCCTCGGATCACCTGGCAGACTCGGCCATGCCATGGGAGCACAAGGCAAATCCGGCTGCTATCAAAAGACACCCGGCGCGGTAGCTAGCCAGACAGACAAGAGCCGGGTTTGGGGGTCCAGACGGGTCACTTAAGCCCAAAAAGCATCTGCGATTTGAAAAAATCAGCCTGAATTGATCTCAGACGGTAGCCAAACCACGGCAGGCCGGTCTCCATGCTTTCGCACGGCTTACATGCCAGCACCACAGCCACGGAGGATAGAATTGGTAAACACACATGCGGGAACAGATAAGCCAATGACGATTCTTCCATCTAATTTTCACTGCTGTCGACTAATTGTGCCTCCATTCAGCGCCTGCAAAGCCACCCCCGATGGCAGCATGAGTTCAGTCAGATGCGGTAATATTACTGGCATTTATATCTTACGCTGCCACATGGGGGCGCTCAATGGGTTGGACTGTGACTTTGATTCCCACCTTGGTGCTGTGTGCAGTATTTGCACATTCTCCTTGTTCATGTGTGTTTCCTCCAGTTACTTTGGTTTCTTCCCGTAATCCAAAAGGATAAAAGCACGTGAACCGGTGTCTCTAAATTGTCCACTGTGTGTGTGGGCACTGGCATCGCATCCAGTGTCCCCTGCCCTGTGTCCTTTGCATCAGGCTCACTGCAACCTATGATATTCGGTAATCACAGACGGACGGATGAATATTGGGGTTAATGTTGTATTTGTGTAGCTCACATGGACACATAACTACTTATTATTATGCGATTTTGACAAAATGCTTCAGGAATGCTTCTATATTGTTATATTGATGTTGCAACACTGTTACAGTGTCACTGTGATGCAGGCCAGTGGCTCAGCGAGACCACTGAGAGAAGGCAAAAGCTAGGATTTCATCATTGCCGTGCGAGAGAGACTCCCTCTGAGACCAAGGAGGAAAAGCAACAGAGAAGGAGAGAGAGGGAGGGGGTGGGGGAGGGAAGGGTATACAGTATGGTGTTTAAGCTGCAGCAGGAAGTGCTGGGGGGGCACTGCCCCCACCCAGCAAGCTTTTAATTAGGTCCTGATTATGAATAACGAATGAGAGAGGTGAATGTTTATCACCTCAGGTTCAGTATTTGCTGTAATATTAGTGTATGTATAATATTAATACATCACAAGGAGTGGGAGGCTTGCTGCATTCAGTCATAACTCGCTGTCCGAGTCTCGCTCACGTCGGCTCATTAAATAGTGCGATGACATCACCCCGGCATGTCAGGCATGCCCGCAGTAATTGGTGAACGGGGCCCGCATCACGCCCTGCTGTACGCTGAACCTCGGGGGTGATTCTAGGATGATGTTTTTTAAGGTGGGGGACATAAGGAGGGCCATAATTCTTACAGAGGGGCCAACCTTGTTATTAGCCAATGATATGTTTTGAATCGGTGAGTGACAGCAGAAGGAACACTAGGGGGCCAATCAGCTTTTAGCTGAGGCCTGTGCCACTCTGGACCCGCCCTTATATGCGTACCAGCTAAATCCACAGCGCTCAGCAAAGAGACGATGCGAGGGGGGAGCCAAGGAACTGTACCACTAGGTCAGTGTGCCACAGGAAATTTCCATCACATGACCAGTCGGGTCCCGCTGAGGCAGGGAAGGAGTCTCCTCCGTTTCCCCCATGTGCCTCTCACTCTCCGAAGTGAAGCAGAGCTTCGGTGGGACACAACACCACCCGTCATCTGCCATAGTCGCACGTCACAAGGCGTCAAATGCCCATGGATGCAAACCATCCGTCTGGAGGCCGGGCTCACATTGGTTCCCTTTGCCAGCGTCCTCCCGGGGGCAGCTTAACACCACACTCAGCCCCACGTCGGCACGCTGACTGTGAGAGACGGAATGATGCCTGGCTCAAACTGTGAGAGATTAACGAAGCAGCAAGTAGAGCTAGGATTAAGGACAAAGCAGACCCGGCTGTTGTACCTTTCAAAAATTTATTTTGAAGGAAAATAATTAGTTATAAAAACGTCAGATGAAAATTCCATAAACTAATCATATATAAACTATCCATCCATTTTCCATAGCCGCTTGCTCTATGCAGGGTTACAGGGACTGAAGCCTGTCCTCAAAAGTACAGACACAAGGTCGGGAATGCCTAGAAAGAGGCACCAACCTGTTACGAGACACGATATATAAACTAATAATACAGTATATAAAAAATTATAGTATAGGGTTTCATTAGTGGTAGGTGAAATCCACGTAATATAAATCAAATGAAAATGCTGGTTATTTTTTAGTAACGCATACTGCAGTCATGTTTTCATTTGTCGTAAACAGCAGATGCTGATTGGTCAGAAGGTTAACAGTCACGCTAGCACCGTGAACTCGGGAAATCTCAGCAACCACCAGAGATCCAGGCTTCACTGCCACCCTGGCCCTGCGGCATCGGGACGGCACCACACACCGAGAAAGATACGAGGAAATCGGGATGCAGGAGACCGTGTGTGTGTGTGTGAGCAGCACACCAATAAGGGTGAGAAAACAGTGATAGATTTAAGGCAGAAGACTGGGTGGGGACATATGTGCGCATGTGCATGCATGCGTGCCTGTGTAGGCCAGCGCGTGTAGGTGTGTGAGGGAGCGATCAGAGAGCCTGCACTCCCGTCGTGTTCGAACTGGTTCTCTCTTATCTCCTTTGCATGCACGGTGTGTGTGTACAGCTGTGGGCTGAAGGTCAGGGTGTTGTGTGTGTGTGTGTGTGTGTGTGTGTGTGTGTGTGTGCGCGCATCTGTGTGTATGCAGGGAGGGAGTAAGAATGACAGAAAGACAAACCAGCTAAGGGGGAGGAAATCTGAGGAGCGAGGAGTCCGAGATGAAGGAAAAGATGAGATGCTTAACCAAAAGATACATTTAACCAAAACGCAGAATTTTTTTTTAATAAATATAACAACATACTGTGTAGCACACTGTGAGGGGGTATGGCCACTGTAGTCAGGTAGCTGAGCATCTGCTTATTCACTCCACCTGTTCCTTGTTTTGTGAATCGATGTAGATGTTCTCCCCGGCTCCCAGTGAGCCGATGCCGACGCCCACCGCGCCTCCGGCACCCCGCTCACTCTCGTCCCCGACTCCCTGCTCGATTTCTCCTTCTTCCCATAACTGATTGGTTTGTTTGCTCCTACATCATGTTCCCCGTGTCCCTCGTGCTTATACCAGCCCCCACCCCCGCGGTATTCCCACCCCCGCAACCTGATAAAGCAGTTCCCCACTCTCATGCCATGTAACGTGGTCCTGCACGGCAGCTGGCCATGTGTAGCTCACGCTTGCTTAAAAGGATATTGTACATGCCACGTGGAAAGCCAGCTCGTGGTCTATGACATACTTCACATGTGACTTGTCTTAACACGTGACAAGACATACAATGGAAGACCAAGAAAAAGGAAATGAGTGTGTAAGAGTACATAGAAGAAACGGTGATCAGCCAGAGGCGTGTCCTATATATATGAGGGTGCACCTTACACTGCAGGGGGTGTGCCGTACACTGTGCCCTGTACTGTAGGGGGTGTGTCCTATACTGTGACCTGTACTGTAGGGGGTGTGCCCTATATTGTAGGGGGTGTGCCTTATACTGTGCCCTGTACTGTAGGGAGTATGCTCTATATTATAGGGGGTGTGCCTTACACTGTGCCCTATACTGTAGGGGGTGTGCCCTATATTGTAGGGGGTGTGCCTTATACTGTGCCCTGTACTGTAGGGGGTGTGCCCTATA
>JAAGVU020000002.1:11551069-11582906 GCA_011763525.2 Mormyrus iriodes
GTCTCCGCGTTCTGTGGTGTGGTGTGCCTCGTTTTTGTTGTGCGGTCTGGGTGTGGGGGCGTTGGTTGGGCTCGGAAGGTGGTGGGGCTGGTTGGGTGCTGGCGTGTGCGGGGGGGGGGGGGATGTGCTCTGTATCGATCTGGCCGACATTTGCTCCTATGTCTTCACTGGATCTATAAACACTTCGGCAAGACTGCGCCAGCCCCAATGAGCCAAGAAAACTATTTTAGAGAGGAATTTTAGAAGCCACATATGAGACAGAATGAAGTGATAGATAAGTAGGGAGGGAGGGAAAGAACAGAGACCCAGAGAGCTATAGGTGCGAGGGGTGGAACTGCTGAAAAGGCCCGGAATGAACAGAGCATGCAGGAGGATAAATGTAAGAAGTACACACAGAAAGAAGAATCTCAGGATGGCAGGGCAGGGACCATATATAAACTCCACTAGTTTGCAGCATCGATAAATGCAGGGGCACACCCACTCTGATTTCTAAGCCTTCCTACAGACACCATAAACAGTGTGTTAACCTAAGTGTGAATAAATAAGCAGTAAGAATGCAAGAAATAGAGGAGTCTGTTCAGTCTGTCCTCCACATCTTTATATCTAAGTGGCGGTATCTTGCCTGGGCTGTTGTGAAGGTAAGAGCTGCTCGACCAGGGGGATAATTCCAAACCCCTGCTACCCTGTGTCGAGCTCATCTGTTCCCTTTAAGGATTCATATAGTTGGATCAGATTCACACTGGGTCACCTGTGCTTGAGAAGACTCTGGACCATGTCTCACAATCATATAAAATTTATCATCACCCCAATTGTTCTTCGGAATTCACCAGAACACCTGCTTTGAAGCAGAGTCACTAAAGTTGCTTGCAATATTCTATGTGAGATCTTATCAGTTCATTGGACTTTACTGGACTTTGCTGGACCTAAATCCTACACATGTACGGAAATATCCCAGCATTTCTCTAATCCTGTGTGTATTGAGTACTTTCTGGCAGACATGAAGGTATCCACATTAATGCCCAAATCTCTCAAAAGCATACTGTGCCTATACTGTACATTCATACTTCCAGAAACACTTTGCATTGATCCTGGAATTCCTTCTACATTCGTCTTTTTATAGGTGTTTTTTGTATATTACAATATTTAATGGGCCCAGTGCATAACTCTGAGGTACTCCTCAGATTACAATGGCCCAGCATATGTCTTCGTCTGTATTCATCAAAGCACACTAGCAGGAGATGCAACTTCCTTCGCTTTTATGACTGGACAACAAGGACATTTATAGACATTTTTTAAAGAAAATAAGGAACTGTTGCATGCCTGCTACATTTCCAAATAAAATGCTTGCACCCTTCTTGAGGAAGACCTAAAGCCCATGAAAAACCTATAACACTTCCACAGTCGGCAGTGATCATATATCACGACGCATATAACTCAGTCTGTTCCTGTGCTAGTGACCCCTACAGGCTACAGCAGGCAATACATTAGTCTCCCCATTATTCAAGCCCAAGCATGGTGCTGTGTGAATCTTTGAGTTTTTGCTGCTGTAAGGTATGGAAGACTCTTCTCCTTCTCGTGGAAATAATTTCTGAAAAAGTAAAATTATCGGCCAAAAATTGAGGAGGGAACATCTGAACAGATCGCACTTGTACCTAACTTCTGTTACTATTTCACTCGAGGCTGAAAAACATTGTTTCCGTAAATACTGACCTAAGAAAAAAGAATGCGGAATGAAAGCCATGCAAATCACTGTGTGTGAGACCGGCCTGCAAAACAACATTAAAACGGCAAGTAATTTGTCTGGAGCTCATTCCGACTCCTACTGCAGGGCAGCCCGTAAGGAACAGGATGCAGGTGAGCATGTTTGCTGTGTACCAATGAGTCTGACACCTCTGCTGCGAGGGGGGAGAGGAGGAACAAATGATCCCTGATGTGATACATCTGTGAGACATTTACACACAACATAGGTGTTTATTCTGCCTGTCACACACACACACACACACACAGATTTGTCTACACCAGCAGGAAGGCAACATGTAGGAAAACACACTAGGAAAATGACTGTCTCGTGGCTAATCGATACATTTAATGCAGGTCATGAAAAATGGAGGTGGGGGGGGGGTTCAAACTTGGAAAAACCTGTGTTCTACTCTCAGCCTCCCCAACAGAACAGCACAGTGTAGGACATTCTGCACATTTAACAGGTCAAGGGTGGGAGGGGGGGTCATGACAGTGATATGTTTCAAATTCTTAGTGAGATCATATATGTCACAGATCGCTTTTAAATTCTCTCTTTTTTTTCCTCTGCAAAAAAAATATATAAACTTTTATACACAGACAAATTACCGTGTCATTAAGCTACTACAGTCCTGGACATAAGGTTAAATCACCTCAGTTTATTGCTGAGATCTTTCATTTTTACCATGCCAGTTCAATCCGAGTCTCATGTGACGTACTATTAGTACGAAGCAACTCCCTCAGCCTCATTATGGTCTAAACGGCTTGCCAGATGTCTTGTAAAGTGCTATTCTGGCAAAATCCAATGGGAGTGATGTGACTGAAATCTGGAAAACATTCAAAACCCATTATTAATTATTATTATTATTATTATTATTATTATTATTATTATTATAGGATCCATTCTGGCATCCCTTCCTGGAGGTGCCCTGCCTTCTGCTCTGCGACTGCCCACCATCCCACCCAAACGCCCTGCGATCCAAAAATGGATACATTGCTAAGCTGATGGATAGATGGATGGCTGGATAGATAAAATGAAAACAACACATTAGCTGTGTGTTTTTCTCTCTTAAACGCTTACACTCATTTAACAGAACTTGTTTATTTTTCTACCCATAAGGCCTTTCTCCTCTGTCTGCTCCCGCTGTTCACAGAAAGAACTCCTTCAGAGTCCAGTGAGTGCGCTGCAGTTTGTTACGCACCACAGACGGCCCTGGGCTCCTCTCTCTCTCGGCTGGGTTCTCACCACACAGTCTGGGTACCGAGAAGAACTTCCCTTCTTCCATGAGGATTACAGAACCCATTCGATTTGAGATACAAGAAACATCTTGGTGTAGCCACATTCACAAGAGCAGATTTACTGTATAACTATGTGTGGGTGTAGGTCTGCTTAGGGCGGAATTTAGGGTTAAGCCAAAAAAAGTTTAAATCGTTAATTTAAAGAATTTTTACAAATAATACAAATCCAGCTTTCATATTAATACAGAGGATGCAGGTTTGACCTTTAGGGCGGTAAAAATTTTCACTCTCTATTGTTTTGATAGCCAGTATGCCTGAATTTATTCATAGCATTTTCTTGGAAACTGGTTAACTGGGAGAGTGGTAAAGTTACATGCTGACCACAAACTTGGCACATGGCACTAAACCGGCACAGATTATCGCAGGTTTATCTCTGGTGACCATGATGGAGTCACAACTTTCTTACCAGGCAGAAGTGCGAGAAAGGTCACAGAAGGGCAAAAAATATCTATAAAATGTTTTAAATCTAGACATTCTTTTCCAGGGGAGGAGGCTTGCAAACCAATGTTGTGTGTGTGAACTGTGTGTGCATTTTGTGTAATGGATGGTGTCCAGAAAGTCCACGTGGTTTGAATATATATGTGCTTCAGGTGTTTGTATGTAGCTTGTTGTTCAGAGGACAATATAAAATGAATCCATAAGATTGAACTGGAGGCAGGAGGGATGCCTATAAGGATGGACCCAGTGGGATGGATGCAGATGAAGGCCCGAAGGCAGCCGATGACCAACGCTGCCAGTTCACAGCCTAGCCACCACAGAGCCATTTTACACTCCGTGTGTGGTCCTGGAGCTGCAACGTAACTCACTGCCAACACTGGCCAGGCCCTGACAGTCCTTGTGAGGTGCTGATGCCAAAAACACTCCCCCTCCCCATCCCTACCCAAGGGGGGGGACAAAACAATAGCCATGCTTCACTGGGTAGCCCTCTGTCAACAAGCTAGTGACAAATATAATGGCTGCCTCCCTGAGGAACCACACTGGGCTGTACTGGGTGGAGAGAGTTCCCCAGTAACTGGGGGCTCATCCATCCAGTCAGCTAGCCTCAGGCTTCCTCCATGGGCACGAGCTTATTCCAGGGCATGTCCCCCCAGCCCACACTGTCCCCTTCTGTCCTGGATCAGGTGTACCTCACTCCTCATTACCAGGCTGAGAAGTGAGAGGCATTCAGGTCAGCAGTCGCCCAGAAAGCGTGACTTAAAAGGGAACACCTACACTGCCCCTGATTGGCCAAGCAGCCCAATTAAATGGTACACCCACATAGCCCCTGATTGGCCAAGCAGCCCAATTAAATGGTACACCGACACAGCCCCCTGTACAAGCATGCTGGCAGCCCCAGATAAGGAAGGACACTTAGCAGGAGATCCTCTCTCTCTCTCTCTCTCTCTCTCTCACACACACACACACACACACACACATTTACAGACCAGTACTTATATCTTTGTGGGGACCATCCATTCATTTATATGGACAAAACCATAATCCCAGCAATGACAACCTCAACCCCTACCCAGCCCCAACCTTAACCATAACTAACCAAACAAAATACAAGTCTTTTGGCATTTTTAGTTTTTGATTGCAGTCACAGATTTTCATAAAATTAAGTTTCCCCATATGGAGACTGAAAAAATAGTCCCCACAATGTCTAAATAACAGGTTTTTATTACATTGTGGGGACATTTGGTCTCCACAATGTAAGGTATACCTGGACCACACACACACCATAAAACTCCCAGCTGAAGAAGGGCACAGACCAGGAGACTCGCCCAGATGGAGCCTGACACATGCACAGTGGGTTAGTGCCAGAGCCAAGGGCACATCGCAATGCTACTGTCACCTTCACAAAATCTTCTGCCTATCAGGTTTAAGAATGACATCAACAATGGCTAAATTCTGACACCCCAGTCAATACTGCCTGAATACCAGTACCAGCCTCGTGCCAGTACCAGCCCCGTGCCGATACCATGCTCACGTTTGGACCTCACTGCCAAATCTATCCGTCTTCCAACCGCTCATTCTGGACAGGGTCACGGGGGAGGGGGCTATTCCAGAAAGCATAAGAAGATGCTAGTCCGTCACAAGGTACACAGACAAATGCACAATTAAGAGACACCAATGAAACCTGCAGACAGGAGGAAACCAGAGGCACCGGTGTGACGCAGAGTGATCAAACTCCACACATACCCAAAGTAAGAGTGAGATTCAAACCCCAAAGGTGTGAGAGAACAGCACTGCCCACACAGCCACCCAGGGGCATACACAGGGGCGGGGCCACAGGGGCCCACAGCTAAAGCTGATTGGCCCCAGGAGTCCCCCTCCCCTATCACTCATAGATTCAAAACATATCATTGGCTAATGATGAGCTTGGCCCCTCTTTATGAAATATGGCCCCTCTTATGTCCCCAACCTTAAAAAAAACCCCTAGAATCAGCCCTGCAACAACCCTACACCAATGAGTGCCCTGCTAATTCTAACACATCAAGAGGAGCAGTACAACGCCATCTTCAACAGGTCACAACCACAGTAACACACAAGAAAAACACCATTACCAACACTGACACCAAGGACGAAGACAAGGACGATTCCGTGATGAGCAAAACCAGCAGGTAGTATGAGAAATTACAGTAGCAGTTCCCTACGCACTCGGACGACCACCAATTAGGAGCTCCCAGCACCGCGTACCAGACAACGAGGAAAAAAACTGCGTTTTCCCCACATCAAACATCACACTGTGTGGCGGGACAATTAATGGTGCTTATTTAAAAATCTGTGAACACATATCTATACTCGTGCCATTACTCTAGCTGGAAAGAAGAAAGGAAATGTAACTAATAAGCACAGCATCACATGCATACACAAGCAGAGCCCCGCCTGACATCGGCCAATAACATTCCCCATAAAGGATGATGTCATAAACCCTTAACCCTATGCTTGCTGCAGCCATGGCAGCTAACGACTGCAGCAAATTTCTATCCTTTCAAGGAATGAACACAAATCATTTGATATGACAGATGAATCAGTGATGCAATGAAAAGACAAAAAAAGATCGGCGTGCTGACTAAGATCATCACAGTCACTTTCACGTATTTATAGACAGTTTCACGATAGAACAGGAATCTGGCCAGTTCCCGCCTGGCTTGGCCAACCATGCACTGCTCTCTTAATGCTGTGAAATTTTCTGGATATTGAATTTATTCAGAACAGGGAGATTAAAGGCACGCGACTCGAATAATTCATACTAATTTAGGCAAACGATTTTACTATAATTGGTTTACAATAATTTAATTTATTTTCTCTCATGGAAAGACAGAAATGAAAACGGGGATACCTGCAAGGGGTATGGATGCTATTTTACACGGGTATTTTCAATAGAATCCAGTTTACATGACACGTATACATCCAATATTGCAGGCAGTTTGGGGCTCTGAGATGCTTTTCATTTTCTTGGCTTGAGGCTTAGGAGAACGCCTTCCAGAAGATCCAAACCCTTGATCACCCTAAAGATGCCTCCGAGCTCTTAAAAAAAACACAATAAAGCTTACAAATACACCAAGAGATATTCTTTAAAATAAGTCTATTTAACAATAGTATGCACCCCTTCACTAGGGTTCAACTCTTCTTTCTGCCAAGAAGAGAACCATGACACCATCACTGCTCCCTCTCCCAACGCCTGCCCCACTTAGTATAATACATTACATTATTTATTCTCCTACCAGATGCATTTATCACATTACCCATTTACACTCTTCATTCAGCGATCCACAATTCATATTAAAGTCTCAGCGGTTGGCATCTCAGGAAATCAGACTTTCAACCTCTTTAACTACCTCGATTCTTCTACTGTTGCTTCAGTACTCCATTAATCAGTTGCCACTTTCTTTAAGTGTCTCAGAGTCAGGCCAACAAAACATATCCCAGCATTCCCGGGGCACTCTACCGACTCTGGGGTGTTTAGGCGGAGACATCTCAGACAATGCAAAGCCTCTAGTTTTGGGTGAAATTGACAAAGCACCTGTCATCTGTCTAAATGGCCAGCTACACACACACACACACACACACGTGTCCATTACATTCATGAACACGTGAGGGACAAAAACATCCCAACATTGGGACAACCATCATTATTGTAATGACTCGTTTTCTCATTTGCCTTCAGGAGTTAATAGAAGTGAACACGGAGTCAATAGATATTCGTCTGAATCTGAATCTTACCGAGGATGCGAAATGCACAGGAAATGGAAGAATGAAAAGCAGCATAGCGCAGCTCACTGGCGGACGCCGTCTCCAGTAAGTAAAAGGAGACAAAGTCCCAGGAGGAAACATTTTAATTATGAAAGGAGGCGTGAGGGAAAGGGAGTCAGATGAAAGGTTGGGGTGAGAAGCTGCAGAGCAGGAGGAAGGGGAAAGGGGGACAGGGAAGGGGAGGCAAAGAGAAAGGCTAATGAAGGGAGCGGGGGAGGGAGAGAAAGAGGGAAATGTTCGACTAGGGAGCAGTGCTTGGGGGGCAGGAGGACAGCTGAGCCTTACATTAGCAAAGCGCTCGTCTGGGGCTGATCATTCAATACACTGCATCAACTGCAATCAGTCAGAAACCATCATTACTCATAAAGCAGACTGGGAAAATCAGCACCAGTCACACAGTATACTGGGAAAACCAGCACCAGTCACACAGTATACTGGGAAAACCAGCACCAGTCATACAGCAGACTGGGAAAACCAGCACCAGTCATGCAGTATACTGGGAAAACCAGCACCAGTCATGCAGTATACTGGGAAAACCAGCACCAGTCATACAGCAGACTGGGAAAACCAGCACCAGTCACACAGTATACTGGGAAAACCAGCACCAGTCATGCAGTATACTGGGAAAACCAGCACCAGTCACGCAGTATACTGGGAAGGAGGCATCATTTACACCACATACTGGTCAAATGTGCTTTAGCCTGGGCGAGCGAAATTAATTCGTGTAGGTTGCCGAAATACTGTGGTTAGCTGCACAGTATACTGGGGAAAATGGGGTCCAGTCACACTGTAATGCAGATAATGGGACTGGCATATTGGGAGAACCAGAAAGGGTCAAAGAGTAAGACGTGCCGGCGGTGTGCGGCTCCCCGGGTTAGGCCTGTGTGCCCATGATCAGAAGGTTGGCAGGTCAAATCCCGAGGCTGGCGGAGCGATTCTGAGCAAAGCCCTTACCCCGAATTGCTCCAGTGACTGGCTGACCTGTTTTTTCAGCTCTGCATTGCTTTAGATAAAAGCATCTAATAAATAAATATATTTATAGTGGGTAAACTAATCATCAGTGGCCTGTTAAACAAGGAGATACAGAGGAAAATGCGGTGACGATGTGTATAAAGACGCAGCATCATTCACATGGTGCCAGTGCTCACAGCACGGCCATGAAACCACTCCATCTGAGTAACAGATACAGAGAGTAGGAAGGCAGAACAAGACGCATACTGCTGTATTGTGGAGTCCCACACTCTCCAGGTTATACCAATGTCAACGCTTCCCATTAAGGACGTCACGGTCCGCAAGGAGAATCCTGCCCCCTCCTATCGGCATCGACCAAACACCCCGATACCGCAGCGCAGCCATGGGGAGCCGACATTAGAGAAATGGTGCTGAAGCAGCAGTGCGTTTGATATGCGGGGTCCATCCTGCCCCATGAGGGACGCGTCTTACACAGGACTCATATGCAGAGCCTCTTTCCCCCCATCAGCTCACGGCACCACAGGTCAAGGGAATTCCTACCTTTAGGTGTCAAAGAGGCCCCTGCCATGAATTTTGGATGATAACCTGAATGAATTAACTGTCAAAAAAGGGATTGCTATTTTAGCCGCAAAGAACTACTTAGGAAGTCATTAAGACATTAACACACTCGCTGTCAAGTTGCAAAATGTGTTTGGAAAACTGCACATAGAGAACATCTTGCAAATGCACGCTTTAAATCTGACAATTTTGTTGTGAAGATCTAGAAAAGCTGGTAAAATAAGAGACAGACCCAACTTACTACCCAGGATATCAATGCAACTGCAAAATGAAACTGATTAGGAATCTTGTATGCATGAACAGAATATTCTCTGGATCTGCCATCAAATTCCAAGGCTGGTGATTATGACATCACCATGGAATGATGTCACTTCCTTGACAGACAGGTTTTTTAAAATAAAGGAACAAACAGGGAATGAAAACATCTATGATGCCTTTCGCCATTTCGATAAGTAAAAAGAACTACAGAATTTGTTCTGACAATATCAGTATTGAAACCTGAGATACAAAATAAACATATATATGCATGAGAACTGCATGGTTTCAGAGAAACAGGAGAAATACAGGTAAGCTAACTTGACAACACAAGCCTGAAATCTGGAAATGCTGTACAGTGGGATGATCAGAGGTTAAAAATTCGTCTGGGTCCTTGTCAGTTCTATATAGCAATTTCAGCACTTTTACCTGTACACTAAAACAAAACATAGCTTAGTCACCATACTAGGCTGGGTACAGTGCCCACAATGAGCTTAATACAACTCCCACATGTAGGCGAGTACAGTGCCCACAGTGAACTAAAGGCAGTTCCCACGTGTGGTTCAATACAGTGCCCATAAGTCATAGATCTCACACAGGATTTAATAGAGAGGGCACAGAAAGCTAAATGCTGTTCCAGCATGCGGTTGAGTACAGTGTCCACATTGATTTGAGTATTGTTCCCACATGGGTGTACACTACCCACAATGATTTGAATTCTGTTCCCACATGCGGTTGAGTACAGTGTCCACATTGACTTGTGTAATGTTCCCAGATCAGATTGATAAAGCATCCAGGCTAAGAGACACTGGTTGCAAGACTACAAACTACGCATAATGAGAAAAGCGTTTGAAAAAGGGCGCAAGTAAACCCTGTCCCTAAATACACACATAGACACACTGTCTCAGTTACTGATATTCTCTCATACTCTCAGCGGGCACATCCTCCACGACATGCCGCACGCGTGGAGGTTTCTGGTAGTGCCACCACGTGACGTGGGCACCCCTGTGTGACCCCATATCTGAGCAGCTGAGATAGCGCACACTGCTGCAGGGCCATTCAGCAGGACACTGGTCGTCATCTACAGATCAAATTTAGATCTTCATGCTACTGTAAATTCTTAAATTATCGATTCGGACCTCCTGTGTAGGTAGTACCCAAGTTAACGTACACATCTTCATGGGAAAGCACAACGACTGGTTTAATTTAAATTCCTCAAATAAGACCTGTCATGTGACCTGCACCGACTGGGGTTCTGCATGGATGTCTTCTGCATCCACCCTATATCCTACATTCTTTTGCTGTGTGTCTTCTTCTACAACCCCAGTTCTGAGAACGTTCATCTTTTGCCAGAAGAAGCCCCTGTTTCGATCCCTGATCTCTCTCCCGGAGCGGCTGACCACTAGCCACAACCCAGTCTGTGTCCAAGTCCACAGATCATTCATCTGCCGTTAGTGGTATCATCAAACATGACTTGGACTGTTCTGAATGAATGAAGCACACCAATGACAAATGACAGCCTAACCCATCCTGGTCACCAGCCCGCAGGCCCAGGTCAGCTCCCAGCTGAACTCCCACCAGAATGGACTGCTGGCTCATACCATCAGACCAGTCCAACCTACCCAAAAACTGCTACACACCTCTCTGTCACCTCTAACATGCTTCATCCCGCCTGCTCTCCCTCCGTCAGTTACCATTTGTGGCCTTGACTAGTTTCACAATTTTTTTACTGGCATACAGAGCTACTAAGGACACAAAACTCTCCCACACACAGGACATATCTAAACTCTATACTCCAAGGTCACATCATTCCTGGCATTATCAGGAAGTCTGACTCTCCAAATGGCTTGCTCCCAGCTTTCATCGGCCTTGACCACTCAGTGAAGAAAAGAGTATCCCTTTTCTCTGCAAAATGAAGACTCTCTTCCACAGACAAAGAAAATTCTAAGTCATCTCTTCAATGCGAGTAGAGTATACATACACCTACCAAATTTGGTTTCCAGTAATGACTGGCTTTACTGTACTTGTCATATTCACTTTTAAGACATATAAATCAAAACACTTCTACCTTACCTCCCGTCTCTCCAGGGAGTCAACAAATTCAATGCTGCCGGAGTAAATTATATATTTTTAATTATTGCTATTCCGCTATTTAACAAAAGGAGATAACAAGTATATTTAGCTGATGAATAGGAGCTTGTTTTTAAGGCAATGGCACCGCAGAACCACAGATAAACTCCATACAGACTGTGTACATAAGGCGTACATCCAAAAAGAAAATGAGCTTGGTGTTTAAAAAAAAAAAGGGGGGGGGCTGACCAATGAGGAGCTGTCTGCTGCATAGCTGTCACATTATTGGTGGAGCCTGGGAATGTGGGCATTAAATTTGATTTGATAAACCATCAGCACTGGTGACAGAACTGCCCATATGAAGTTATTTGACCTGTGGATGGAGGGAGGATTGTGATAGCAGAGGGGAACAGAGAGGGCATCGCAATATGCCACACACCAAGAGGAAGGGAGGGTCAGGTGGTGCCAAAATACCAACGCCCGAAAAGTCATGCTTACAAAATAATTAACAGATGAGGCCTGCTTTAGTTACTTCTAAGTATCTGGTTTGGGCAAATAAACCAGCTATGCATCCACAGGCTGTCCATGTAAAGCCTTGAAAGTTCCACCCAGAGGCTGTAGAGACTTTAAACATGACCTCATCACCTGCAGGAGCAATTACTCATCTCACTGGGCCAGTGACTTAAGGATCTTCACCCATTTAAGCAGCTGTCTATTCTCCTGAAGCGATTGGGGTTAAGTACCCCTCCTGAGGGATCCACATCAGGGCTCCGGGGACCGGAACCAGTCACCTTCAGGTCAATATGCTAAACGTCAGGCTACACGTAGATACAGCGCAGGATGCGCAAGGCGCCAGAGGATGCACTTCAGCGAGCCGTCCCCAGGGGGTGCATTCCTGAAAGAGCTTCCAGCTTGTTTAATGAAAAGCACGGTGATAAAAACCAAAGCAGTTAATCAGCACGGAGACACTGATCGCACACCCATCACACGGCAGCTCAGGCGTGCTCCTGCACACGAGGTTGTGCAAGAGTGCACTCGCATAATTAGATTCCACAAGTACTTATGGCACCGAGTCCCTCAAAGTATAATGTCATATAACATTAAACGCTTTTCTGATGTCACATCGGTAGTCGACAGGAGGCAACTTTGTATGGGGAGCCTCCTTCCATGGGCTCATTCACACCCCCACACCCCACCGTGAACAGCTCCTCCAAACAAGACCCTAGAAGAGGGTTTCCATCCCAACACTCGGCCGTATGGCATTCTGGACCGGTGTGATAACCCGAGTTCGATAACCAGAGCGAAATCCCATCACCCACAAGACTGCCAGGGAGCCGTCTCAGGCTAGAATCCACTGCTGCTGGTGCTGCCACTGACATCACACAAGCGGTTCGCGTCGGGGATCTTCCTCACAGCGTGATCACACCAACGATTGCCAAATTACGGCATAATTGCATTAGCATTCATAACCCACGACTCACCCGGGTCTGGCGTGCCGCGGGGTTTTTTTTTTTAGCCTGTTCCCCTCACACGTTACATCTCCTATACACCGAAACACTCCCATCTACTTTTGCAGCCACCGTCCCCGACGGGACGACACCAAACGCTACTCGCCCCGGCCTAGAGGCGCCGAGGGCCCAAGGCCAGTCATACAGGCGTCCGAACGTTTCATATACAAAAGAGCCGTCTGCCTCAGCACGGGCTGAGCGAGCAGCGTACTAAACGACCAAGGTGTCGCCACCAAAGGCTCTGCACACACTATGAAGGCAGACGGGCTGGTGACAGAGACAGAGGTAGATGTGGACAGCATGAAGCCAGAGAGCTCAGCCGCGTCCCTCTCCCCCCTACCCAAACGTGCTGGATCTCAGCCCCCCTGTCGAAGCCAGTCAGCTTACCTTGGTTGTCACAATGCAGAGGCAGTCCATGGTACTGAAAATAAACAGGTGGAAATAAGGCTAGAGCCCTCAGCCTGCCCTGCCTTCCCCTCTCTCTCTCTCTCTCTCTCTCTCTCTCTCTCTCTCTCACGCACCGTCAGCCTGCCTAGCCCTCCTCGTCTTCCTCCTCCTCCCGTTATTCTGCCCTCTTTCAGACCGACTGAAGCAAGGAAAGAGGTGAGAGGAGGGAGACGGAAAGTGAGGGAGTGTGTGACAAAGGGGATGGAGGGGGGAGAGAGAGCGTGAAAGAGAGAGAGAGAGAGAGAGAGAGAGTATGGGATGCTAGTGGTGGTGGGTGGGTGGGGGGGGTGGGGAGTATAAAAGAGAAGGCTGGTTTTGAGAGGAGACGCGTGGAGGAGAAGAAGCTGAGCAGGAGGCGACGGCTGCCAACAGGGTCCGCGGCAGGTAGATCCAGGAGAAGGGGGTAAGATAGGGGGAGGAAAAAAGGGAATAATGGGGAAAGAAAGAGTGGAAAACAGGAGGCGGGGGCAGGGAGGGAAGGGGAAAATAAAGGAGGAAAAGAGAAAGAGAGAGCCGGAAAGGAGACGGGTCCACCAAACGAAAGACAAAAGAGAGACTGAGGGTGAGAGTGATGTGCTAGGGAGAAGAATGGAAGAAGGAGGGGGACAGGCTCTCGGGAAAGGGGAGGAGATGATGGACGTAAGAGAGAGAGAGAGAGAGAGAGAGAGAGAGAGAGAGAGACGGAAGGATAGGCAGAGAGTGAGGGAGAGCGAGTGTGGGAACTTAAAAGGAATTCAGCATAGAGCATTCAGGGAGCGGGGGGAGAACGTAAGGAGAAGAACAAGACAAGAACGAAAGAACCGCACAGAATGATGGTGGGGAGGACAAACAGAGGAGACAGACAGACAGACAGATACATCGGTGCATGGGCTACTCTGATTATCATGACAAAAAATGACTGCCAACGAGGCAGAAGAAAAATGAAAGGCAGAGAAGCCACTGCACTGTATGTATGTATGTGTGTGCGATGGAGGATTTATTTCCGTGGCATCGTGCAGCTGTTGCCTTAGCAATGCTTGTTGCCGTGGAGATGGAACGGGTCATTGCCAAGTGGATTTTGCAGTGCAGGCAAGTCAGTGAAGCCCAGAGTGTGCGTCTCACTTCAGCGTCTGTGCAGACCTGCGCTCGTGCACATCTGTGTCATTTTACGCATCTGTGGACGCATTAATATTCAAATGCGAGTGCAACTGTGCGTCTATGTGCAGCGCTCTAAACCTCAAGCACTGCTTCACTTAGAACTTCACAACTGAACTTTCCCTCTGTAACAGGGGTGAGAGGTGGAAGGCTTAAGGGAGAGGAGGGTCACTAAAGGTCATAATGTCACTGGACCTTGGGAACATCACACAGAAGGTGAAAGGGGCAGAGAACCCATTTTATGAGAAACTGTAAAAGACACAGCGATACATCTGTCACCCTTCTGCTAAAACAGGCGGTATAGAGAATTAAGCAGAAGACAAGCTACTGGGAAATAGTTATTTATTCATTGCTTTCTTTGGAGATTCATTAGTGTGTATTGATCTTTCACATTTGCCTTTCCATTGAGTCACATCTCTGCTCTCCCTGGACAAAAGCAGCTGTTTGTTACACATCTATGCATGGATGTATGCCAAAGTACAAGGAGAACTCATAACATCCTTTTAGAATGTAGTTTATCTTTAAGATATGGGCTGTACCAATGGGTGGGATACAACAGGGGCGCATGTGGATCCGTGTTGCATCACCGACAGTAGAGAGTGTGCAGTGCGAGCCAGCCACCCCGATCTCCCCTCCCCTCCCCCAGCAAGAAGCAATGATACAGCACAAAAACAGTTTATAGTGAGAAACACAGACCTGTTCCCAGGAACATCAAACACAAAGACACCTTCCATCTTGCATTGTTTAGTCTGCGCGCAAGGCTCAATGCTGCAGCGAGACACTGAGATATACTTGAGGAGAAAGCAGGCATTGATTTTACGTCTAGAAAGTACTCAAAAACGTATTTTGATTGATTAATCATCATCTTCACATCATTTCTCCAGGTAGTTTCTTAATATAACTGACATAATTTATTCATTTTAATAACATTGCATTTTTTCTTTTAATGTTCCACAAAGCCGTCATAAGCACGCACGGTAAACACACGCACGAAACACAAACACACTTCCCCCCCGTAACTTTGTGACACTAATTCAAAGAGTCACATTTAAACACAGCAGAAATACCTGCCCTATGATCTGTGTGAGTCCGCCCGTTCCAGTCTCATAAAAAACAGTGGGAATCCTCAGCAAATGACATTTATCAGCTTCACGTTTTATTTCCTGTCAAATGGATCAAAGGCAATTCATACCACTCCCAGTGAGCAGTTCCTCATCCTCTATGCCAACGCTCACCGTATCATAGTGCCGGCGATTCATGAGGTGTGGATATAAAAACTCAAAGTTGCAGAGCATGCACGTGGATTTTCCAGTGCAGGAAAGTACCCTTTTTGGCTTTGCTTAGTTGTGATGCTACTATTGCCTTTAAAAAAGCAGATAACCGGCCATTTCAAAAAACAAGACTCAAAGTGCTGCGTTCAAGTGAAATGTAATACAGATCAGGACAGGCGGGAACGTAAGAAACCTTCAAGTGTTGAGCGACACATACGGAATAAACGGCAAATTTTATGGGGGTCTCCTGCCCTCTAGTGGAGAACGTCTGACAACACAAGTCGGAAAATACACTAATATAAATAAACTGGCCAGACAGCTTAAAATACTGAGTAAATCAATACCCTGATGCAATAAACATTTAATGTTCAATGAAAAGTTGCAACAAATTCAAAAACTCAAAAGAATTCAAATATATGCACTACTATGAGGTCAACATGGACAAAAGTATTGGGACACCTGGCCATTACACCCACGGGAACTTTTATAACATCCCATTCTAAATCCATAAGCATCAATATGGAGCTGGTCCCCCATCTACAGCTATAACTGCTGCCAATTGTCTGGGAAGGCTTTCCACAAGATTTTGGAGTGTGTCTGTGAGAATTTTTCCCATTCTTCCAGAAAAGCATTTGTGAGGTCATGCACTATTGTTGGATGTGAAGGCCTGGCTCACAATCTCCATTCTAGTTCATCCCAAAGGTGCTTAATGGGGTTGACGTCAGGGCTCTGTGTGGGTCAGTCAAGTTCTTCCACACCAAACTCACCCAACCATGTCTTTATGGACCTTGCTTTGTGCCCTGGGGCACAGTCATGCTGGAACAGAAAAGGGCCTTTGCCAAACTGTTCCCACAAAGTTGCGAACATGGAATTTTGGATAATGTCTTGGTATGCTGAAGCACTAAGAGTTCCCTTCACTGGAACTAAGGGGCCTAGCCTAACCCCTGAAAAACAACCCCATAGCATTATCTCTCCTCCACCAAACTTTACAGTTGGCACAATGCAGTCAGACAGGTAACGTTCTCCTGGCATCCACCAAACCCAGACTGGTCCATCAGACTGCCTGACAGAGAATCGTGATTCATTACTTCTTAAAACACGTTTCCACTGCTCCAGAGTCCAGTGATGGCATGGTTTACACCACTCCATCCGATGCTTGGCATTGCACTTGGAGATGTGAGGCTTGCAGGCAGCTGCTTGGTTATGGAAGCCCATTCCATGAAGCTCCTGACACAGTTTTTGCACCGGGGTTAATGCCAGAGGAAGTTTGGAATTCTGCAGTTACTGAGTTAACACAACGTTGGCGACTTTTACGCACTATGCACCTCAGCACTCTGCAACCCCGCTCTGTTACTTTACGTGGTCCGCCACTTCATGACTGAGTTTGTTGCTTGTAAACGCTTCCACTTTGCAATAATACCACTTACAGTCGACCCTGGAATTTCTAGTAGGGAAAGTTAGTAGTTAAGTTCTCCCCAAATGAGCTTGATGGGCCGAATGGCCTCCTCTCGTTTGTACATTTCTTATGTTCTTATGGAAGAAATTTCACAAACTGACTTATCGCAAAGGTGCCATCCTATGACAGTACCATGCTTAAATTCACTGAGCTTTTCAGAATGACCCATTCTTTCAAAAATGTTTGTAAACCTGACTGCACGGCTAGGTGCTTGATTTTGTATACCCGTGGCAATGAGTCTGAATGAAACACCTGAATTCAATGATTAAGAGGTGTGTCTCAATCCTTCTGTCCATAAAATGCATCAATAGAATTCAGCCCTCATCTTAAACTTCAAACAACTCAGTTCAACGCAACTCAAGCACAATACAAAAAAAAACCAGTAAAACCTACTGATTACTGAAGACAGGGTCATACTATTCAAAAAAGATTGACTGATTATTACATTTCCAGATGAGCTGGACAATGTAATATTTGCAGTAGCTCCAGTAATGTTTCCATAAGTCCACCTACATATCCATCCTCCATCCGCGACTGTTTATCCAGGACAAGGCTGTGGGCCTGGAGCCGATCCCAGGAAGCAAAGGGAGAGTTTTTGGACTACAGGAGGAGACTGGAGTACTAAGAGAAAACCGATGCAGCACAGGTAGAGCATGCAAATGGCACACAAGCGCAGAGCTGGGGGTGGGATTTGAACCCACAACCCTAGGAGGCCCCAAAGTCATCTGCTAAGCAACCATGCCGCCCTTATTCCCTAATGTACACAAGTTGCTCGAATCATAACATAGACTCTTCATAAAAACAGTCACACAATTATTTACTGTCTCTCCTATTCATGTAAAACTGGTATTGAACTGGGCACATTTGTTTATTCCATGAAGTAAACTTGCTTGTAGCCAAAAATTGCTTAATTAAACACTTCACTACTGCCCTCACCATAAGCCCTCGGGGGTAATTAGATCACGAAGGGTGTTTCAAACTAGACTGTCTAATCCCACTGGTTTCCTTAATGTCTTTTGGAAGAAGAAAAGCATGTAGTACCTTTCAGGAGCAACAGGGGGCAGTTGATTACATTATTTATTCATTTTGATGTTGTTTTCAAAGGACTTAAAAACTTCACACATGGGTAGCAATCAGGATTGCACAGTAAAATCACCAAGCGATTTTTTCATTAAAATTTCATTCAGTTTATAAATGCAAATAACGAGGCCAATGCAAGAAGCCCACAGCATGAGACACAGCACAACAAAAAAAATTAACTTTAAATTCAACACAGCGATGGAAAAAGGAAGAAACCAATATCCACCTGTCTTTCATGACCGTTAATCCAGTACAGGCTCAAGGCAAGTCCCAGCCTATCACAGAAAGCATTGGGCACAAGGCAATAAAACATCCTGAATGAGGTATCAGTCATGAACCGATAATTTTAATGCACTTTCCTTTGTATCCGTTTTGGTTATGAGTGTGCAACATAAAGGGAGTTTGATGTTAGAGGTCCCCTTTTTCACATAAAGCATTCAATCACCTACCAGGACAGGAGTCAGTGGCCTTCCAGCTTCACGGTTCTCAAAGACGGACAGCTCATAGTACTCCTGGATATCTATGGACAGAGGAAGGCAAGTTAAAAATACACCACTACCTAGCAGTTAGTAGTGTAACCTCACACCTCCAGGGCTGGCATTTTGAAAGCTGCCCCTGGCTCACTGTAGGTGTTGAGTTTGCATGTACCCCCCCCCCCCACCCACCCCCTTGTTTCTGAGATTCTCCACGTAAAAACATACAGGTGAGTGAACCAGTGCCTCTAAACTGCCCTGTGGTGTGGGTGTCCCCTGTATCGCCATTGCCTCTAGAGAATCCTCGGCCTTGTAGCCTGTTGTTCCTGGGATAAGCTCCAAGTTCATGATCCTGTATGCGATTGTCAGTTATTATGACGGGTGGCTGCCCAACGCGGCCAGCTTGCTCTCATCCACAGAAAGCAAGTTTGGGGGAGGCGTAAAGAGAATTTCCCCACTGGAATCACTAAAGTATCAATTATGATTGTGTATGATTATAATTATGTATGCTATTATTATTATTATTATCATCATTATTATTATTAGGGTTAGAGTTCAAAAAGGAAAATACTGGAGTAATTAGGATTGTTATACATCGAGATATCAGAATCTGACCACTAATGATGGGGGAAAAAAAATACAAATCAACTAATGAAGAGTAAGTTGTGAAAATTCAGCCCATTTTTGGTTTTTTGAGACGAAACCACCAACCACCTCAAGTCAGTCTTCCTCGTCATTTGCTACAGTATCAGGAACCAAAATTCACTCAGTAATCATGTAATCCATTGAAGAATTTTCGTTACACTTCCACAGCCCACTAAGTCCACAGAAATCTTCCCAAAAATATATCCCATGGACTGAGTGAATTTCAGAAATTTGCTCTTCAAATATAAATGCACCAGGCAGGCTACAGAGACTATTAATCTTTAAAAATGTGCAGCAATTTCACACAAAGAGAGAGCGGTCAGTCTCCACTCTCCCATTCAAGGAATAGCCCCCACCTCCACCATTCACAGAGCAAGATCGCCCTAATCTCTTGTGCTGAAAGTGTTCAGAAGATAACCCCAATCCTCAACACGGATTATTACTCACTATAAATAGAGGCAGAAGAAGCAGAGAGAGAGAGAGAGAGAGAGAGAGAGAGAGCACACTGGAGGCAGAGGGGCCTGAGGCCAAGGCTTAGGCAATCAGGCAGAAGTCCACTATCCAACAGATCTTGGCATCTCAATTAAACAAAGAGGTTTCACACGACATAACCAGATCTTTGAAAAGACAAGATGTTCGTGCGTCCCTCCTTTCTCATCATCCGTTTATGCAAAAAGGGGTCACGCTATTCCAAAGTCTATCCCGAGAAGTAGGGGGTGTGAGGCGGGGCTTGCCCTAGCCGGTCCGTTGCAGTGTGCGGACGTGCTTATCCCTTTCTCTCATCCTCCTTTCATCAAAATAAAACTCGTGGTCGTGGTCCGGTTCTCCCCATGTTGGCATTCCATTGTACTTGACAGGCTGACGATACAGGCAGATCTACTTTAACTACACCATCGGCACATGAGCATGGATTAGGGTGACCCAAAAGGGAGGGAGGGACACAGCAGGACAAAGGCAGCAGTGCGGGCAGTGCCGTCGGAAGGAGTTTAACAGTGGGGAGACCGAGTTTGCCCCACTGGTGGGTGAGGGGGGCGGGGGGAGCATACATGTAATAGTCACACTGTGAAAGGATGCGATGCAAGAAAGATTTTTTAATTAATTTTCAAATAATAAAGATTTCATCATTTAAAATAATGGTTTAATAACTGATCCATATGATAAAATGACTTTGTCTGGTACAGGATGACAAACTTCATTAGGTATGTTTCGTCCTCACACTCTGCATGTGCAGCAAATTGGCCTCAGTAACGCATAGATTCATAGAAGATAAGGAACACGCTCTTATTTTTTGTGGAAGGAGGGGGACACGTTTCCCCGGCCTCCCAATTTCTGACACCCCTGTGCACAGGTCAAGAATGGGGCTAACAGAGATAACATAGCCTGCTGGCACACAGTTTATTCTTCTCTGGAAGGCAAACGGTGAAATATCTCAGTTAATGTTGATACATATTTTTTAAACATGTCTGTGCATGGTTTTGCAGATTTACCGCAAAAGCAGACAAACGAGCCCAGGACTACAATCACTGACAAAACATGGCATACAGAGAAAAAACAAAACAGATTCACGTACTTAGAAGAGCATTCAGTACAGCATGCGGTTTTATCTGGAGCACTGCAGTTTTGACAGAATATCTAAGATTATTTTAATTGTCAGTGACAACACTATCTGACAAACAGCCTTTTGTGGAGAGTGAAAGGCTGACCAAGAGTCTTGAACCTTTTATTACATGAACAAGAAATTTCATACTCAGCTGAGGTGTGCGAGTGGCAAATTTTTCAGTTTTAAACTGTTGTTCTGTTATCCAGAGAGATTTTACAAGACTCTCAGTTGAAGACATTGGGTGTTTTTCAATATGTGTACTTGACCATACTCTTTAACCCATTTTACATCATCTTCCATTGCTGAAGCCCAGTTCCAATACTCAAGAACAGGACTACAGAGAATGGTAAAAATCCCTGGATGTCCTTCTTGCCCCATCCCAAATATCAAGGATACATATGTTGCATCCTCGCCAAACGAGACCTATTCCATGATTCATTGCGCCCCAGTTCTTTCTCAGAAGGCAAGTTAGCAAGACCAGTCTTGCCAAGACCACAAGTACGGTCTTTGTGTTCTTGGTTCTGAGAAACACCCATTCTGTACTGCCTCCAGTGAGAACCAATCGAATCATTCTGCGCTGGGAGGCAAAGTGCTGATTGGTTCAAATTGACCAGTGATCGATGACATTTGGGGCCCCACTCCCTAAGCCATTACTACTGCTGAGCTGATAGGGGGTTCACTCACCCAGCAGGGCCTGGAAGAGGTCGCTGTGGAAGATGTGCACCAGCTTCTCGGTTTGAACCCTGAACGCCTGGTCCCCTGCGGACTGGCACGCCTGCAGCGCCTTCAGGGCTTGTTCCGTATCTAGAGAAAGAAGCGAAGAAGGTACCGAGAGAGAGAAAAGTAATTTTATTAAGACAAAAAAATATTTTGATACTATTTACAACAGTGCTTTGGATCACTTTGTATACTATAATGATTTTCTGACCATCAAGTTCGAGTTCTTTATTCAGTTTTTCAACGATAGTTTCCTCACACAGAAGTCAAATCAATGAGCCTCGCGATAGCAAAGCTCACAGTAACCACTATGTTGTAAATTTTTCAGACCTGCGGTGAAGGACGGCTTACCACGGACACAGGCTAGACAAGGGATATGAGTCACGCTGAAATGCGAACGAAATGCACCTGCAATCTAGCCTTCGCCAATTACATACAATTATAGTAATCAATTACACTACGGAGCGACTTTTTAAACCCACGCGGAGACCGAAGCTGTTTGCAACTGAGAAAGTGTTTTTACAATGGCCACTTACTATTATTTAAATCAGTTATTCATCTTGTATAAAAACCCCATAAGCGACAATAAAGCAAATAATTTTTAAATGCATTGAAATATCTTCAAAAAAAACTTGGCGACTGCGGGGAAGGAGCGAACCGGCGCCAAGGACGCGCTCACTGACCTCTTCTGAGCGACATGTCCGGCTCCCCGTCTTCACTCTTCTCCGCTACTTACCCCCGTTTGCTGGGTGATCCTCTGGAGATTAGCTCTTAAACCTGTTTAGGGATTGAGTGAGGACGGAGCACGGAGTACGTGCTTTTACTGTACAAATGATTCGTTTTATAAGAACTAAATACGGTTAAGGAAGCATAATACAAATATATTTAGGCCTATATTAAATATAATTATATTGATTATTATCATGTTTCCCTTATGAAAATGTATTATTTTTTAACGCAATTTAAGCTATTTCGAAATTTAAATTTTAATAAATCCTATTATATCTTTTTGCATTCATTTAAGAAATTATCTAATAAAGCATACAGAATGAATAAAACTAATATCCAAATTTAATGGATGAGTGGGAATAAGCAGTCAGACACCCAGTTGTAATGACATCAAAAATGACACCCAGAAAGTTTAACTTGAAAATTTAAATGTATGTGTGACCTGTCTTGGGCCCAGGGCTTCCTGGCATAGGCTACTTGTGTCTTCTTGTTACAGGCTTGCAAAGGGGTAGAAAATTTCTGGAAACTTTCCAGGAACTTTCCAATCCATGGAATGTTAAGATTGGGAATTTTGGAAATATTCCAAGTTGGAAACTTTCTGTGGGAATTAAAAGGAATGTATGGGACTTAACGAGAAAGTTCCCAGAATTTGGCATTTTGCAACCCTTAGTTCCAAATAAGCTGTAATGAAAGAATTAATTTAAATATGGCCACAAATGAAGTAGTAAAAATTTTAAAAAAGGTTTTTTTCTGCAGAATAGATATTAAATATTAGGCCCAATAGAGCCTAATCATAAATGCGCCAATCAGGTCACAGAATATTAATGAGTCGTCTTTCAGCTCTTGGTCAAACAGAATCCCTAAGGTATCTGGACCCGATTAACGTCCCATGCAGTGGTTCAGTCAAGCTAATATGGCAGCTCCAGGTGTCCAGGCCTGACAAAAAAAGGCGAACATTAAAAAAAAAAAAAGTGCTACTGGGTTTCTAGGTTATGTAATTATTTAATTGCTTTCATTAAATTCTCAATGCAACTACATTTTATTAAAGAATTATGAACAGTTCAATGCTTCAAATGGTAAAAAAATTGTAGTGTCTAATATTCAAGTCCTAAACAAAAATGCCTGGAAAATATCATTAGATCATTTTTGATGTTTATTCCATTATAAGCCGAGGAATGTGAACCTGGAAGGATGAGGGGCTTCATTTGTCCCTCCCAAAAAATAGATGTTCATATTTATTTTAATAAGTTGTCTACCCCCCAATATCAAATTCGCTCCAATGCTACTGATTACAAGTTCCTCGAAAATGTACTATCTGCTGCCCAAAAGGTTTACTGGTGTGGATTCCTAAACAAGTAAGTGCGGTTACACTCTAAATTACATATTAAATAATCGATTCCCCCTGAAGAGTGAGTTTTGCTAAACACTCAGATTTGCTTTGGGTCAGACAGCCTATAAAGAGCTAATATGGACTGAAAAGGAGGGCTGTATGCTGAGTAAAGAGGTGCTGTTTGAATAGAAACTTGGCTTAATTTGTTCTTTGGTTCACCTAAATAGCCAAATATAATCTATTTCCCTCCACACTGTAATGAACTAATTTCTGCTTGCTGCTGAAAGTGTGTTTGAAGAGAGAATCCCTTGGCTGATTAAACTCTGAAACTATGCACTCGAGTCTCAAGTGTTGGATTATGGATATCCCTGCTGTTCCCTGTCAAAGCAGACGTGTTTCTAGGAATTGATCGGCACCTGATCTCTTTGAAAATGTAATTGAGATATTCCATCCATCGACAATCACTTATCCAGTAAAAGGTCCCATAGGGCACAAAGCAAGGGAATATTTTGGACTGGGTGGGTGTCAAGTCAAGTATAGTTACTCGACTATCATTTCACAAAAATAGAACAAAATGGGGCTTCTACAGAGCATCAGACAACTGGTAAAAAGAATATGTATGTGTCCATTGAAGGACTCATACATACACAGTTCGACATTATGAGCAATTTAAAGACACAAGTTCACCGAGTCCAGTGTTTTTCAATCCCGAAGGAAAGCCAAGCGAGCGACATGATGGGAAATGCTAACTCCACAGAAGCAGGAACAGGATTCAAATCCCCAAGGTGTGCAGGGGCAGCGCTAGCCATTGAGCCACGCACTGTGTCACCTTAACTCAATTACGTTATACTGTCAAATATATATGTTATATTCGCAAATTGATTTTTATATATTGGCACAAGTGGAAGGGAAAACAACCAGGCTCTTTTCAGGTTAGTGTGGCGTTACTGAGTATCATTCACACACGTACTTTATGGAAGCCTTTTTACATCTGAGGGGTTCGAATAATGTTAAGTCCCTGACATACTGCCGCTGTTCAGCTGACTTTTCACAGAGACGGATCTCGTTAATATCTCGGGCTATAGTGAAATTTCAGTCAATGGAAAATTACAGGCAGCTTCGGGTGCTACAACAATACTGACTAGGCCATAGGGGCCGCCCTCTCTGCAGTCCCTGACACCACACACCCACTACATCCTGCAGATAGACACAGATAACAGCAACATGTCTTTCAGCAGTGACAGACCATCTGCTCTGTTACTTCCCTCTAAACTGTTCTCATCATCACGGTCATTCTCTTATTACTTCGCCTCAAATTACAAAAGCTACTAATCATTTTCCCTCCAAAACTGCCACTCTGTCCGTCTCCCGGTCTCCTTCCGATTCCCACAGAGAAGGAAGTCGTGGGCTTGGGGAGGTGTTTCTCCTCTTAGCATGTACTGCTCTTTCTGCCGGCTATTTGGTATTTTTCTGAAGTAATTCCAGTTAAGAATGTCCATGGTATTACAGCAAGGGACTCAAACTAGCAACCTTTGGGGTTACAATCACAGGTTCAATCATCCATATCCACATCCCCAGACTCCATGAGTCATTGGTTTATAAAAAAAAAATATAAAAATGTGTATAACTCTAGACACTGAAGCCAGACTTCAGCATATCCCAGAATAGTCCATTTCTCTCCACGCTGTCATGAACTAACTTCTGCTTGCAGCTGAAAGTGTATCATGTAAAGGCTGGGTGCACTCTAGATTTGATGCCAGTACTTGCCTTAATACATATTAGAGGCTGTCGCTAAAAATTACAAATAAAGACAAAACTCCTGTACAGTGCTATATACATATTTCTATGTCATGTATTCTAATTTAGATTTACATTTGAACATTTGGTAGCAAATGCTTAAATATTTCCACTTGTAATAGCTAGATCCCCAACAGCCATTCTTCGCCACTAGGGGGACCTACCGAGTGGATGCCCTCCCCCAGACTCTGACAGAAAATACAAGGGGTGGATTCTAGCTGGAATTTGCACTTCGCACAGTTTCCTTACATAGAGAAACGTACCACTTTTTGTGAGCATTTCCCCCAACTGCTGCTGGCTCACACGACCAGCCGGGGATTCCCTGTGCTGAGGCAACGGAAAACAATGTACGGGCATCCTAAACAGTTCATTTATACGTAATTTTAGTAAACAGTAGAAATTTAAGTAATAGAAATAACTCCTTAGTTAAAATATAATTTATAGATAACCTAAAACTGGTTTCCGATTAAAATCTGTATGAAACAATAGTGATATTTTTAAACAGCACTTCAAATGAGTACGAAACAGCCGCTTCTCGTAAAAGCATTCTTGAATGCCATTTGACTTAGTGAAATTAGTTTAAAACGTAAAGTTTAAGAACAAAAACTTCTTCAAATAACATTTTACCATGCTGTGCTTGCAGACTTGCACGGTTTAATATCTGCGGGCGGAAGCGCGCTTCTCTGCCGGGTTACTGAAGGTGCCGCGGGCATGGCGGGGGCAGATGGCAGCTTCAGTGAGACCAGGAGGCAGTACCTGGAGAGTATATCGCTGGTGTGCATCTCATCAGCGGATCTCTAAGTGCAAATGTGTTGCATTGCATTGCTCTGGATTCATTAAGCTTTCTAGATAAAGGTTCCGTTTGCATGTAGTTTTGCATGGCGCAAGCGTTCCTTTGCCTCTTTTATAAGTAGTAAAATGGAAGCTTAAAGTTTTGGCCTCGTTTATCTGCTGCAGAATTTGGCTGAAGCTCGATTGTTAATGATGCAGCTGAACAGCAACCTGAAGGTCTGGGCTGAGAGGACGGGAGAGCTGGACGGTCTGGCTGAGGTGAGCTTACGTACGGATGACGGTAAAGCAGTAACGTGCAAGGAAATTCATTTTTTTTTAAGTACAGATGGTATTATACAGTAGTGCGTAGGTCTCACTAGTAGCGTGACGATTCCTCCGTTCCTTGCAGCATATATAGATTAATTTCCTAGATGCATATATATACTCAGGGGAACTATACACTGTCCTCTGACCTAAACTTGCGTTTCATTGTCTTCCAGGTATGGGCAACCTTTCAGAACCGACTGGCTTCCCTGTCTTCAGCATTTCGAGATACGGATGATGAGAAACCACCATCAGACTCACCAGTTGGACCTGGGACTGCTGATTAATTTATCCTTTACAAATTCCAGCCACGTTATTGCACTGGGTTAATTTTTGTACTGTGTTTTCACATAACCCGGTGACAGGATCTGAAGTATTGTCTTGACAGTTTACACCTCCGTCCGTTTACAACATTAAATATTTCACTTATTTCAATGGTACTGCCCTACAATCTTTTTAATGCCTATGACAAGATTTTATTCTGCAGTTAATTGCTTCATTTCCGTCTACAGTACAGGGCTGTATTGTTAACATCATTGTGCCTTACAAATAGCTGCAGAGGCAGATAATAGTTAAATAATACTTTATCTCTAACGTGTACTTCCGTTTCAGGCAGGGATTTCTGTAAAATGCTGACATTCAGGCTTTTATATCCGGCAGAAAGTACGATCCTGTCTCTCATTATGTGCTTTAGTGGTATAGAAACTGGTACAGTATGGTATTATAGTTCCCATGTTTTTATATACTTTTTATAATTTACCATGTCACTGTAACTTCTAAAGTACTGGGACTCAGTTCATTTGCATAGTAAACACAAAGTCATAATGCTGCTTATATACACTTACAGATCATTCCATTGTTTAATTTTTCAGCAGATGAGACTCCTATGCCTTACCTGTTACGATTTAACACATTTTAAAGAGGCATAATATTCTATATTTCTCAGAGAAAAATGTCTATTGCAAATCACCACTTTGTATTACATGGTAATCTGCAGGAATGGTTTAGTGCATTCATATGCTGTGTGCATGTATATCTTTTACGGTCAGAATAAATTTCCTTTTGTGTTGTTTTTTGCTGTGTAAACTGATTAAAGACTGAGCAAACAACCACAAGACATGTAAACCAACATAACAGAACGTTAGGAATAGTTTTATTCCTCATCACTGCTCAAAACATTGACAACACACACACAAAAAAAAAAAATCTGTAAAATGTCCGGTGCATTTAATAAAAGGGTGTGTCTGTCCCACAACCTCCATATGCGACCACGCACCAAATAGTGGTACTTTATTATTTTGAGTTGCACCTGAACAATTCGGTGGTTTGTAAAAAGGTTGATGCCCTGACAAGAGTGCTTCACACCCCCTTGTGGAATTGGAGTGCTGACATCTCAGGGACTCCCCATGCCTGTGTTCCCACTTGCCTCTCCCTCCTACTTATGCTGCCATAGCCATATCTGCTGGAGCTTACATATTGCACTCATCTAACGGTTTGCACTGTCTCTAGTTTCCCCTACTATGCTAATTTCACATTTTATTTCCCCTACTCCTCCTGGGCTGTGCTGCCTGAAGACACCAAATAATCAAGATATTCTGCCTACCCTGCTACCTGCGACATCTCCACTATCTGTGGCATCTTTCCAGCCTGCCCACCCTTCTGTCATTGTCATCTCTCCTGTACGGTCTGCTGCTGTACCACTGTTCATTCTGCCATTTGAAGAAGCACCAGCACCTTCCTGCCATCACCTGCCTGCCCTCTGCTTTGCGACTTAAATGTAAAAATTTGGGACAGTATAATTTGACCTCCTCCGCCAGCCCCTGGAGGACGGGCTCCCCCTTTGAGTCTGGTTCCTGCCAAGATTTCCTCCTCCTATGGAGTTTTTCCTTGCCACTGTCACCTCTGGCTTGTTCACTGGGGGCTTTGGGTGGGGATAATGTAACGTGCTTTGAGACAATGTAACGGTGTGAAAATGCGCTATACAAATTGAATCGGATGAGGGAACATTCTGGAAAGGATTTGTGAAACCCAAAAGAAACATTTAATCAGGTGTATCTCAGACTGGCCCATATACATTTATTTAAGCGTTGCCGCTCTGGGTCTGCCAGAATGCGTGCAGACCCATCCAGGTCTATATCTATTTCCCAGTGCGAGCCTTGAAGATCTGCAGACAGTCCACATTTTTGATTCCTCCCAGTTGCTTATGTGGACTGTCTGGGAGGGAGCAAAAATGTGGACCGTCTGTGGGTCCCCGAGGACTGCATTGGGAAACGCTGGTCTACATGCCCATCTTTGAAAATACCCACAGATAATGCACAAAACCCTAACCCTATGCCAACTGTCCGTATAGTGCCCTCCCTCCAGGCCAAAACAAATGCAATGTCAGTGTACAAGAACTAGTTTTCTTCTCAAAGAAGCCGGTTGCCAGGTATATACAGACACATCTGTGGCTGCCTCAGGAAGTCATGGGAAAGCCAGACAGTTCTCACATCCCACAGTCTTAGGAGGTTCGAGTTGCATTTTCCTCACATGGAGATGTAGCTTAAGGGCACAGAATGAGAGCGGAAAAAAAAAAATTCAGCTTTTAATGCATTTGTCTGCCTGTTCCTATCGATGACTTAATACTTATAAGCAAGCAAGTGGTTTTAAGATATTTCCATCACATCCTATATATCTCAAGATGTCCCTTTTTGATTTCTTTCTACAGTCTGTCATAATGCTCAGGTTTAAACCACAATGTTTGTTCTGAAAATCTAAAGTCACCAAAAAAAAAAAAAGTTATTCGCTTTTGTTCACGAATTAAGTGATTTCAAGACTTCTTTTCACACCTTTGGGGATTTCATTTCCTGTAGGATGAAGGTCCTTTGTGGAACAGGTAAATTGCCCTCTGAAATCCTGGAATAAAGGGGAGGAAATGTTATTCTGGACACTGATATTTCTCCATACAGGAGACACACACATTTTGAATTGTTGACCAATATTCTGAAAGGTCCTGACACAAAAAGGCGTCTCGCCAGATTTGCCTGCCCCTTTTCATTAATACAAGCATGATATTGGTTAACAACCCATCTTTCACTTCCCCTTCCACTTGAGCAATACAGCAGTCGTGAAGTACATCAGTAGTGAATGTTTGGCTACAACATTAGCGCCTTGGCATTTTAGCAGCTGGCCTAACCCCTTCTGCATTGAGGGCAAACGTCCTGAAAACCACGCCTACAGGGAAACAGTGTGATGGGCTGAGAACAATGGTAAACATCCACATAGTCTGCAAATCTGAAAAACTTAAGGCTCAGGGTTAGCAGGTGGGCCTTAGCACCCAGTCAACGTGGAGCAATGGGAGTGACTTGTGCACCTAGTTCCCACACAGTGAACATAAAACTGCTTTTAAGGATAGGCTCATCGGAGTGCCTGGCAGAGGAGCAGCTATCCACTGCTGGGGAAGCCCTCGCCCTTTACAGACCTGGCCGTCTGCCAGGCCTGAAGCTTACACCGGCACATCGACAGCAAGTGAACAGCCTTTTGTTGATTATGATGGAAGAAAGAAACAGGATTAGAATACCACTGTACTTGCTTAGTGGATAATTCTACCCAATGCAACTTATTCAAATTATACACATTCATATAGCCGGGTATTTTTCCGGTGAAGATCAGGTCATGAGTCTAGTTTATCACTACACTACTCGCTACTCCTAGTGAATTCCAGTGCCGGGATTCTAACTATGGACCTAGAGTCATTCCCAGGGCATTTCCAGGATTCCAGGACTTCCTGGGAAAACATTATTCGAAGAACTGGATACAAAGCTATACATATTCAGCATCTCAGGCTTGAATTTCTCTGTTATTATAAGAGTTTTTTTAACGTACGTTTAAGAAAGAACAGAAAATCTCAAAGGTGATCTCATCCAAGTTCCACGGGGGTCAGTGTGAGTTTTACGAGGTATATGATGCTTTAATCTGAACACCAGGTACGCCCCATGGCTTCAGAGTAACAGTGTCTAATTGCAGCTCCTTTATGAGCTCAGCTAGAACGCAGTTGTTACATGAGAAACAAAACCACTACCAACTGGCTAACCCTAACGCAACATATCACTCCAAATCACTCTCCTCCACCTACAACTATACATCCGGGTGGGGTAGTCAAAAGCTTATGGCTGACTGACCTTTAGACATGGTCTTGGGTGTGCCAATGAGTTCATAACTGGAGAAGCCCACTTCTGACATGAGATAAGAGCTGAACTGGTCAGGTTTCAGCCGAATGTTATAGTAATTCTTATAGATGGTGTCCTGAGAGGGAAAAAGGAAAGATTTACACACACACACACGTATACATTTAGAAGAGGAAATGCTGATCTTCATTTACATCCGCATCAAGTGCTCTGAAATGCTGCGTTTTCCTCCATAAACTACATACATACACAGAGGAACTAGGAACGCAGACTCATAGGGAGGGGAAAACACTGCTACACAAAATGCTTTTTTGGGAAGCTATCGAAGTGCATTCTCATATGTTACAGGGAACCCATGTCGTCCAACCCCTGCACCTCAACCAAGGGGGTATAAGCTGAGTCTGCACAAGGGCCTTCGAACCTAAGCACTGCCATGTCAGGTTGCCACATATTTGCATGTCACATTCCGACGCATTTGTCGAAGAACAAGATCACGCCTAATGCAGAAGTGACACACAAGGGTATTTATGAAATCAAAAAATAATAATAATATCATTATTAGTAATTATCATTAAGCATAGTGCCACGTCACCCAGACAACGGCACAGTTAGTGCCCAGGGGCCGAAGTGACACCGAAGCTACGAATATCACAAGTCGATGCCATTCCAAACCGCGCCCTTAATCCTTCATCCATCATGCAACAGCAGATGGGAAGGGAAGCCAAAATTCTGGAAAGGGCCCCACCAAGCTGCCGGACGGACATCCCACCTACCGTGAGCTTCTTCCTCTTCCCATAGGAGCTCCAGGGCTGCGGTTCGAGGATGAAGAGGCCGCCTGGGCGGAGCTGCCGGAAGGCCCGCTTGAAGAGGCGCTGCAAGCCACCGTCGCCCCAGTTCAGGTGCACCCACTTGGTGAGGCTGAGGCACAGGATGACGTCGTACTCCGGCTGCTGGGCCTGCAGGAGTGCGTCGCTCTGCAGGACGTAGTTCTCCTGGGGGGGCAAGGGGAGAGACCTAGCTGGCTGTCACACGTCTCATCAGAACGACAGCACACAGCCGCCGGATCTTTCACTACCATAAATCTGTCCACCCCTTGCAACTTCAGGGGGTTACAAATCCCTGCACCGAGTGTCACCATTTACGGCAGGTCCCAGAAGGTAGAGAAAAAAAAAAAAAAAAAAAAAAAAAAAAGCCCACCCAAGAGGGTCCCCCAAACAAGGAACTCGCCCTTTCAAGCCCAGCGTATGCATTCCCACACC
>JAAGVU020000002.1:11583006-11600958 GCA_011763525.2 Mormyrus iriodes
ACATAAGCCGGCCCCCCCTAGCTCCCTCGGGGGGCAAAACCCTCCCCCAACGGGGTGACACCCTGAAGGGCCGACCAGAGAGGAAAAAAAAAAAAAAAAAAAAAAAAAAAAAAAAAAGCCAGCCTAATGAGTTCCACCAAGCAGACACTCGGCTCTGTCGAGACGACAGGAAGCATTCCAACGCCCATCACAGCACTGCTCTCACCATGGTGATTCATGTTACACCAAAAGGTTAATTTTTGCTGCTTATTTGTTCTTGGAATGTAGGGATCCTGCGGTTAACATAGAAAATTACCACAATTCAGCTACATCTCACTGAATTGTTTAAGGAAAAATGCTCAATACATTTGAAATTTCAGAAGTGTGTTACAAGATTATCAGTGGCAAGCCTTTATTGACTTATTTTTTATTTACTTAAACATGAGTTGAGCATTATCTTCACCGAAAGAAACACCATTACAAGGGCTATGAGCCGTGGAATATATATACATGTCCAATTCTGGTTCAATCTTTTACACTTCACAGAACAGTTATTTAGCGGTGTTACTGAAACTGCCACCACACCCACCGACAAAAGGGCAGATGAGTATTGTCTCTTTGGAGAACACACACACACACACAACGGGACTCTGACTGACAACACACAGGTAGGCTGCAGATATATCAGCTCTCAAAGTGTGCGGCCGGGCTTAAATATCCTTTTACAGACAGGCTTGGAGTTGTACTTGTGGACAGATAAATCACTCAACAGTGGGTGTGACTCTGGGTCCTCTAAAGCTGGGGGGGGGGGGAGTCACATGACCACAACCAAATTCCTTTAACTACTCATAAATACCACCTTCATGCTTATTTAGAAAAACAGTGTCAATTATCCTGCTGAAATACCAAGTGGCCTGTGTTACTTCACTATTCCCAGCTGCTGCTATGTGTTGGATACAAAGACATCTAGCTGCGGACAGCCTGAGTGGACAGAGCATCCACTGTGGAGAGCTGTACACTGCAGGCCGCAGCTGAGAGAGCAGGCCTCAGTCCTACACTGGGGTAAAGAGGACAGGCCTCAGTCCTACACTGGGGTAAAGAGGACAGGCCTCAGTCCTACACTGGGGTAAAGAGGACAGGCCTCAGTCCAACTCGCAACACACAGTACAATAAAGCCAGCACAGCCCTAAACAGGGACACACACAACATTCGGCCCCCTACAAATATTCCCATTTGCACGACAGCTGCGTGGAAATGCATCTGGCAGAAGTCGTACTCTCTGCCTGGTGATTTATGGTTTCCTTCTCAAGTTTGCCAAGAGAATCAAAAAAACATCTGTCAGTGTATAATTTATCTGATGTGGACACTGCCATGCAGAATGCCAGCGCAGGGACAAAAGACAGCGCCTGGTAACATTTTGGCGATGCACCCTATCGCTCACTTAGAGATTAATTAAGAAAATGAACAGCTGAGATAGGCAAAGAATATGCTGAAATCAAAAGATATGGCACCCGGAAGAGGCTGACTGGCACGTCACAAAACGAATCCAAGGGCCAGGGATGCGTTTAAAGCAGAAATTCGAATGGAGAGAGAAATGTAGAGTAAGATGGCCCCAGCTTCCCCCAGGAGGACTTACCTTGACAAAGGCTACATTAGCAGGAAATTTCCCATTCCCCGTGACAAAGATAGGGGGCGCTGCTATGGGACCCCTGCATATCCGATGGGAAAGGGGAAAATAGCTTGCAGAGAAGGGTTCTCTACACACTTCGTCTGACGGCACCCCTTCAGCCCCCATGTCCTGCGTGCGATTGCCACACGGCTCCGCAGAGACCCCGTGCTCCCAATGATCCATTCTGGGCCGCTGCCGCGCCTCCTGGGTCTGCAGCTCTGACAGGAAGTGCCGGACATTCTGCCGGGCGGCACGCACCAGCCCGCCGTCGATATCCAGGCCCAGGATACGGGTTGGCTGCATGTTCTTGGCAATGGATAAAGTCAAGTGGCCTGTGTTGCAACCTAGGTCCAGCACGACCTTCCCACGGAACCACTCCGGCCGCAGGACTCGCATTCGTGGGTCCTCACACAAGCCCGGGTTACGGTACCCGTAATACTTGCTAAAATTGCCGTACTGGAACTTGCGTTCCTTGCGACGATTCTGGCCGCGCTGATGTCCATGATGGTTAGTGATGGTGGCGTGCCCGCTGGCCCCACCTGCCAACGGCGTGTGAAAGGTTTGAGAGCGCCCCCTAGTGGCCTGCCCTCGTGCCTGCTCCACGCTACCTCTCTGAGTTGAGGGTGTGGCTAGGATGGAAGAAGCATCTGTCCTGCTGGAGGTACGCCTGCGTTTGCGGTGCCGGGAGGAGGGGGGCTGACACGACACCATGGACGTCAAGCAGCCTGAGCTACCGAGAGCTTTTGACTGCGACTTTTGGGGGATACTGGTGGTCTTATGGGAGTGGCTGCAAGGCAAAATGGGGGCCACTACCTCATCTCGGCAATTGATGGACGTGTTCAGTTCGTAAGGCTGAGGCGACTCCAGAACTGAGGTCAAGCTAACTAGAACAGCACCCTCTCTGGGGGCCTCTGGAACTGCATGGACCACTGCGCTACTGGGCGCCAGCGCCGCCATACAGCCCTCACCAGCCTTTCCCCTCTCAATCTCACTGGAGTCCATCTGTGCAGCTGGCATCCCCCCCACCCCCCCATGGTGCCGGTTCCGGTGTCTCTTCCGGCTTTTCACAGGGGATACGAGGATGTCATCATCTCCCCCAGCACTGTTGAGGTTGAGTGGATCAGTGATGTCCTTGGGGATCAGGATCTCAACCGGGTCATGGCTCTTGGCAGGCAGAGGTGAAGACTTCGGCGTCTCCGCATTAAGGGTCCGGTTCACCTCTTCGTCTAGCAAACTGTTAAGGTTCAGCGGGTCAAAGATGTTGCCACCCAACAGAAAGTTAGTGGGAAGAACCGGATCGCTCTCTGAGTTGGCTCGCCGCCGCCTCTTGCCATAGCCCGACTGCTTGAAGCTGGCGTTCATGCTATAGCGTCGTTTGTTCAGCTTCTGCTGCTGGGGCTGGTGCTGTCCATTCTTAGTGCGCATGGGTCTGCCACCCATCCGAGCCCCGGACCCTGCAGACTGAGCCTGGCTCTGGCCACCAATGGCAGAGTGCTCAGGCACGGTCACCGTGCCAGCCAATGCTGGTATAGTGGTACCTCCTGAACTGACAGCCACGGCAGTGAGGGACCTGTTACTGCATTCGGCAAGTCTCTGAGCTTGCAGGTGCACCACGGTGTTCTGGCCCCCATCACCAGGCAAAACAGTCTCTTTCTCCATCTCGATCATCTTCCACTCAACAGTGCAAAATCTGATGTTGCTGCTGGCATTGATCTTAGAAAAGAAAAAAAAAAAGCAAAATATAAAAGTCACCAACAGAGTTCCTTCTCTCTGCAAAAGCAATCAAATGCAAATCATCACCTCATCCCGATATTTTAATGCACACTTCTCAGCCAAACTATCTGCTGAGCAGACAGTTGTATACTTACTTAATGAAACATCACTTCCTCGATTTATTTAAACGGACCATTTGATTTGTTACGGAGCATGTTCGTTTCACTTATTCATTGCCTACGGTACCCAAAAAGCACGTTGTCCGTCTTAAAAACACGAACTACATAACTTCTTCAGTGTCTGCAAGCACAAAAAGGTGTTTTGTTTCTAGCCCTCAAGTCACTGAGCAAGCGCTTTGGGAGAAGTCAGGAGGGGGGTAAAAATCGTTGTGTGTACGTCCGACAGCGTCGACCCAGCCTCTCCTCTGCGTGCTGTGCGTGAACACGCCCCCTCGCATTGAATGAATGGACGGTTTTTTGCATAAACTCGCCTCTCGGTGCAATACGTCACCAATACTCCTGAATTATTAACTTACGACGAGAGGTCAGGGAAAAAAAAACATACAAACACACATACAGACTCTTGGTCCCGCTCGCTCTTGCACACACATCAGAGCCTGGTCGTCGTCTCCGCCTTCTTTTAGCTGCCCCGACCGGACAGGCATGAATATTTCTACAAAAAATTAAAAAATAAAAATAGCAACAACTCAGTGGCAAGAGATTTAAAAAACGTGCCTGTACTTCAGTAACAATTAGTTATTCAAAGTATAATGTGGATCCCATTCCAGCAAGTGCAGTTTGGAAAGATCACCTACTCCAAAATTTAAAAATAAGTATTTCAATCGTAGTTCTAATTTTGAGCATGTACGTTACAGCCCTTCCACGCGATCATATTCTTATAAGACTCTGGCTGTCGAATCGAGTGCCCCGTTGCAGTCTCGGCAGCTTTTATATTGCACTCAACCTTGAAACGTCCGATGGGCAGCCTTACAAACCAATTAGCACAAATTCTGGAGACCGTCCTCCCAAAAGGAGCCAATAGCATTGCAGACTGGCTAAAGCGACACTCCCCACACATACAGCAACCCCAGCCCAATAGGTATCCGATTCTCTGCCTGTCTGCAGTTTCCGCTTTTCCCCTCCCCCGCCTTCGTTATCTAGTATACGAACGCACTTTAGAAAAACAGGACTTGTGTTTTTTTTAATTGCATACTAACAGCACAATAGTTGTTCCGTTTAATAAAAAAAATCACTTTAAAAAGGAAACCTGACTATCGGTTTTAAATTCGAGCAAAATCATCTAATGTTATGTTGTGTATTCAAATAACATATCATTATAATTCATTATTAAAAGAGGGTGATAAAACGTAGGCAATATACACTGTAAGTAAACCAGTTATATACTAAGGATCGACATAGCTACAAACGTTGGGTGTATTAAACGCCCCCGCCCCCGCTCATATTTTTTGGCGCACCAATTACGTCATCAAGGCACGCTGTTGTTTTGAATATGTAGTTCAATCTGTATTGCTGACAATAACCGAATATAAAATATGTTTATGCAAGTTAATAACTTTTTAATAATAAGTTCAAATAGTGAAATGTTTTTCGCAATATGATGTGCCATAATGCTACGTTTGTTTGCAATGCAGTAAAAATTATCGTAAATTGAAATATTAAGTTCTGGCAAATGTAAAAGGGTGCTACAATATTTATGGTGCAGCTTAACGTGGCAGCAGGTACATCCATCCATCTTCCATAACTGCTTATCCTATGCAGGGTCACAGTGAGTCCGGAGCCTATCCCAGGTAGTACAGGGCATGAGGCAGGGGCACACACTCGCACACTGCTGGTAATACAGAGTCGCCAGTTCACCTAAGCCACATGTCTTTAGACTGTGCCATTGCAAGCAAACGATATATCTGTTTCTCAGTTTCAGCGGGTGTTGTCCTGGGTGTTGTCCTTAGTGAGATATGATTCATAGCAAGGCTTTATAGTTCAAGGAGAAGGCAACAGAACTCTTTACTGTTGTGACAATAATTTTTAGTGTGCTCAAAAAAGTAGTTTTTTTCTGATTTTGTGTGGTGAGTCAGATACATCTCCAGAGCAGTAAGAAAGTGATGTGATAGAAAAGCATCATCCAGAAAGACAGCAGGTTAGGGCTGGAGTGAGGCTATGATAAGGAATGGGGCTATCACCTTTTGGACAAAGCCTGGTAATTACGAGCGTTTGAATATGTGGTCTTTCACATATAATTCCCATGATATGGACTTTCATTTACATTTTCCATATTATGAAATGATAAATTTCATTTAGTAATAACTTTGCATGATTGCAGTAATATTTGTGAGAAAATTTGCAGTGTTTAATGCCAGAGAATGGCCGGTAGGCTGGTAAACCATAACAAACAAAACATGCTAAAGGAAAGTAGAACATTTAATGACACTGGAAACTGAAACGTGGACAATGGGCAAGATTTCATATTATTTCAAATACTTGCAAATAGCTGTGTTTTGGAGTTGAATGAATGGAAGGTTTACACATTCCAGAAACACCACCCATGTGACTAGTAGTCAAATTTTATTAAAGGACCAATACAATAGAACTATTATGGTTAAAGAAGAGCCCACGTTAGCCTTCAGTAAATCCCATCATATCAAACTCAATTTGTTTATGTGCAAGAGTTACCTTAGTTCTAAGTGCTGTTACATTTAATCATTCTGTTTTTTGTAATTATAATATTTAGTGATTTTAGTCATAACTTCCAATGCAAACATCAAGGACGTAAAACAAGGAACTCATGATCTGAAGTACTGACAGTTTACAGGTCACTTTGAATAGTTCCTGAAAGACCCGTCCAAGACTCCACTGTGGATAGGCTGGAAGTGTCCAGTTTAGCTGCGGTTTCTTCCAATGAAACAATATTCGATAAGCACCTGATCCAAAAAGATCCCGAGTTAGTCTCACGATTAAACCAAAGGTGAATAATAGCTTTTTCTTAGCATTTAGCATTTTTAGCACCATACGTTTTTTACATAAAGTGACATTACATTAGGTATCATCATTCAGTAAACAAAAGCAAGGGTCCGAAACAAGGTAAATACGAGTGAACATAGAAAGTAAATGGATAATAAAAATTTGCAATGGCAGGATAATCCTAGAACATATGGAGAAAAGTGCCTATGCGAAGACTACACTGTGGACTGTGAGACGAGTTCATTTTATGACGCTTATAGGGAGTAATATATGCCTGGAGGATGGTTTGTAGGGTTTCAGTTGGTGAGCTAGACATTTAGAAGCTAGATCTAAATTCTCCTAGACTGTTTCCCAATTAGGACAGAAACCCATCCATCCCAATTCTCTTTCCCAAACTGAAGCAACTGGTAAGGGTTTCATAATGTGCGCAGCTAGTAAATTATTTAAATCAGTGAACAGTCCACTTCAGCCATAGCTAGAACTAACACAACTGGAAATAGTGTGATCATATAATTTACAAAAGGTAGGTACAAAATAGTCAGATGAACCTAATTATTGTGTTTTTACTGTGCCATTTAAAATTCCTGCAAAAGACAGTTTGATATATCGTAATCATGCTAAGTGGTTTTGTGAAGCTGGCGAACATATAGGTAAATCTTTTCCCGACCTTGTCTGTTAATCAAGTGTTAGAATTATTTAGACTACTGGAGAACTTTCTAGATAAGAGAAATACAATACACTGAGGAATGGACACTGTCTGACTTTAAAAGACCAGGTTTTCCCACAAGGTATTTCAGTCGTTTGTGTGATATTTGTACAACCTACATCAGGGTTGTCAACTTTGGTCAACTGGCTGGAGTGAGATTTTCAATTCGAGACAAGTCTGCACACACATGCACAAGGATTTGCATGTATGTAACAGTTTTATTACCTTGCAGATGGTCTGTAGGGTTTGCAACCTACCCCCGCGCTTTTGTTGTGGCTAATTTTAGCTTCATAATGAAAAAATATAGATTTGCTGTAAGATTTCTTGCATGAGCGTGAGAGTCTGAAAGCGTGAGTGTCACGCCAGATGCGTGAGAGTTGGTAACTCTGCTATATTATTTAATCTGTATAACTTGCAATTCGATGATGTTATGCAAGCGATCTTGTCAATTCTTAAACATGGGAAACCATATTAGTGACCATAACACTTTTGAATCAGTTATATGAGCTCATTAAAGCTTAAAGTCTGTCAACAAATAGGGAAAATCTACCCCGACACTCACACTTTCTGACTCTCACGCTCCCGCAAGAAAATTTACGCCAAATTTATAATTTCATTATAATACTAAAACTAGCTGCATCAGATGCGTTGGGGTGGTTTGCAAACCCTACAGACTAATTACAATGTAATAATACTGTTACATGCACGTTAATACGGGTGCAGACTTGTCTCGAAAATCTCACGCCAGCCAGCTGATTTTTTAGGTTTATAATGGAATTATATAAATTTGCCGTAAGATTTCTTGCGTGAGAGTGAGAGTCTGAGGGCGTAAGTGTCACGCCAGATGCCTGAGAGTTGGCATCCCTGACAGTAAGAAAGGCGATGCCTGTTTTTTTTGTGGGATTCATATATGCAGTAAATGTCACAAAAGCCACTCGCTGAGCATGAGTGCTTACAGCTGCTTAGCTGACGTTATGCATAAAGATTTTCATACGGCAGGCAAAGAATGAAACAACAAATTAGATGAGCGCTGCCCCTCAAGTCTGCGATATCTGAGTGTATTTCATTTCCATAGAAGACGCGAGGCTAGCCCTCGCGCAACGTTCCACAACAGCTTCGGCTCGTGAAGCTGCCCTCGCGCAGCACTCTGCAACGGCTGCAGCGCGTGAAGCTGCCGCTTTTTGGCGGGATAAGGTTAGCTAGCCGGCTGGCTAATCTGCCATAAACTGGGATTTAGGGTTAACAACGCTGAACGACGGCTTTTTAAATCGCCTCTAAGAAGGGCGGTGGTGATGGAAATAAATTCAGGTAAATATATACCTGAATATTAAATGTATAATGTCAATTATATGAAATTCATTTTTCCCCTGCTTCAGTTCATTTTATCTTGATTTGTAATAGTCCAGTTGAAATTGTATCTATTTTAAATCCATATTTACCGAAATATTTACAAAAATATCATCTAATTATATAGATTAGCATTAACTTGGACACGTTTTCTTTGTTTGTTTGTTTTTTTTAAAAATAAGGTACCAAGGATAAGCTTGTGCCGGGTAAATGGAAGAACCAGGGCAAGAAGGAGGCAAAGAGAACTGCAGATGAAGATAAAAAAGGATCAGGGAGATATAGCTGTTTCATGCTGCCTGGGCAAAAAGAAAATTATAGTGGGGGAAAGGAAGGACAATTAGATAGAGGCAACCAAATGGCAATTAAAGCCAAAGGATTTAAGAGTTTAAAAAATATTAAGCAAAACAAGAACGAAAATGAGTCTAGTAGAGAAAGGAAGGTCATGACAGATAGTAAAGTCTGTAATAGAGGAGTGAAGAGAAAGCAAAAGACACCTATTGAGGAAGAGGAAGATTTCACAGAAGGTTGTAGAAAGACAAGTGCAATGGGGACTGATGGTGGAGGGATGTTACTGGAGCTGGGCCAGGCAGGCGAGAAGCAGGAGGAAACATGCAGGATCCAAGGCCATCGGGGACTGGAGAAGAGTGGGGCAGAAAGGGGTGGGGGGACAAAGGAGGGATGTGGGCGTGTGGGTGCACAGCCCTGTGCCAGTGGGAAAGGTACACGGGTGATGGGGGGGCGGAATAACGCAAACCCGAGGAAGGACAATGATAGGAACAGGAAGGTAAAGCACGAAGAGGTTGATAGGGCAGCACGCGACGAATCAAAAATACACAGATAGACAAAAACAATACACATCTGCATTTTCTGGGAATATCCTCCCTTTGGGTACTTAAATCAGGGTGCCTCAGCCTCCCAGGGGTCTGTTGGACGAAAACCATTGTCAATATTATCATGCAACCTATGCAACACAGGACCCCTCTCACCATTAATAGAGAAAAATATTCAATGCAGCCCTACCCCCAAACCCCCCTTAATTCTTAATTAAATTTGTACAAATTACAGTGAGGGGGTCTTTAGATCTGGTCTGTATTCATTTGTGGATGCTGGTTTAAGGAATGCTGGCCCTTCCTTCTGTAGCAAATATACCAACATGGCACAATTCATGACATACACATTTTTTCAGATATATAAATATATTTGTAAACCTTGAAATAGTTTCAGGGCAGCGAGTTAATGTATACATGTGGACTGTCCATTAGGAGGATGTTTGTTTTGCAGTAGTTAGTTTGTTTGTGATTAGTTTAAGTATCACCATTCTTAGGAATACAACCTGTGGACATCACAGTTTTGCCCGTGTCTGCTGCAGGTTCTCTGCATCACCAAACAGATACAGCCTGATGCCCAGCGCAATGACGGCTTCCAGGGTCTCCTGGATTCCTCGTTGGAGCACTGTCTAGGTAGGACAGAAAAGTGCCAGTGTCACACATATTACTTGATCTTTTAAATGAAACATTTGTAGAAGGTATGCTTTTCCCCACTTATGTCAACAATTACTTGATTAAACAAATAACCAAGCTTGGGTCTTAAATTTAATAAAAACAGAATCAATGGGAATCCTCAATCAATCAATTATATATATATATATATATATACACACACACACACACACACACACTTATGTATTTATTTGAATGGGGGGGTATGAATATCTCTTTGTCTGCAGAAGATGCCAAGATGGTTCTGAATGAAGTTGAGGGCTTGCAGGCAAAGGTTGAAAGCAGCCGTGACAGGTAAAATAAATATTTAATCTCTCTTTTATAGCAAGACTTTATTTGAAGTGCAGTCTAACTGTACCCTATACCAGAGATTTATAAGGATAATAGTTGGTTTAAAAGCTTAAATATTGGTACTGTGATTCCGTTTATAGTTTGTACACATTATCCACACATTATCTACATCTTCTAATGCAATAAACCCCTGAAGCAATTACATGAAAGTGTTATTGAATGTCCTGTTATTAATAGACTGCACTACATCTGAATTGGATAGCATGGGTGATAAAATCTGATAATTGTTGATTGGTAGCAGAGGAATAGGTTTTAGTGAAAGTACACGTTGGTTAGCCCGAATGGTTAGCCCAGTCAGGTGTGGTGCCTGTCAGGTCCAAAGGGAGCAAGAAGGCAAAATTTCCCCAAGAGAGCAACGAAGCAACCATACAGAAACCTGAGGCAAAGAAAGAGTACAAGGACAGAACAGAGGAACACAGTGAAGATGAATGTGAGCATGGTTGTACTTATACTGTCTATTTAGGACCTTTATTTCCCATTTTTTCGTGGTTGCATTGAAGATGAACACTCATATGTAGCCTTATAAAATCATTTAATTTAACTGATTTCAAGTAAAATTTTAAACATTTGCCAAAGCAGGGCCACAACTTAAACAATTCACCATTTCTTGTGTGTTAGATGACCTATGGGTCCAGTGCAGTATAAGCAGTTGTAAGAAGTGGAGAAAATTGGATAAGCTTGTAGACCTTTCAGTCCTGCCTCCAGAGTGGACCTGCGTCCAAAGCTCAGGTAATGACCTTATAAATATCATGATGCAGTTTTACCTTCACAACAGTGGCACATTTGAAAACATGTTCTGTTTATTTCCTGCATTGTTTCATTTTTTTCTCCTCTGGTAATAAAGCAGAATATCTTAGTGGAGTTTGTGGCCCACCAAAGTTTGAAAATATGCTCCATGCATTGTTTCCTTCAATTGTCCTCTGATCTGGTGATATACCAGCATACCTTAATTAAGTTTGTGGCTCTAACATTTGGCAAATCTAATAATTAAATGTCTGCAATGGATGGATATGTGTCCTTCTATCTTGAAGACCCTGACTGCTGCAACTGCAATTGTCCAGAGGAAAAGTGGAGCGGCAACCAGGATGATGTAGTGCATAGCAGCCTTGTTCCTGGGTCTCTGGTGTGGGCACAGCAGCAGAGTTACCCCTGGTGAGAGATGCAACTTAAACCTGTTTTTTCATCATATACACATGTTCAGCAGATTGGTAAAACAACATGATTTGTGACCAGATTTTTTTGTTTGATACAAAAAGTATAGATGAAGTTCCAGGGTAGTATACTAGTGGAATGTCGTTATAGTATGAAATTAAAATATTTCAGCATTGCAATATTATTTTTCTGGTTAAACAATGAATTTTTAAAGCATTTTGTCTATACATGTGTTTATTTGTAAGGAATTACAGACTAACCTTGTGTGACACACTGTGAGTGTTTGTTTGTCTATGTATTTAGGTGGCCAGCAATGACAGAGCAAGACCCAGACTCCAAATCCATGTTCCTTTTCAATAACATAGGCAGGTCCCCAGTAAGTTTCTTAGGAGCTTTATGCAGACTGTTAGAACATTTTTTTTCAGTTTTCACCAGTTTTCAGAGGCACTACAAAGATAATAATGAGAATATCCCATAAACATACATTCAGCTTCCAGCACTGTGTGCCTGGACCCCTAAAAATAAATACAGCTAACAGGATGTTTATATTTTGCAGATCAAGCGGATTATAAAGATGTCTCTATTGTTTTTATAATCAGGTGTAAAATATGAGTAGAAAATAATAATTTTGAGGAGTATTGTTAATAATTAAGATTACAGTGTGATTCTTTGTGTACCGTACTAGCAAGGGTATGTACATATTCGCATATGGAAGTGAAAACAAGTTTTGTTCAGATGTGGTCTTCAGTAACACTTTTTACTCTCCCTTAAGTCCAAGTACCATGTGACATTCTTTGGAGACCCAGTCACACGTGCCTGGGTGCCTTCCTGTAAAGTGAAGTCCTTTGAGACATTCTCTGAGACGACGGCTCTAAAAGTGAGTTATCTCACCTGTTATGACTCAGTAGCTTGAAAATAGTAGAATTGTCTAGTGGACAACTACAGTCAGTCCTCAGCCAGATAAAAACATGACATTCCAGATTTGTGTAACAGATGGGGAAAAGCTTCAAGAAGAAGCTCCACAAAGCCATTACAATGGCTAAGCATGCCAAGGATCTCTCCCTGAAGGTAAATATGCACAAGAACAACATAAAACGAAAATTGAAATCGTGAAAATATATTGAACACATTGTGTTCAACTATAATAATAAGTAATAAAATAAATAAACAAAACTGTTTATATTGTTACTCAATATTCAAGTTCTAATACAATGAATAGATGTATTTAGAACATCCATCCATCTTTTAACTGCTTATCCTGGTCAGGGTCGCCTGGAGTCTATCCCAGGCGGCACATGGCACATGGTTGGGGTCTGGACAGGAAGCCAATCCATCGCAGGCAGATACACACAGAATAATTTAGAGACAACAGATAGCCTAACAGCAAGTCTTTGGACTCTTAGAAGCCAGAGTACTTAGAGGAGATACGGGAAGAACATGCAAACTCCACACACAGCAGAGGTGGGATTTCAATCTCCAGTCCTGGAGGGGTGAGGCAATAGTGCAGGTAACTGTGTTGCCCACCCAGAATGTGTTTTTGGTATTCCATGTTTTTTTTTTAGAATGAAATAGCTGGCAACCTCAGCTTAAACCATTAGAGGGAGCTGCTTCATCAACTGCTCTCTGCCCATAATCCCACAGGTATATAATTTTGTAACAGTATTCAGTTTTTGCTCAGTTATGACAAAATGACTACTAATTACTACCAAACAATGGGTCCTCTTCATTTAGTCTGAAAAACTGTTTAAGGAGATCTGATCGGTTGCTGAAAATTTAAATAAACCAAAACAACTTATTTTCATAACTTAAAAGGACAACTTAAAATGACAAAATAACCTTACCCTGCTATATGGAATCAAAACATTGCTAAAAGTGTCTTTTTATGGCTTTTTCTCAGATTTTTTAAATTAAATGAAATATACAAACTATTTACATAGAGATATGAGGAATAAATCAATAATAGTAGTAAGTTCACTGTAACCCTGTACTGGATAAACAGTTATGGAAAATGGATGGATGGAGAGATGTCCTATTTACAGCCATAGTTTAGATTTCTGTGTATTTATTGTGTAGAGTCGACTATCTCTTTTTGGATTCAAGAGACGCTACACAGAGAACAGGGATACTTCCAAGGAAGACAGTGAAATTTCAGGTTTTCACACAAATGCACCATGATATTTTAGGTTACAACCACGTATATGCACCATGTTATTTCAGGTTTTCTCTCACACCTTCCGTACACGCAAGCATTTCCCTTTAATCATACACTTACATACAGGCTGCACTGGAGAAGGCTCCATAGAAGTAAATAGTAAATTAATTTTGTATTATTTAAGCTGTTATTGCCCTAGAATATATTGTTCAAAATTTCACTATTGTATGATGAAGATACTCTTCAGTCGCGAAGTACTAATGTTTTATTTAACATTTAAATTTCACTTATAGAAATAATGCATATTTTTGAGCATCTAGAAGAGAACAAACAGTTTTCAGCTAACAAGGTAAATATTGATCAAGCAAACTAATAACACCCCAGGTAAGAGGTGATCATCACTACCAGATTAACCTAACACTCTACTAATATAGGAATAGGTACAATTTAGATGCAAATTTAACTAATTATCTTAACTAATATGCTGTAACAGATGATGTTTCTAACCATAAAAAGCTAATCGTATTGACTGATTATGCAGCAGAATGTGCTGTTTTGAACCAGGCGCTCTGATTTATATGCAGTAATCAATGATCCTTATTGTGTATACATACATGGGGTGGGAAGAAATATGAATTTTATGGCTTTGACAATTCAACATCAATTCACAAAATCCCACGATCAATCTTGGTCATTTATGCCTTTTCTGCATAAATTTGAAAATATTTTTGTTGAATTTTATTTAAATAACAACCTTTTCTAGTTAATTATTTTACATGGTAATGGACATTGTGTGAAAACTAAAGTACATTCTTTTATTTGTTGGTTAAATTTTAAAAGATCATTATTTAGCATTGACCTTTGTTAAGGTTTCACATTAATCTACATGATGAGGCCTGGCTCACAATCTTCACTCTAGTTCATCCTAAAGGTTTTCGATGGGGTTGAGATCAGGGCTCTGTGTGGGCCAGTGTGTGTGATTCTCCAAGAATTGTTCTTAAAAGACATTTTAACTAAATTAAATCGAATTAAAATTGAATCCAACTAGGCACTTGTGAATCAAAGTTGGAGGTCAGGGCTGATTCCCAGCCCTTATTTATATACCTTTCAACAGGGGCGTATTGGTAGGACTAGAAGGAATATGAAGAAAAAGACATCCAAAGGTGAGGATCAGAAAATGGCTGAAATACCCTCAGTATCCAAAACTGATTGAATATTCCTGTGGTTAAACTTTTGAAGTTCAGGATTTAATTTGGAAAAATGCATTTTCTGTTCTATAGTATTTAGTTGGGATTAATTGTGGTTGACAAAAATATTTAAATATATATACAAATGGGCAGCATAGTAGCCTTACACCTCCAGAGTTATTTATCTGTGGAGACTATATGTGTTCCCTTTGCTTGTGTGGATTTTTTTTTGTATGCGTTTCCTCCTGCAGTCCACAATCACATGGTTTGTCAGATTGGGGTCTATAAATTGTTCAGGGTGTCACCAGCATTGTAGCCTGTGCTTCCTGGGATAGGCTTCACACTCCCTGTGAACCAATTATGGATAAGCAGTTAGGTCAGGTTGATTGATAGGTGGTGGCCATTCATCCAGAAGATCATTTGTGAGGTCAGGCACTGATGTTGGACGTGAAGGCCTGGCTCGCAATCTTCACTCTAGTTTATCCTAAAGGTTTTCGAAGGGGTTGAGATCAGGGCTCGGTGTGGGCCAGTCAAGTTCATCCACACCAAACTTACCCAACCATGACTGTATAGACCTTGCTTTGTGCACTGGGGCACAGTCATGCTGGAACAGAAAAGGGCCTTTGCCAAACTGTTCCTATAAAGCTGGGAACATGGAATTGTCCAAAATGTCTTGGTATGCTGAAGCATTAAGAGTTCCCTTCACTGGAACTAAGGGGCCTAGCCCAACCCTTGAAAAACAACCACATAGCATTATCCCTCCAATGCAGTCAGGCAAGTAACGTTTCCCTGGCATTCACCAAACCCAGACATCTCGTCTTACCAGACTTCCAGACAGAGAAGCGTGATTCGTCACTCCACAGAACATGTTTCCGCTGTTTCAGAGTCCAGCATGCTTTACACCACTCCATCCGATGCTTGGTATTGTGCTTGGTGATATGAGGCTTGCATGCAGCTGCTCAGCCATGGAAGCCCCTTCCATGAAGCTCCCAATGCACAGTTTTTGTGCTGGGGTTAATGCCAGAGGAAGCTTGGAACTCTGCAGTTACTGAGTCAACAGAGCGTTGCCGACTTTTACGCACTATGTGCCTCAGCACTGTTATTTTACGTCAGGGGTGGGCAATCTTATCTGCAAAAGGCCAGTGTGTATGCAGGTTTTTGGGATAATCTTTAGGTCAGCTGCTCAAATCCAGGTGTGAGGACTCTTCAGCCAATCAGTCCTCTAATTAGTAATCTAATTAGGGAGTTTCAGCGAAAACCAGCATACACAGTGGCCCTATCTGTATAAGAAGGGCCACCCCTGCATTATGTGACCTGCTACTTTATGGCTGAGTTTCTGTTGTTCCTAAACGCTTCCACTTTGCAATAATACCACTTACAGTTGACTGTGCAATATCTAGCAGGGAAGAAATTTCACAAACTGACTGCAAAGGTGGCATCCTATGACAGTACCACACTTGAATTCTCTGAACGACCCATTCTTTCAAAAATGTTTGTAAACCTGAATGCATGCCTAGGTGCTGGATTTTATACACCTGTGGCAGTGGGTCTAAATGAAACACCTGCATTCAATGATTAATGGTTGTGTCCCAAAACTTTTGTCTATATAGCGTGTATAGTTTATTTATAATGTGGCAAGAACTATTTCATTTCTTTTATATTCATAGTGGAATATGAAATTTAGGAATGAGATTTCTTAATTCATCTAGCCAAAAATAAGTAAATTAGCAAAACAGGAAGTTCATTTTTTAGGCAGTTCATATCTGCAGGGTTATGTTCATTTGATTTAAATGGGAATCTACAAGAATTTTGTTTTTTACATGAGTCAGTAGTGTGTGGTTGGTAAACAGTGGGGGGTTGCTCTAAGAATGCCTGATCCGGGCATCTTCTTTTCCTCAGAGCATACCACTGTTCCCCATGGGAACCCACTGGAACAGGGCGCAGGAGGGGGAGCAGAGGAAGGGAAGGAGAGAGCCCCAATTTCCTCAGTTCCAAGACCGGATACAGACAGGAAAGGCATGAGTACACCAGCTCAAAACATACAGCCAAACAAGCAACAGATTATGAGTACGTACTAGCTTTGAAAATTATGAAGCGAAAGCAAAAGATTCATGAAAACCTTAAAAATGTTCCGTTCGATCAGTATACATAGCACTGTCATACTCCTATTCACACAAATTTTATGTGTTTACTACACAGCACCACAGACTATTTTCATAGACCAGACTGTTCCAGAATTACCTGTTGGTGGAGAAAGGGGAGAGAAGGAAAGTCAGAAGCTGGTGAGCCTGGATGGAGATAAAGCACTGAGAAAGGAAGTTACTGAAAAAAAGGGTGTAGGCTGGAAGGTGAAAGAAAAAACAGGAGGGATTATAGCAAAGAAATTGTGCAGTCAGAAAATGAAGTTAGAGGAGAGTATGGAGGACCTCCTACAGGAAGACATGGAGATCCTTGGCTATCAGGACATTTTCAAACAGCTGCCAGGCAAGGCAGAGAAGGATGAAAATTTTTCCTTCATATTCTTTGAGGAAGAGTGACTTAATATGCCGCTTTATTGAAACATTTCCTAAAGATGCAAACACCTAAAGGAATGTTATTAAAACGATACATTTTCACCAAGGATATAAACTAAACATTTCTCTCAACTTATTTTTTTGTAACAATGCTAGTTATATTGAAAGACTTTCCAACTCTCAAATTGTAGTACTTTGGATTTTTTTTTCGGGGGGGGTTAACTAATAGTTTAAATTTATAAAGATCTGGGGTCAGAAGTTTTGTTTTCGGAGTTAGGGTACTTCATTCCTTGAAATCTTTGTATTTGCAATATTTGGCTTTGAACTATTTTATATTAAGTAGAAATGAATAAGGCCACCAGCCTATACATTTAATAAATAATTTAAAAATCCATCAGTCTAAACATCTCTGCATCATGCATCCATTTTATAATGTTAATTTGTACTTTACTGAAAACGTCAATCACAGCGACAACCACAAACTTTTACAAAACAAAAGCAAGATAGGACACAGTAGAAGTACAGTGCACCTGCTGGCCCGAAAATCCCCCAACTGCCAAAAATGTATTTTAATTTGTGCTTTTCATTTTCTTGCTTATGCAAGAATTTAACTAGGCTTTCCTCTGTACTATGTGCCTAGTGGCCTTCATTGTTTTAGTGGAAAACACTCTATTTCTGTTTGTTTCAGCAGCTGGGGGGGTGAAAACAA
>JAAGVU020000002.1:11601058-11652097 GCA_011763525.2 Mormyrus iriodes
CTCCGCGTAATCAAGAGGCAGTCGGTAGTTTTTTTGTTGTGGGTTTGTGGTGGGGGGGGTGGGGGTGGGGGTGGGGGGTGGGGGGGGGGGGGGGGGGGGGGGGGGGGGGGGGGCGGGGGGTTGGGGGGGGGGGGACTGCAGTTGGACATGTGAAAGAAAACAGGAAGACCTGAACAATGGGGTGACAGAAGCCAGCACCGGGACCTAGGGATGAATACTTCGCACAAAGCCTCATACCTACAATACACTTATGCTCTCATGCTCAGAGGTGTTGGAGATATACACTCCAGCCAACCGGAGAAGCTTAAACTATGACATCTTATTGGTCACTATAGTCCCGAGGAAGGCAGGCAAAAATAAATCTGTTAAAGAGAAGGGAGTACATTATTTTTCTGCAGCTTTAAGACCGATAACCCGCTACTTCCCACATTAGCATAATGAGAACGGTGTGAAATTAGTGCCTGGATTTGTTTTCCCACAAAGGAACGGCAGTTAGGGGAATCCGCCTGTGGTCATAATAATTTAGATGTACTTTTTGTTCCGTGACAACTATCTCACGTTTTCCCCAAATATGTTAATTTAAATAGACTGAAACAAAAATTGAAAATTTAAAAGCACAGACACAGTGATGTGATTCTATGAATTTATATAAACTCGGACATTCGATGTGCTGGTAAGTTTGCGATGATTTCTGATGTTAGTAACTGAAAATACTGAAATTCCCAGATGTCCAGATTAAATGACTTTTCAATTTCATTCTTAATTTTTGTTGCAATTTTATAGCGTTTTGATATTTTGTAACTTATAAGATTCTGTTACAAAAAGTATGCTTCTTTCAGATTACAGGAGTTTTCAGAAGTGTGACGTGCCAATAGCACCTTGTTACTGTTTTAATGTAAATATGTAATGTAAATAGATCTAGAGGCAGAGGGAGCAGGCATTTAACCAAATCCAGTACAGTGTTCATATACTCGTGCATGTTAAACACAGACAAAAATCATCTAGGGTATGAAGGAGTAGACATGACAACAGACAGGGAATAGATTTATTGGAAGGATAAACTGGCCATTCACATCTAAGCTGTACATATAAACAAGGGGGAATGAAGCCCTCGTGGCTTTTCTCGGTGTTACCCTGGTAACAAACTTAGCCGCCTCCCCTGTGCTGCTGGGGGTACCGTTCTGTTTAACAACAACAGGAGTAAGAATTAGAATGCGTCCATTTACAGGGGAAATGGTTTATTCAGTTAAAATTCATCCTATTGATGATGCTAAGTCTTGCATTTGTTCTAGGGGGAAACGCATCAACTAAAGATTACATAAACACGGACTCCCGGGGGGGAAAAAATCGTCGCTAAAAATCGTGTTACATTTGACAGTTGGGGCTGCTCTGATGTATTCAGCATTTTAAACTTTTAGTAGATTTATGACTGGTCAGTGACAGAAAGACGTGCTTATATTAAGGTCCTGTCTTTTATCGACTGATTTATGACTAAAATCGTATTTTGTTTGTTTTGCTTGCGTTCCTTTTAACTGTTTCGAATTGCTTAAATATAACCTATGACTCACTATTTACACAAAACTGGCGGCCTTCTGACAGCTAATGCCGAAACTACGCGTAAACATCGGTACCATGTCAGTGAACATTTCTGCTGAAAAAATACATTAATGAAAATATTTCACACTCATAACATGGTAAAGACAACGAAAGCTCCGGATCAACAGTCAATCTGCATTAACTGATTATTTATTTCATCTCGTCGGTCAGTGTCTTCGGTTCCAAAAACATTTACAATAACAAGACCCTTAAAGCCACCCCGCAGTCATCGAGTTTTCGGTTTTCTCAGCCTCTGTAATACACCATTGCTTCCCCTTTAAACGTGAATTATGCGATTACTCCCCCCACCACACACACGCACACGGACACACGGCGTCCCAAACCTCCTCCCTTGCTGAATAGGTTGTTGTCAGTTTAAACAGCAGACTTTGTAAATTGCCGGTGCAGTTAATCTCTGCGGTTAACAGCGCCGGCGGCTCAGAAGTGGATCAGACTTTGATAGGGGCGAGCAAAGAGTGTGGGAAGCGATCAGTCCAGGACAAAGATGCTATGACTACATATCCCCCCGCGCTAGTGTGGCGGCACGGGGGAAAGCTTAAGCCAGGAAATCAGCCCCACCAAGTGATACATAACTGCTGGCCAGGCTGGCACAAGTGCTGCTTAGAGGTGAGTGAAACTTGGAGTAACCATTTGTCATCTTGCTGCGTTTTTTATGAAATATGAGTCAGGACAGAAGTGGCATTATTACAGTGACATAAAATTTTTAAACAAAAAAAACGTGTTTACTAAATGCCGAATGTCGGTCATTAACGTTAGTGAAATTCATTTTCTTCGCTTCCTGAACATAATGCGTAACTGGCGCAATGACTACATCTCTAGCTTTGTTCTGGTGCCGAGGGTGCATTTTTGTGACTCAGTCAGTTTTTTTGTGGACTACTAACCGTTTTATTAATTACTTATTTGAAGGAAAATGTTTTAGAGTGTATTTGATTTACAAAAGCGGCTGTTGGGTTTCTATGAAAGTGTTTGTGTCATTTATTTTAATATGTAAGTTTGCTTTAATTCGGATGACATCATATAGCCTAAAATCGCTGTGCGTTATTATAAGAAATAATGTATAAAAATGGCAAAAATGTTTTAATTCTGTCTATAGCCACTGAAAGAAACAGAGAAAGAGTTATGACAGCGTTTAGAGCGACCGAAGTCAATTACTCATCTATGATTTGGGTTACAGCCTGATGCCGCCGCGTGGTTATCTGACCACAGCTGTCAAATTATAGGGGAAAAGCGTATACAAGTCAATATATCACAGATTGCTACATAGCGTAGCATGACCACAGTCCTTTACTGGAAGTAAAGGATGTTAGTATTTTTTTTCTCTAGGTATGATTTAGGATATACTGTTTTTTTCATTATTGCATATTGGAATAGATTCTGGTTTTGTATAATCTTGGTAACAATTTGTCTTGTTAACCTTTTCAAAAACGCCTAGAGAAAATAATAATATCATGGTCAGTATCAAAAGCGATCATTATTCGTAAGGTTAAAGATTGTTGTAAGTGACCACGGCAAATTTATTTAAGCTTTGCTTTTAGAAGCTTGTGTTAGTTGTCAGTGGGGCTTTGTGCATCGGCGCCGGGTATGTGCCCTACTTTCGCTGCACGGCCCCGGATTGTCCCTCTCGTCGCGCCTTTGTTCATCCCACCGCTGCGCGGTTACATTAGTTTGTCTCGGTGTTGCGTAGGATTGCGTTTGACTCGCAGCAGCTCCATAGCGGCGCCGAGCAGCGGTCAGAGGCTCAGGGCCAGTTGACTTCTTTACGGCAACAGTGTCTGCTGTGGGAAAGGTCGCTTACGAAAAACGAAAAGCAGCTAATGCTGTCACCTACGTTGACATATTATATAACGATTACAATGAAACCTGCAAAATTTGGTTTTATGGCAAGTACATCTGTATGCACGTATGTAATTAAATAATCGAAACGATATATCTAATAATAATATTTTTTTATTTTATTTTTACGGACATATTGAGTCTCGTCTGCCGTTTCCTTCACTTACAAGCCACCTATGAGAACATCTGTCTGTATTTAATATACGTTAAAATATTGCATCTTGATCCATTATCACGCTTTTTTCCCTCTCTTTTTCACATTCCCCATCTCTCCGTTTCCCTCCTCCCCCTACACCCCTGGGGCTCTCTTCCTCTACCCATTCTCCCACCCCATCATACGCCTATTTTCTGCATTCTCCAGTATCTCTGTATAACATCGCATCTGTACTAATGTAGCCCTCTCATCATTCGGTTCTCTATTTTCATTCCTCTCTCGACTTTTTCCTCACGTTTTTTGCTTTGCCTGTCCCTTTCTGGCGTTTTCCCTGTTAACTTTTTTCCTGCGTTCATATTTATTCGTTTCTTTCTCCTTGCCTTTCTGACTTCCCATCCCCTTTCCTGCCATTTCATTTCTCCAACGCCCCCCCTTCAATGTCAAAGCCATTTACTCTTTTCTTGTGGTTATGTTTCCTCTACGCCTTCCACGTCTGTGATCATCTCTCCTCCTGTTCCTCCTCTCTCTCAGTCACTGGTAGCCCCGTGTGTTTTGGTGGTCCAGGGCCAGCTTCCACCTCGTCAACATGCCTCCGCGGCCCTCTTCTGGCGAGTTATGGGGCCTGCACCTCATGCCCCCCCGCATCCTGGTGGATTGCTGTCTGCCCAACGGCATGCTGGTCAGCCTGGAGTGCCTGCGGGAAGCTCCACTTATTAGCATCAAGCAGCAGCTCTTTACAGAGGCCCGGAAGTATCCTCTGTACCACCTCCTACAGGTCAATAGACACAGGTTCACAAGTATGTACATGTAGAAAGACAGGCATTTTCAATCGATATGTAACATAAAAGACAAGATGGTCTACATTTAATATTTCTGGGTGATCATCATTTAGATTGCATTTGACTCAACTGACATCAACCCAGATTATGAATGTATATGAAATAAATGGACAGCAGGTAATATGGTGATTAAGGTCACACACTGAACAAGATTTAAACCTGAATTGTTTTTGTAAAGCTAAGTGACTAAACTGTAGGTTGTTTTCAAGATTGCCTTGGCCCAGCAACAAAATAATAATATGCTGTGATAACAGTTATTTGTCCAATGAACTCGCAAGCCTAGTAATCATAAAGCACTAGAGATTAAATTGCCCAGCAGCTATGCTGTAATCTCACAAACATTCTTCCTAGGTGGCTATATTCTCTCCCATCATAACATGAAGAGTGCTGCCCCTTTAAGCAGGACTGCATTTTGATTACCCTCTTTATAAGATGTCTAGCTAGGGGCTTGTACTGAACATCTCTATTGCTTTGGCAGGAGGAGTCATGCTACATCTTTGTTGGGGTGACACAGGAGGCAGAACGAGAGGAGTTCTACGATGAGACACGGCGGCTCTGTGACCTCCGGCTCTTCCACCCCATTCTCAAGGTCATCGAGCCACTGGGCAACAGGGAAGAGAAGATCCTCAACAGGGAGATTGGTTAGCATCCCTTCCATGCCTTGTTTGTCATTGGTCGGGGTCTCTTCAATACCATTGGTGCTATTAGTCAGGGTTTTTTTCTGTGCTTTTGTTGCCATTGGACAGGATCCATTCAATGTCTTTGTTGCCATTCGTCGGGGTCCCTTCCATGGTTTTGTTGCCATCGGTTTGGGTCAATTTGCTTCTTCAGAAGTTTGGTTCCATACCTTGCACATTTTACATTTCCAGACTACCCACTGCACACACGTTCCCTTCAGTATAACTCTCTGATCTCAGATCAGTTTACCGGCCCATTCGCCTGCTACACAGGCTTTGCCATTGGAATGCCCATCTGTGAGTTCGAGCTGGTGAAGGACCCAGAAGTGCAGGACTTCCGGCGCAACATTCTGAACGTGTGCCGAGAGGCCATGGAGGAGCGGGAGGGAGGTGGCGCCCACAGCCAGGCGCTCTACGTGTACCCCCCCAACGTGGAGTCGTCCCCCGACCTGCCCCAGCACATCTTCTCCAAGCTGGATAAAGGTCACTGACACATGCGGCCCAATGTGGACCCAACTCAGCGCAGGCGCACAGTCTTGCCGCGTCTGACAGCATTAGTGCTCTAACACAGTGCTTTTGTCAAGATTGGTTTGGCGTTAGGGAGCAAGGTGCTCTAGTTGCCTAGGAACACAGTTTTCAGGGGTATACAGAACTGCAGATGCACCCTCTTATTAGCAAATTATTATTATTATTATTATTATTATTATTATTATTATTATTATTATTAATAATAATGATACAGGGCCAGGGACATGCATGCAATTAATATGCAAATAATTCAGCATCAATTTCCATCACAAATATTATTATTATTAGGAAGTTGTTTGCGGATTTAACCGCTCATGTTTTGCGCATTTTTTCATTGCGAAAGCCGGGTGTGTATTCACCTAACTGCTGCACTCATTAGCCTCACTTAGGTGTCGGTGCTTGCTCCCCCCCCAACCCCCATGCAGGCCGCCTGATTGTGACCATCTGGGTGATAGTCTCCCCCTCCAACGCCAAGCAGAAATACACGCTGAAGATCGCTCACGACGCCCTGCCGGAGCAGCTCATCGCAGAGGCCATCCGCAAGAAGACACGCAGCATGCACCTGTCTGCGCAGCAGCTGCGCCTCTGCGTGCAGGAGTACCAGGGCCAGTACATCCTGAAGGTATGCGGCTGCGACGAGTACCTGCTGGAGAAGTACCCGCTGAGCCAATACAAGGTGAGACGCCAGGGACGCGGCTCTGCTTCTAGACAGCTTGGAGCCGCCTGTGGGCTTGAGACGTCTAGGGATCAACCTACTTTCTCTCACTTTGGGGATTATCTCCTGTCACTGTGTTAACGATAAAGGCGCATCTGTCATAAAATGTATGGAAGTTTCCTGGAAAAATGTCTCTGAAATGCCTGTGGGGCCGATGTCTGAATAAACGCTTGGAGTACATTGCTTCTTCTCTCTGCATTACCCTCCACATACCTCTGCTTCTATCAGTCCATTCGCTCTTCTACCTCTCCATTCTTCCCTCTCTCTGCATTACCCTCCACATACTTCTGCTTCTATCAGTCCATTCGCTCTTCTACCTCTCCATTCTTCCCTCTCTCTGTATTACCCTCCACATATCTCTGCTTCTATCACTCCAATCCCCCTTCCACCTCTCCATTGCTCCATCTGTGTCTCTGTATTCCTCCCCTCTCACCATTTCTCCATGTATTACCTTCTATATCTCTCTTCTTCCGTTTCTCCATTCTTCTCCCTCTCCCCATTACTCTCTGTCTCACCCTCCCCCATCTCTCTCCCTCTGCCCAGTACGTCCGGAGCTGCATTACCGTGGGTAGGCTCCCACACCTCATGCTGGTGTCTAAGGATAGCCTGTACAGCCAGCTGCCCGCCAGTGGGTTTGTGACACCCTCCTACAGCCGTCGCACCCCCCAGCCCAGCCCCTGCCCCGGGGGAGGGGATTCCAGTGCCCCCCGCTCCCTCTGGGCCTTCAACACCCTGCTCAGGGTGCGCCTACTCTGTGCTACTTACGTCAATGTTAACATAAGGGACATCGACAAGGTGAGGGGCAAGGGTGTAGAGGAGGTGGGAGGGGCTTCTTAAGGGTGGGTTGAAGCTGGTGGAGCTGATAAAGAAGGGGGCAGTAGAAAAAGCAACCGGCACGGTGCAATGACACAGACGCAGTACCGCAGGAGTTATTTACATAGGGGCAATAAAACAGCGATAACATTAACATAGTGGGGCAATAAAGCGGTTCAAATTACTCAGGAGTATAAGCTCAGTAGATGAAAACTGGCAAGTGAATCTGTGGTTTTATAAAGAAACCAAAGAAAGTCATTTATCTCAAACATCCAGCAGATTATAACTGCACAGTAACATGATAATGACATTAAATTAAATGAATAACTTGCAATGCATTAAATACTTAGCTTGCACACTGCACAAATCAAAATTAATGATTCATATGTAATGAATCCAAAGAAAATAATAACCAAGATCAATGTTTATCTTTGAAGGATGCACGTATTTCAATAACGGTGAGAAGAAAGTTACAAAAATAACCATATTGCCTTTTTCAGCACTAGGGAAGGTGGTACCAGCCATATTCGTCTTGCTAGAATTTAGGTACCGCTGACAGATAATAAAACAGGCCAGAAAACACATGGTTTGGTGGTAACACACCAACCACTTGCCTGTTCCTTGGTCACACTGCACCTGAAGGTTATCCTAGAGAGTACAAGGACACACAGAACAGGAAAGGCCAAATATGGTATACCAAACTCCACACACAGGGAGCTGGGGCAGGACTGAACCCCAAAACCTACAGGCGCAAGGCTATGGTATTCACCCACTGTGGCACCGCATCCTGTTTACACATGCAAATAGAACCACAGTTATATCCTTGCTTTAAAAAGCACTTCACAGTCTGTGCAATGGATTTTTATTGGGTCACTGTGATCTATATTTCAGATCTATGTGAGAACAGGCATCTACCATGGAGGCGAGCCGCTATGCGACAATGTCAACACCCAGAGAGTGCCTTGCTCAAACCCCAGGTAAGCTGGGGTAAGCCCCTGGTAGACAGCAACCAAGACAGGGCACACCCTGGATGGGATGGCAGAACATTGCTGGACACATATTCACATTCAGGTTAGGACCCTGTGCTTGTTATCAGAAGGTCGTTGGAATCCCATGGTTGGAAGGGAAGTCATATTGCCATCGGGCCCTTAACCCCCAAAATGCTCCAGGGGGATAAATGGCTGACCCTGGACTCTGACCACAAGCTTTGGTGCCACCTGTGCATGCCAAGATCAAATTTAAAAAATCCAATGTAGTTGTGTCAATTCAGAGACACCGATTCACCTAAACTGCATGTCTTTGAACAGCACATGCTTATAGTAAATGCTACATTCCCATTTACTTCAATATTAACAATCATGAAACCGACACGTACATAAGCAGTGCTTTAATGTCAGTTTTAAAGAATCCCCATTTTCATCCTATTCTGAAATAGCCAGTAAGTCACACGTTGTCTGAAATATGTAAGGGGTCCTCTCCAGTTACTGGAGAGCAGTCCCTAATTGACTTTGGGATGACAGTGGCCGGATGATTTAGCATGGAAAGATCAGCTGTCTTATGCAAGACACATGAGTTGTAATAATCCTTTAACTGAGATTGTCATTTAAGTTGGAATGAATAGCAGATTTAAAATAAGTAAAGTGTGACTAGTATTTAAAGGTAGAATGAGTCACTGCTCTGAGAATGTGACTCTTCTCTTTGAAGGTAGAATGAATGGCTAATGTAAAACATGTTTACTCCTGTGTTTAAGGTGGACTGAGTTACTAATGTAAAACATGTTTACCGAGACTCTTGTGTTTAAGGTGGAATGAGCCGCTAATGTAAAACAAGTTAACTGGGACTCCTGTTTTTTAAGGTGGAATGAATGGCTGACCTATGACATATACTTGACGGATCTACCCCGGTCGGCTCGACTGTGCCTCTCCATTTGCTCTGTCAAAGGTCGTAAGGGAGCCAAAGAGGTATACCAGGTTACTTTGGATAGCACCCTTACCACAGTGTGGGAGAGCGCTGAACATGTGACGCATGTGTTTGTGTGTGTCACAGGAGCACTGCCCTTTGGCTTGGGGGAATGTGAACCTGTTTGACTACAGGAACACCCTGGTGAGCGGCAAAGTGGCCCTGAGCCTGTGGCCAATGCCGCACGGCCTGGAGGACCTGCTCAACCCCATCGGAGCGGCTGGATCGAACCCCAACAAGGTGAAAAAAGACGAAACGAAGGGCAGAAATTCTGCTTCCAGTACTGAAGCCTTTGTTGCTCAGTTTGTAGATATGCAAATACTTTTAACACTCTAGTGAGAAATGTGTATAAATACCCACATCAGCTTTTAATTTATACCTCTCCTGTACACCTCTGTGTGAACTGTCATATCTGGAGTGTTACTTGTTCTACTGTAGTACATTCATTATTTTTCATCTGTATACTATTCGTTGTTCTTTGTTCTGGGTGTAGCTGAAAGCGTATGCATTCTAATATACTTGGTGGCCAATAAAAACATCTTGAATCTTAAATATATTCTACATTCAGGGCCAGATTTTGAGGATGGAGACTAAAGTCATTGTTGGGACTCTAAAAAATGCTGTTGTAACAACCAGAAATAATTTGGGGCCCCTACAACTCGGGGCCCTGGGCTATGGCCCAGGTTAGCCTGTGCCTTGTCTATACTTCTCCCTAAACCTGACTACATTCTGCTCTACTTGGGCCTCCCCCCCCAGGAAACCCCCTGTGTGGAGCTGGAGTTCTCCTGGTTTAATCAGACCGTGATATTCCCAGATGAGCAGCAGATCGAGGAGCACGCCAACTGGAACATCTCCCGCGAGCTGGGTTACAATTACTCCATGGGGCTGGTGAGAGGGGAGGGGGCAGAAGAGGGTGCAGTGAGGGACAGAAAGACAACGCGAGAGCCCACAACTCCCCCATGTCCCACCCTCACCCACAGAGCAACCGACTGGCATGCGACAACACTATGTCGCAGGGGGACGTGGAGCAGCTGCGCAGCCTTTGCAGCCGAGACCCACTGTATGAGCTGTCTGAGCAGGAGAAGGACTTCCTGTGGAGGCACCGGTACGTCTCCCTCGCATGTACTCATCCAGTCCTTCTAGAGCTTTCTGTCTGTAAGTAGGGTATCTCTAACAGCCATTGCTGAAAACAGCTTTGACAATACTTCAAGGTAAACTGAAGTGTTAGGGGTAGCACTAGTCCTTCCGAAGCCTGTATAGCTCAGTCTGTAGGTTGTCAGACTTTTAATATGAGGGTCCAGGGTTCAAGTCCTTCTTCAGGTAATGTTTTCTTCTTTGTGGATTTTCTTGTTTAGGATTAATAAAGTATATCTATCACCCATCTAAACAATGGTGTCACAGAATCACGCAGAACTTACTACTAGATTTTGGGTTTCGTAGGACTGGCTGTATTTCGGCATCCTTCCTCTCTCTATAAGTGTCCGCTCGTCCCTCTGCCTTCAGACATTACTGCGTCAACATCGCCGAGAGTCTCCCCAAGCTCCTCCTTTCGGTGAAGTGGAATTCACGAGACGAGGTGTCCCAGGTAAAGAGAGAGACACCAAAGCTTAGGACAGTATTACAGGAAGTGACATAATAGAGTAGAGCAACTCCTAGGGAAGGAGTCGTCTTCACACCCTCCTCACCATTAGTTCCAGCCTTACAGTCACATCTGCTTCCTTAATTCGAGCTTCTTTCTCTTCTTGTTCTCACTGTGGGTATCAGTGTGTACTATAATTGCTAATAACGCCATATCACTCCCCCAGATGTACTGCCTTCTGCGTGACTGGCCCCTCATGGAGCCGGAGAGTGCCCTGGAGCTGCTAGACTGTAACTTTCCGGACCCCATGGTGCGGGAGTTCGCGCTCCGCTGCCTCGTGCAAGGCCTGACGGACGACAAGCTGAGCCAATATCTACTGCAGCTGGTCCAGGTAAGAGAACGGAGGTCTACCTCTGTGTCAGGATGGTGCCTTCATAAACTCCCTATGTACCGGTGTGCATGCGTACATGTGTGTGCGTCCACATTCTAGAACATTAGGAATATCCGTGTTTTTGCAGGTACTCAAGTATGAAATGTACCTGGACAATCCTTTGGCTCGATTTCTCATCAAGAAAGCGTTGACCAATCAGAGGATCGGACACTTCTTCTTTTGGCATCTTAAGTGAGTCACATTGATGATGAAAATGATGATGGCAATGATGAGGAGGACGATGATGATGAGGATGATGATGATGAGGATGACGATGATGGTGCTGTTGATGCTGTTGATGCTGATGATGATGCTGTTGATGGTGATGATGGTGCTGTTGATGCTGATGATGATGCTGTTGATGGTGATGATGGTGCTGTTGATGGTGATGATGATGCTGTTGATGGTGATGATGAAGACGATGAGAATGCCAATGACGATGGTGATCAACGTATCAACTGACGCAGGTCGGAGATGCACAACAAGACGGTGTCCCGCCGCTTTGGCCTGCTGCTGGAGGCCTTCTGCCGTGCATGTGGGATGTACCTGAAGCACCTCAACAGGCAGGTGGAGGCCATGGAGAAGCTGGTCAATCTCACTGACACCCTCAAGCAGGAGAAGAAGGATGAGACACAGAAGGTACAGCTTCCACTCCAATATCACTGGAGCAACTATAGCTGTGGCTTATAAGAGGGGCCATGATTCATGTAACATATCATTAGCCAATGATATGTTTTGAATGTATGAGCGACAGGAGATGGGCCACTCTGGGGGCCAATCAACTTTAAGCTGGGACCAGAGTCCCCGTGGTCCAGCCCCAGTAAACACTCCTGCCAATATACTGTTGGACATAGACACGTAGCCCCCTTGTTGTTTGGCACAGCCATGGGCCACATTGACATCATTTGACCACATGGTGAGCTATTCTGTGTGTTAATTGGCTGCCTCAGACGCAGATGAAGTTCCTGGTGGAGCACATGTCCCGCCCTGACTATATGGAGGCACTGCAAGGGTTCGTCTCACCTCTCAACCCTGTCCACCAGTTAGGTAACCTCAGGTATGACCTCACTGGTACAACAGAAGCCTGTCACCTCAGCCCTGGCAGCAAGGCAGCTTGGCTCAGATGCACTGCCGGTGTAATCCACCCCCCCCCCCATTCGAATATGTTCACCACCTGGGAGATCCCAGGTGCTGTGTCTGACCTCTGAAACCATCTGCCTGTCTGTCTTTCCGTCTGTTTGTCTAGCCCTGTATGGCAGCTGTGTTTCCTCCAATATCAAAGCCCTGCAATTCCACTTGCAGCACTCACAGTGATGGGCTTCACATTGCTCTGACTCCCTGCCTGCCAGCACAGCTGTCTCTTCCATTAAAATGGCCAACACTTTGTTTTTCAGCACTAATAACAATTAAGCAGTCAGTCAAGTGACTCTTCCCCTGCTCCCATGTTTTCTTGCATTTCCATGACCTTCCTCCTTCTCTCCCCGCCATCTGTGTCCTTTTCTCATCCCTTTGTTTACTTCTTCATCCCCCCCCCCCAGGTTGGAAGAGTGCCGGATTATGTCATCGGCAAAACGCCCCCTGTGGTTAAACTGGGAAAACCCCGATATCATGAGTGAGCTTCTGTTCACCAACAATGAAGTCATCTTCAAGAACGGTGATGGTGCGTGATTTTTGTTTATTATGTCAAATCTCATTTTTGGTGGAACCTTATAAAGGAGACCAAGCTGTATGTAATGTCTTTATAAAGTTTCGAGAGCAAGGTACTTTACCTCTGCCTGTTAGATTTCTACAGTTCCCACAGGATCTACAGTTTTGCTGTAAAATACTTAGGAGAGAAATGGAGAAATACATGCGTCAGACTCAGTTAAACCCCAATATCAAGTGATATCACTGAGCAGCTAGACATGTCAGCTGTTTCTTTTTAAGGACAATTTTTATCCTGATTTAAATGCAAAGCACTCTGTCACATTATTTTTTAATGTAATAAATTATTTATGGACTCTCTCCCATAGTCAGTACCTAAAATATACCAGAGGGGTTTGATTGTGTGGTTCAATTTTTACTGAAGTAGTTGACCTGGTTGAGCAGTGCCCAGGATTGGCCAGCAGCATTACTGCTCTGGTATACTGTCTAATCTCCATTACCTAGTCCTTTTCCCCTTTAAGCCTTATCTGTAACGGTCGTGGTTCTTGTGAGATTGCCTCTGGGTGTCAACGTTTGTTCATGTTCTCCTCAGATCTGCGGCAGGACATGCTGACTCTACAGATTATCAAGATTATGGAGAACATTTGGCAGAACCAAGGGCTGGACCTGAGGTAATGCCAGTTTGGGCACTAGCGTCCGTCACTGGGCCTCTTGCCATTTATAGCTCCATGGCCTCACCGGATCCCTCGCCTCGCATGCTGATGCTCACAGTCCAGACTCCGCTCTTGTGCAGGATGCTGCCTTATGGCTGCCTGTCCATCGGCGACTGTGTGGGCCTAATCGAGGTGGTGAAGAACTCACACACCATCATGCAGATTCAGTGCAAGGGTGGCCTCAAGGGGGCGCTGCAGTTCAACAGCAACACTTTGCACCACTGGATCAAGGACAAGAACCGTGGCGAGGCGTGAGTCTGCTGTATTACCTTGGCAAAATGACCCCCCCCTTCTGCTTCCATCTGCTTTATATCCCAGAAAAGCCACGCCCCACCCCTAGCCCTGCCCCCACCCTGCCCTGATTCATTCTCTGGGCCCTACAGGTATGACCGAGCCATTGACCTATTCACGCGATCCTGTGCCGGATACTGTGTGGCCACATTCATCTTGGGCATTGGGGACAGACACAACAGCAACATCATGGTTAAGGAGAACGGGCAGGTATGACCTAAAATGGTCACTTGGGGGCAGTGTGTGGTGTCAGCAGAATCGGTTCACTGTTGGGTCCCTGAACAAAGTCCTTAACCCCCAATTGCTCCAGGAACTGTCTAACCCTGCATTCTAAAATGTATGTGACTTTGGATAAAAGAGTCTGCTAGATAAATGAAATTAAATGCATCATAACAAACCTGTCACCTGTCCTTGCACTAACCCAGGATGTCAGCATCCTCCTCCTGTCTTAAATTCAACCTGCAATTTTCCCCCAGCTGTTCCACATCGATTTCGGGCACTTTCTTGACCACAAGAAAAAGAAGTTCGGCTACAAGCGGGAACGGGTGCCCTTCGTCCTCACGCAGGACTTCCTCATCGTCATCAGCAAGGGCGTACAGGAGTGCACAAAGACCAAAGAGTTTGAAAGGTGCGTGTAAAGACAAGCTTCGCATGAATGATGCTTCACCATGTTGGACCAAGATGTCATACATTTCAGGATATGAACACTGGAGTATCACAGATGTTGTCACCAAATAGTAAACGTCCCAATTCCACATAAACCATCTATATGATTATACAATTAACAATCGCTCCCTACTTTCAACCCTAGAGGATCTGATTTTCATTGATGGACTTTGGCTTTGACCTTGATCACAGTTTACACCTTGTTTTTAGCAAGCAAACCCACTCTTTCTTTTTTTCTATAATGTTAGCAAGCCTGAGTGGGGGGGGGGGGCAGCCATTTGACCTTGGACCCCCAGAGGTTTTTTTTTCTCTAAGCTTAGGAGTTTTTGGTTCCTCTCCTCTGTTGTCATCCGGCTTTCTTTCGTTCTTTCATTTCTTTGTCTTTCCTTTACCCTGTTTTTGTGTTATTCTCATCATAAGCTATCACAACACACCCTTGTAAAGTGCCCTGGGGCAACTCTGTTGTGAAAGGCGCTATATAAAAATTAATTTAATTAATTGAATTTTATAATGATAATTGGTGGACAATTATTCTTACTGGTTAAAAGGGGGCATCTCATGTAGTGTGTCCTGCACCTTATGCCCCATGTATCCTGGGATAGGCTCCAGGCTCCCTGTGAGCCAGGACTGAATTTGCAGTTGGAAGACGGATGATTGAAAGAGACTCATTGATTGATTGTATCACATGTTGCTTTGTTTTAGTAACTGTTGTTTAGACCCCGGTAAGTCCAGAGCATAACCCTGCTTTTCCTCACGCATGACTGCAGGTTCCAGGAGATGTGCTACAAAGCTTACCTGGCCATTCGCCAACACGCCAGCCTCTTCATCAACCTATTCTCACTGCTGCTCGGTTGCGGAATGCCCGAGCTGCAGAGCTTCGACGACATTGCTTACCTGCGCAAGACGCTGGCACTGGAGAAGAGCCAGCAGGAGGCGCTGGAGTACTTCACCAAGCAGATGAACGACGCCCACCATGGCGGCTGGACTACCAAGATGGACTGGATCTTCCACACCATCCGTCACATGCCCAATGAGCACTAAGACCCAGAGCTAAGCGTCATCACATAAAGCACTTACTGACACACACACACTGACATTCTTACATACCTGTGGTTTAAATCTGTTAGGACTAATACCTTCACATTCAGGCTGTCACTCAACTGACAATCCAGGCTATCGACCATCACTCCTGTACCTGGCAACGTCGCCTCCGATCCGGCTGATCATTAAGCTGCATGATTCACTGACAGACTACAACTGGTTAAACTTCATGCCTTTTCTGCAGTAAAACATTGAGAGGAAAGGGAGGAAATACAGTCACCAATGCAGAGAGGTCTGCAGATTGGGACAGGCAGGGTGAGTGCAGTGGCTATACTGCTCTGATGTCACAGGCTTTCCGGGCTTACGAAGGCCGGACAATGAAAATGCAACTCAAGCTGATAGACTCTGAGGCACCTGGGGACTTCAGATCTGAGAAGCTTCCTGGCTGAGATGAAGACAATCTGTAAGGTTATAAGGTGATTGGCCTATGTGCCCGCTACATGCTAACTGGGGTGGACCGACAGCTCAGCACTAGACCTGTGCTCTTTTTGCTGCAAGAAATGCGTCGACAGCACTGTGAGTTTGACTGTCACTGGCTTTTCTGACCTCCACTGTTAAGTAGCAGTACGGGACTGACGGCAGTGTGCGGCACGTTTGGGGAAGAGGTGACACACTGGATGGATCTATAGGAACAAATTGCACTGCGTTGGTGTCTCCATGTTACACTGGACTGCATGACTGCGCCATATGGGGACCAGGTGATGATGATGTTCAGTGTTGAGAGTTTTGAGACCATCATCACTCTGGCTGCACCATGCACATTCACTTGAAATTATGGGGGGGGGGGGCACTCACAGCGAAAAACTGAACCGCAGTTCGATTGAAAGTTGTACCCCCCACCCCAGCTTCCTGCAAAGATGCCAAATGATAGGTAGGTAGTAGCATCATTATTGAAACACCCAACTTAGTGTCACCTGGCAGGGGAGGGAACACAAAGCATTTAACTGTGCCAATTTTAGATAGATAGTCTTCCTAACTGCAAATCTTGTATGGGGGGGGAGGGTGGAGGGTCTTTTCTGTCGTGTTTGACTTCAGTGTTATATTGTGAGATTTTCAGTCAGTTTTAGGAGCTTTAAAACCAGCAAAAAGATGTTTTTTAGTGAAAGACACTGTGAGTGCAATAAGGCCCTTTACTCATTACATGGTCTTTACAGTGGTAGATTTGCTGAGCTCTTCCACTGTCATGTAAAACATTGGGCTAAATGCTACAATTGGACATTAATCATTTCCTTGAGACCAGCTGTGAAAGAGGCCTGGGGTGTTACACCACTTAATTAGCATATAATGAGTACGGGGCTTAATAATTTGTGTACCATCAGGGAACTAGTCAACTGACAATCTCAGAGAACTCTTGTAAGCATAGGCCTTTCCCAATGACAATGGTCCTCTTCAGTAGCACCAGATTTGACAGTAACAGGACTGGATGCAAACAGACAGGATCATTTGGCGTCTTCTGAGACCCTATATACTTAGCCACTAGGTTAGTCAGTTAGCGTAGCCACTTACCCAAAATCTGAACTGTATTTCACTGTACATGCTAGTCACTGGCCAGATTAAGGGTTTCTCATTGGTGCTTAAAGATGTTGTTAAACATCAACATTTATATGCATCCATCTTAACAATGCTTAACTATGGATGTTGTTTTCAGGTCTAAAACTAACTTATGCATAATCTTTCTGCATTTATAATTGCGTGAGAAAGAAATCAATTGACTTTTTGAAGCCAGTCAAGTTATGAAATTATTTTTGTTCTTGAAGTCACCTTGCTTTTCAGTGTTTGAATCATTTGTAAAAAATCAGGTATTTGGCATTGAAAATAACTTATGTGGCACCTTAAGTAAAGATTGCATAGGACAATTCAGTGACTATATGGATATTGGAAACTGTGGTAAGAAACCTTCTGAGACCCGGTATTTTCTGTGTGATGGCCAGTAGTCGTTTGTAATACATGTTGTGGTGGGACTTTGTTGAAGAATCGCTGTACTGTATTTTGATAAAAAGTTTATACACTGATGTTAGCACCGTTGCAGGTCGAGATAACAGGGCTGACTCGATTGTGTAACTTATGATTGGTCTATTGGATGTTTTGCTATGATGTCGTTTTCAGTGATATTTAAATAAACGTTTGTCAAAATGTGTGCATGGTAACTGAAGGCGTCATGCAAGAGCATACAGAGGTGACAAGTGGATCAGGCATGGGGATATGGCCAAATAAAAATAAATAAATGAATAAATAAAATATATAACATAAAGCTGAATGGGACACGTGCAGCAAATATGTAAAAGAGAGTAACGGCTAATAAATGGACTTTCTAAGGACTGGAATTACTATGGAATAGACAAATATTTGACTGTAGCTCTACCTACAAATGTGTCAATAGTTCCTGTTTTAAAAGCCTAAGACATCTTGTAAACATAGGTTTCAGCTCTCCTGTGATCAGATGGAGAAGCAGCCTGGATCAACAATTTGCAGAATAAACAATGACATGTAAATAGCAGCAAACATTCAGGAAGAGGTTTATTGGAAGCTGTCTGACAGCAGAGTGCACTGACAGTGGGGCAGAACAGCAGGAACAGTCACAAAGAAATGTCTACAGCCCCCCCCCCACCACCATACAGGAGACAGTCCCAACTGGGCGGGAGAGCAGAGGGCTCTGTTCATAGTTAACTGTCTTAACTAGGATATTTTACTGTCACAAAAAGTGTCTAGCTGTCTACATACAAGCTTTCTGCGGAACACCACGGCCATTAGAGATCACAGCCAGCATACATTTTCATGTGATTTCTTCCAAAATGTCAATCACTTCTATTTTAAGATGGCACTGAATACTTCTCTACTGTCTTAGTTTTTTGCGTCTTCACTCTTAATGACATTAAAAACATCCAACAGTTCCGCAGATATATCAATTATAGCTAGAAATGTAACAAATGCAAGGACAAAAGAGAGGGAATGACTGCCTGTCTCAATGAAGTACTCAGATATGCACTCAGATTGGAATGGCTGTGACTAGTTTCCAATTACCCTGAAAAGGTGGCGCCCAGTGGCCTCAGGTCAGTAAGTGAGGTACAGTGCAGTGGGGAGCAGAAGAACCACCTTAAACATGACCCTGTACATGAACGGAACAGAGCTACACATGCCTGTGAACTCACCAGCACCACCTACAGTCTGGAGTCATTGCAAAGCCCTGACCTTCTGTCCGTTTATATGACATCACCGCATGACCACTTCCTGCCCCAAACCACCTGGGCTCATTGATAGCAGATGCTGCTTTCTGATTGGTCGACAGTATGACTGTCATAATTATGGAAGGCACTGCTTCCGATAATTACTGCTTACATTGCTAAAGACTTATTATCTCTCGGCAATAAAAAAGGAATTGATGGCGATCACTGTCACTGATAAATTAATGCATAATTAGCGCCTGCCCTTAACGGACATAGATGAAGAGGAGAAAGTGTAAACAATCTAAGCAGAGAACCAAAGAGTATACACTGTATACAAACACAGATTCAGAGGAGGGGGCACACAGGCCCCAGGGCCCTGCCTGTGACACTCAAATTGCTTACGTCACCGACTGGTCACTGGAGCATTTCATCATAAATGGTTGAATTTAAAGAGGTTGCAAGTGCTCTCAGAAACGCCGAGTATAAATTATGAGTCCAAGTTCAGTGGCGATGAGCTGCAGAATCTTTTCTTTCTACTGAGTTTTGGTCATTTGCAAATGACTTAGTTTGGACTAATTAATATTTATTAGATTCACTATCAATATTAATTGGTTCGTACTAATCAATATTAATTATTTAAACTAATTAATATTAATGATCTCCCAGTGACTTTACCTCACCCGGAATGGCAAGTGTAGATCTGACTGGAGGGATCTTCAGCAGAGATAGATTTTCTTTCTAGGTGTTTCTCAAAGTCCCTGAGGTTAGAGGTTCCCAGTGCCCGAGATAACGTGTTCCCCCAGGAGACGAATCGATAACAAGAGATGATAAGCCTTTACAGTGATTAGTCCCTGATTTGCCCAGGTATTAGCAAGGCCAGTTCCTGAGATCAGACTCCCAGTAAACCTGTCATAATTGATCAGGGGGAAAAAAAAAAAAAACTTTGTGAGCCATTTGTGATACAAAAAGGCTTCTCTGGTTCCTCTTCATGGTGAAGTTTGCCAATGTTAGCATGTCTGGATCTCAAAGGATCAATACAGTGCATGGAAGCCAGGAGCACTGGCTGAGTGAGCAGTACAATTACTCAGCACACAATGTCCTACAAGACTATTGAAAATACCACTGAATCCCCCCCAAAAAATCTGAAGTACATCTACATGCTAAGTGGGCTTTAGCGTCTAGGAAATCTGTACAAATTAAGACCAGCATTTTTAGACAGTCGGTGGGTTTAGCTGTCTGTTGGTATAGTGTGTATGTCAGATAGTGCGAGTGTAGGTGAATCAGTGTGTGTAAATACATAAATCATGTATGTTTTTATGTCATATCAATGTGTATGTGCATACATCAGAGTGTGTATAGCAGTGTGTTCATGAGAGAGTGCATGTATCAGTCATTGTCTGTCAGTTGGTGTGTCTGTCAGTCAGTACGTTGGGCCTAGAAGCTGTTGTCGATGTTCCACACATTGCCGCTGAGCGCATTTGCGGCTCCCTGCAGCGTCCAGGTGAGCAGGGCCAGCTGGCGACGGAAGTGTGCCTCGTCGAAGCGCAGCGGCTCGGAGCGGAGCAGGGACAGGTGCTCAGTGAGTGCGCTGACCGTGTGCTCGCCCCGGCCGTGCAGAACGTGCCGGAATGGGGTCTCCACCGCCGACACATACTGGGACAGGAAGTAGTACTCCACCTGCAGGGACCCGCAAGCCCCACCCACCCAGCCACATCAATATAGCTTCAAGCCAAGTGACAAGACACAAGATTTATCACGTGACGATTATAAGAGTGTTTCCCAATATGCCTACTCGACCGTACTTGTATTCTCATGTACCTGTTTTACATCATCTTCTATTAACGAAGACCAGTTCCAGTACTCAAGAACAGAAGTACAGAGGACGGTAACAATCCCTGAATGTCCTTCTTGCCCCACTCCAAATATCAAAGACACATCGGTTGCATCCTTGCCGAACGAGACTAATCCCATGATCCATTGCGCCTCAAGTACGTTCTTCGAAAGGCAAGTTAGCAAGACCAGACTTGCCAAGACCACAAGTACAATCTTTGCGTTCTTGGTATTGAGGAACACCCCGAATCCCATGATTTCAAAATGGCGGCCTTCAGCTCACCCTCATAATGCGCGCATTGTACAGGCGGGCCATCCGCTCATCATGAATGTCGCTGTTCTGGATGGCCTCTCGCAGTGTCTCCGCTGCGCGGTTATAATCCCCACGAGCGCTGAACACCCATTGCAGGGAGAGGCCTCGGGCCTGTGGGGGTGCGGGGCAGGGGCATGAACTGTGATGTCCTGTCAGTCCCCAGCTGACCTTTCAACCCTTCAGACATGCTTCTGCTCACCTGCAGCTCAGGGGAGAATTTGTTGAGCTGGGAGCCAAAGTTGAGCACGGCACCGCTGTAGCAGGTGACATCCAGTGGCAGGATGTGGTCATGGGCCAGGCGCAGCACCATGAGTCCTACCAGCTCCCCCACACTGTGGCCCAGAGCCCCCACGCGGCCTTGCAGCATCTCCTGCAGCCTCTCGGCAGTGTCCAGCTGCGTGTTGATGAAGGGATACGGGCGCCTGTCCTGCCCAGGGTGGGGAAGGAGGACAGGGATGTCAGAGAGACCAGAGATGGAGGCATGAGGTTAGGAGACGACGGATGGAGACAGGGGATGTAGATGTCACAGAGACTAGGGAACAGAGGGCTGAGGCAAGAGACAACAATGTCACAGAGACTAGAGGACAGAGGGCTGAGACAAAGGACAATAATGTCACATAAGATATGGGATGGAGGCAAGGGCATAGGAGAGAGCTTGATCGGTCCCCCCCCACCAGTTCCTAGGACATAGACATGACAAGGCCTGACATGGAAGAGAGACACTGTGGAGATGTAGGAGGAGATACAGAACAGATGTGAAGGGGACACAGCACAGGAATGGAGAACATGGGGGCCACGGGGGGGCTGTACCTCCATGAAGCGGACCTCCATGGCTGGCACGCCTGCAAAGGCTGTGAAGCTATACCCCCCGCTGTTCAGGAACAGGGGCTTCACTCTGCCAGGAGACAATAGAGGGCGACAAAGAGCCATCACCAGGAGAGCCTGGACTGCCCCAGTGGGTCAGAGGAGGTCTAACAGCGTGAGCTCAGGCACTGACAGGAGTAAATTGCCCAAGCCATATGTATTTCCTGGCCATTTGAGTTCCAAGCCCAGAAGGTCTACATATGTTCATTTTCCAAAACCTCATTTCCAGTACAGGCTTGTGGAGAACTGGGGGGCACCTAGGAAGGGACACCAGTCTATAGCAGGACACTAACGGTGATTTACGAATGCCACTTCCTCCAAGTGCAGGAGCAAACCCAGGTGACAGGGGGAGGACATGCAAATTCCACTCACGCTCGCATCAAGGAAGGAGATTTGACCCCACAACCTTGGAGGTGTGAGATGACCATGTTACCCACTGAGCCCCCACCACCCAGTATACAAGCAGAGCTGTGAAAAGCACAGACTGACCGTCCTTCACCACACAGCCTCACAGTGACTCGTGCTGAGATGTGTGTCGGGACTCTGGGGGATTGCGGCTTTATGACAGATGGCGCCGAGGCCATCTGCAAGATGACACGAGCCCTGCCTGGTGCCCACGGCCACCGGCCACGAGCAGCCTCACAGGGTATACTCTCTAACACAAAGAAAACTTCCTGTAGGCGTAAAAGTCAACTGTGAGGTGGGGAAGAGCTCTCTGCGTTGTCGAAAGAGCCAGTTAGTCGGTACTAACGGAAAGCTCGTTCCCTAATAACTTTTAACACCCCATTTTTCATAACTTCCTGTCTAGCAACAGGGAAACAGTGAGCCTGGATCCTATCCCAGGAAGCACTGGGCACGAGATGCCCTGAACGTGATGCCAATCCTTTGCAGGCCTCAGACACATACAGTCGCACATTATAGGCAATTTCTAAGCACCAGCTTTCCGAAATGCAGTTTCTGGACTATGGGAGAAAATCTGATAACTTACAAACTGCATCTACACCCAGAGTCTGCGGTGGGATTCGAACCTGTGACACTGGAGGTATGTGGCACCACTCCTAAGAATAATTTTTAATAATTAAAAAAAAAAAATGAACACAAAACACAAGCACTAAATGAATTTTCAGCTCTTAAGAAGCAATCCTTCTATAAAGCAAACATATGGTTGCTGATTAAAACCATGACTCTCCACTTCTTGACGATCGTGACTTTTTACTACAGATGGAATCCGCCCAGTTCTCCTGCCCACTGCTATTGTTTGACATCTAATTGACCAACAAAAAGATGTTTTATGAAGTCATGTATTTAATGATTATTTATTTTTGTACTAGTTAACATCTGTCTTCATGACAGTCATTTGTATGGATTACTTTATGTTGCCAATTTTAATAAGTCATTGATAGTTAGATAGCTAGCTAACTAGCAGCTTTGTTAATTGTAAATATGAAGCAAAATTTGTATCTTGTTATCACTGACGTGTTTGCATGTAAATCCTTTTGAAACATTAAACCATTCACACTGACGGCTGGGTAAAGAGAGGTTTCTAATTGTGGTGCTGGGGGTGTCTCATTACATCGTCTTGGTTGTATTTTGTAAAGCAGATTCAAAGAAAATGCGTTTTCAAATGCTTGACATAATGGCTTTTTGGAGATACCTGTTTTTCATTGGACAGCAACGAAATGAAAGTTATTTGTTTTTGGCGGGGCGTTACCATAAAGTGAAATGTGTACATTATCAAAATCCCTGAACCATCCTCCTTCCTCTTTATGAACGTCTCAAAGCGCATCCACCCCAAAGCCCCCTAACAGCTTGGATACTCACATCTGGCTCCGCCAGTTGGCGCCGTGGCCCTGCGTATAATCGTAGATGGTCCGGCCCGAGTGTTTGGGGTGCTCCACCTGACAGGGACGCACAAATAAGCCGGATGTCCATATGCAGCATGACGCTTCAACCCAAACAGCTCCACATATTTCACTTCGCATCCTAAACCTCCAAGTCCGCTTAGGTACACAGCCACAAAAAGCCAGGATGTAGGAGGTAAATTAAGGCCTCTCTCTCACCTGCTTGATAACTCCCTCGATGAGATCAACCAGCAGGGGGCTGGTGTAGACAGACAGATTATCATCACCTGAACATAGAGGGGACAAGTGCAAACATACACGGGGATAAACGGCTGCAGCCGCAGGCAGGAGGTAAGTGGTGTGTAACGTAAACAATGAGATGACTGGCAACCGCGATCCAAAACAGCCCAGTTTCATGCAGGAACAGCAGAGGTAGGATAAACAGTCTCAGAGGAAGAAGATATATTCAGTAATGCAGATGACGGAGCGAACAAATGCAGCAACAATCAACAGGAAAGACAAGAACGTTACCCAGAACTGCCTTGTCCAGACTGAAATAGGCCACGGCCTTCAAGTGTAGCATAGACAGGTAACCCTGGCAACAAGAGAACCCAGGCGTCAATGGGATGCTCTCTGTTAGGATGCATTTTCAAATTATGAGGAGGAATCTGTTCACTTTAATTTTTTTCCTCTTTTTTTTACTTAAATAAGTAATAAGAAATTATACGAAGGCTGTATATTGCTGATCTGGAAGACCCTTCTGTCAGGAAAGGAAGGATTGTACAATATCATTCCTTAATTCTCACTGAATTGAGTGAAGGTAACAGTGCTGTACAAACCTCCAGCCACTCGGTGGCACCAACATTGCCAAAGTCCCCAGCATCCCAGCTGACGAACAGCAAACTCCGGCGGGGATAGAAGCCTATAACATGTTAAAAAAATATTTATGATAGAGAAAAAATCTTTTGAACCCCTGCTGTTGGCTAGAATCATAACATCTGCCTGAGAACATGTCAAAAATTATAAAATATTTGTTAAAAAGACATCCTCAAACCAAAAGAAAAAGTTTTAGATCTGGGGACAGCAAGATAGACATGTAGCTGCAGTTTGGCAAAGGGATGCTTCACAGTCAGTTATGGTATGGTGAAGGTTCACAGGTCAGTTATGATATGATAAGGTCTAGAGGTTGCTTATGGTGTAGTTCACAGTGTACCGTTCTCCACCATGGAGCTGAAGGTGCGAGCAAGCTCCAGCAGGATAGCAGTGCCCACCCCGGACTTTGCAGCCCCAGGATCCCATGAGTCACGCTGGGCTCCCATGATTATGTAATGGTCTGGAAAAGAGGTGGAGACATAAGAGACACATACGACAACACCATCACACAAGGCTCATAACGCATGGATACAATCAAAATAAAACCAATTCGCATCCCACCCCCAGGTCTGTGTGTGGAGTTTGCACGTTCTACCTAAGTTCACGTACAGGTAGTCCCAGCGCCAAGAATGTAGTTAGGAACTTAAAGCTTATTATATTCCAAATTTGGGTTAAATACAATGGTTTGTGATAAGCGGTTTGTCAACTTGAGGTACGGTACTGTATGTAGTTACTTTTTAATTACCTTTTAATTATTACTTTATAATAATTATTATTATTATTGTGTGCTGTATTATTATTTTTCTGACTTACCTACAAGTTCAACTTAAAGACAGACTTAGGGAACAGATCTCATTTGGAACCTTGGGACTGCCTGAACTCCAGTTTCCTCTCAATCAAAAATGTGTAGATAAATCAGTTGGTGTCTCTAAAACCGCCTGTATTGTGCGATCGAGTGCGTCAGTATGTGTCCTGTGATGGACTGACATCCCGTCCAAGGTTTTCATCTGCTTCATGCATTTCTTTTACGTTTTATTCATTTTTGAAGAAGCTTTTATCCAAAGTAATGTATAATTGTGAAAGCAGGGTCAGAGAGGCCCTGGGGCATGATGGGGGTTAGGGGCATTGCTCAAGAGCCCAGCAATGAAATCACTCTGCCGCTCCCATGGTCTGAGCCGGTGACCTTCCGATCACAGGCACAGCAGCAACCCAACCGGTTCAGCCACACATCACTTCATGCCCAGGACTTCCCAGGATGAGCTCCACACCCACAGTGAACCTTCGCTGAACACGTGGTTATGGAGAGTGGAATATAGCTAATCTACCTCATATAAATTAGCATGTCTATACTAGGGAACAGCTGAGAGTGGTTCTGGGTTTGTGTGCTAGAGTCAAATGCAGACTTAGCGATCAGTGGACAACAGACAAGATATTAGTCAGCGTGCATGCATGCATGTGACTGAAGGTGTGACTGGCCTCGGCGGGGGCCTCCACCTGGTTCTGTCTTTCCTTCAATGGAGGCAAAGATGTTGTTGAGCAGCACAGGCATCATGGTGTTATAAACGCCCATCTTTACTCTGCGGCCTTCAACAGCACCAAATGCGAGGCCCAGCGCACAACGGACGTAAGGGAGGCGCCCCTGCCAGCCACGGGGGCAGTCTGGCCCCTTGACACCACTGAGTGCAGGGGGAGTAGACAGAAAGGTCACAGGAAGGAGATTCACTCCACACATGCACCAATACTGTTCACAGGCACTCATATGAAGGCTAAAAGCCAGAGATTAGATAAAGGCTCCTTATAATTGCGTCAGTGACACAATATTAAATTACACTGACAATTTGACGATCAACAGAAACAAAGGGGATAAGGACGTTACCTAAGCAGTTTAGAGGCGATGTTGGCGCTGATAGGCTGTGCAGGAATGATTGGCAGACCGGAAGACTGTGTGGGCGGGAACTGGGTGTGGTTAAAGGAAGGGAATCCTGGGGTGAATGGATCACCTGACCCTAAGTGTACCTGTGAATGTCAGGAATAAAAGAAACACACAAATGTTGGCCGCCCCATTCTAAAAAACGGGTATAAAGCTTAACTCACAATGTGAAGCAACGTGTCTTAGCTGTTCATTAGTAACTTTATACCTAAGACTTTTTATTATGACGGTTATAAATCTGAGTTTATTCAACCCGACAAAACTGTGATATATGTTTGACTGTGCAAATTTCCATAATAAAAATTTATAGTGCCAATTCTCCAAAATGCATTTGGTGATTTTTGGGATTTCATCCAGAGGAGTGTAATATATACCCCAAGCCCAAAGATGCATGTACTGATCAGTACTCACATGCTCAGAGATGCATGAGTTGATCAGTACTTACATGCTCAGAGATGCATGAGATGATCAGTATTCAAAAACTCAGACATGTATTGTGTTGATCAGTACTCACATAGTCAGAGGTGTATGAGTTCATCAGTACTCACTGGTTCTGTGATCAGTACTCGTATGCTCAGAGATGTATGAGTTCATCAGTACTTACTGGTTCTGTGATCAGTACTCGTATGCTCAGAGATGCATATGTTAATTGGTGCTCACGTGTTCCAAGATGTATGTGTTGATCAGTACTCACATGCTCAGAGATGCATGCATTGATCAGTACTCACATGCTCAGAGATGCATGCATTGATCAGTACTCACATGCTCAGAGATCGATGAGTTGGGGCTGAGTCCCAGCCTACGGGGGTCCTGGGGCACATCAGCAGGGTCAGGGTAGATGAGTACCCCCCCAAGCCCTGATTGCTGGGCATGCCACACTTTCTCTGCATAACTGACACCACCACCGACTCTCACCACTGCCAATGCGCCCCCTAGTGACAACCCATGTGAAAGCAGAAGACGGAAATCTTCCTCCCTGCCGTAATTCACGTAGACTACACTACCCTGAGAGAGGAGATTAACACTTTTATTACACACACATACGTGTACACACACATATATACACATATTATACACATTTTCTGCCAGCTTGCCACTGTAATTAGAGTTAGAATGTTCCTAAAAGACTTGTTTTTCCAAATATTATCCTTGTAATGGCATGATCCTAAAATTTGTCCAAAAACACATAACCACACACACATAAAAATCCACGCAGACATACCATGGCTGTTCCTGTTCCACTATAAGCACAGTAAGCCTGAGGATTTTCTGGTGAAAGGTCCTCCAGCACTGTACCCTGGTCATCCACTACCCACAGTGAGTTTTTCTGGGTCCTAATAAAAAACAGTAATTAAGCAGAAAACACATTATCATGCCACTCTGAGAAGAAGAGGATTTCCTTCACGTCTGATCAGACCCATTACTGCAAGATCAAGTTTATTTTCTAGAATGTTTGAAACTTCATTAACAGCCCTTGCCTAATTTAATCATCTGTATGATTATGCACATACCAGTTAGATATAAAGTCTATATGTGCCCCCTTATTAAAATATACCACAATAAACTGAGTAAAGATACACGCAAAATCGATACTGAGAAGCTGATCCTGGGATATTCACTTGGACGGGAACTGCAAGGTGGCGTAGTGCGAGTCTGTCCACGTGTGGTCCAAACGTAGCTGGCGAAAGTTCTGCAGGATCTCGGCGGCCAGCTCGCTCCCCTCAGAGGACCCTGGTGGGTGGGCTGCCCTGCTCACTCGCCTAACAAGTGGAACGTTGCCAATTCACAATTAAGGACACTATGACAGGTGTTGTTGATAATGTGGAATTGTAATTGAAATATAATTCAATTATATTGAAATATAATTACGGTTTAATTAGCAGAGGCTTTTATCCAAAGTGACATACAATCGATAGCAGGGTCAGACAGTCCCTGGAGCAACTGGGGGGTAATTAAGGGCCTTGCTTAAGGGCCCAGTGGGGGAATCATTCGGCCAACTCGAACCTATCACCTTCCGATCCTGGACACAGAGTCTTAACCTGCGTAGCCACATATCACCATAAATGTATATTTGATTCTTGCGAGGTCCTGGAATCATGCGGACCATTGCTATACTGTACACATATTTTAATACATTTAGAAAGCATTTTTATTCAGTACAGATTTATGTTGCAGTTTCACTGAAGGACCTCTGCCTGGAGTTGCCCTACCTCTAGTCATATAAAATGGGCCACAGCTCTCCCTGGATCTGGGCTTGTGGTGAGACCTTCACCTGATGGTGCTCTCAATCTTCTCCTCTTTCAGGTACTTCCTCAGCATGTCCTTCAGTTCCCCCAGGTACATGATCCTCCCAGAGGAGGCGTGGTGTGACCCGGCCGTGTCGTCATCCACCGGCACCAGCTCCCCGTCTGTGTTGGCACAGTAGTTGCAGGACCCACGGAATGCCACGTAACCCAACAGGAATGCTGCAAGAGAAGGGGGCCAGGACCCTCAAACAGCGGGCATGGCCCCAGCCTGGTCAAACCTGCTGCCACAAGCATCACACGGTGGCAGCCCTCAGCTTCAACTCCATTTCTCATGCTTGTTAGCAGTTTTATTTTAAAATGAGGTAAAATACCCATGATTGTAAGCACAAATAAATTATTTCCAAGGGGACCAGGATTGGGACCCGATCCCTGTGGCATGAATCTAAGGGGACCAGGATCGGGACTCAAGGTCTGAAACCAAACCACCTCCCAGGACCAGCTGCCTGCCTTTCAGATCCAGCACACTGGTCAAATCTCTGTGACCTGGTCACATGACCATGCTCGGCAACACGGGCCACACAAACAGGAAGAAGACAAGCAGTGACTCACTGCATTCTATGAAAGAGAAGAACCTTCTGGTTCTGTGATGTCACATGACAAGCCCTGACTTGACCCAGCCAGACAGGCAAATGGTATACATATACTGTTCACACCTGTGGTGAAGACCAGAAATATGATGAGGCAGGCGTAAAGAGTGGCTTTCCTTTGGACCCAAGGCAGACACAGCACCATGGGCTTGACACTTTGCACCTCCAGAGCTTCCTCAGACTCTGGCTGGATGAGGTTCATCTCCACTTGGGAATGTCCCTCCCCTTTGGCCGCCCCGCTGCCTTCTCCCCGGCCACCCACTGCAGCCCTCTGTCAGAATATTGGGCATGAGCCATGAGATTTATGGAAAAAAGTACTGCTGAGAGAGACACTTCAAAACACAATGAGCGACGTTAATAGAAAGGAAACTCACACACTGACGGAGACAATCACTGGATAATGTTATGTTGCAAACCCCTTTCAAAGCAAAACTCCTCCTAAAAATGATTCCTCTCAGACAAGACATTCATTTTCCATAAATGCTTTTGCATTATGGGACTGTTGTGAATTGGCAAGCTATTCCAGAATGCACAGGACACGAGACAGGGGACACCCTGGATGGGATGCCAGTCCCTTGCCAGGGTGCACACTCTCAAACTATCAGCAGTATTAAGTCACTTAATGTGTGTTTTTGGAATAAATCCTAGTAACAGAAACTATCTGCTAATGTAGCTGTGTAAACCGCTGCAAAGCCCTCAACTTTTAGCTCAATGGCTGTGCTCAACCTCAGTTTTGAGTGTGTTTGGGTTTTACATTTGCCCCAGTGTTAGTGGGCGTTTCCACCACATAAAATTGTTTCCTAACACTGAATGAAGGTGTGCAGGTGAGGATGCTTTGTTTGGTTCTAGCACCCCCTTCTGGATATACCATGTATGACAGCCTATGCTTGCCAAAACCGGTAAGGGCAGGTTTATTAAAACAAATAAACAATTTTACAAATTTAACAATTAACAAGAGATAGAGCAGTGTAACTATTTCTTACCCGTGTCAGTAAGGATGGGGCAGGCTCCATGTGTCTGCAGGGCTGTCCTGCTAGAGCGTAAGAGAGTTTCAGAGATTGTACAGTGGGCAAACAATTTTACAATTAAGATAATTCAGAATTGCTTTTATATTAGACCACTACTGAAATAACAGAAACCATGTCATGCTGTACTGTATCGCGATTTCAGACCAATTTCTGATTGATCATTTACAAAGAATCCCTAGTTGGCTGATTTCTGATCGGTAAGATTGACACACACGCAATAAGGCTCAAATTCTGGTTTTTGAAAACAAGAGTAAACACTTTTACATTTCGGCACTCAGACAAAAGCAATGTTTCTTGGGGTGATGCAATTTGGGGGGGATGTTTCGTGCCCCCCCTCCGCTCCTTCTCCCTGCCTGTAGCCATAAGATAGGCAAAGGAAGGAAAAACACCACCCTGTCCGCAAGCATGCACACACACAAACACACGCATGGTGGGGTTAAAGAATTTTTCCTAGTAGCCAGCTGGTCTAGTTCAGTGTAAAAAAATAAATAAATACTAGTCCAGATAAATTTTCAAGAGCCCACAATGTACAATGTCATTTTGGAGCATGCAGAGCAACCAAAAGCCATCACATCTTATAACAAATTACCATGAAAAAAGGTGATTTTCAGTAGGCCTGACATTTATTAATTTCCATAAACAATTTTCTAATTTATTGCACCATGTGGTAACATGGTCGGTGCATAACCTATCCCTATCAGTAACCCAGCTATCCAAAAAAAATACTGATTCCTTCATTCCCATGTTTTTTTTTTAATCCACATTAGGACACATCAGCGATGCATTAAATTAGTTTTTCAATTTATTTTTGATCTGGCTTGCCAATAGTACAGGTCTCTATTAAAAGTCTTTGCTCACTCTATTCTCCCATTGCAGTATCAAAATACACCGTAACGCAAAGAAATTGCAATGCGTTATGGCTTTAAAATTAATGCTAACGCGTTAACTGACAGCCCTACATGCCTGCTTTTTTATACTAGCTAGCAGATTGTTTTTGTACTGGACCATCCCAAATTACTCACCTCACCCGTAGCATAGAATGTCTCAGAGACATCGTCACCCAAGGAAACTCAGATATATTGTTAAAAAACTAAGATAAATGTAATTATTCAATCCACAAACAAAACGAACTCCAAAGACACCTGTCGACATAATGGCATAAAGGAATAGCATCAACAATATAGAAATAAGTTCATTACACAAAGGGCTGCCAACTTTGGTCAGGAGTGTAGATTTTCAATTCAAGACAAATCTGCACACGTATTAACACGCATGTAAAAGTTTTATTACCTTGTAAATAGTCTGTAGGGTTTGCAAACCACCCCAACGCTTTTGATGTAGCAAATTTTAGGTTTATAATAGAATAATATAGAGTTGCCGTAAAATTTCTTGTGTGTATCATGATGTATTCACTGATGAGACTTCCAAGCACTTATGTAAGTCGCTCTGGCTAAGGGCATCTGCCGAATGCCATAAATGTAAATGTAATGTAAATTAACGGTGACCCCTCCCCCAGGATGACACGCGTTCCAGACTCATCCTCTGGAAAAGGCCGTCTATCTGCCACAGCCAGGTGTTACGTGGGCATCCCCTTGGCCCGGTCCAGCTGCTTGGGTCCTCAGCAATGAGGATCCCGTGGGCTGGATCACCCTCAGGGAATCATGCCACATGCCACACTGACACTCCCTCACACTGCAGGTAATGTTCCTCATTTGGGACTCCCCATACAACCGCTCGTTCGACACAAAGTCAAACCAGTGGTACCCAAAGACTCTCCGAAGACACACAGTATTGAAAGAGTCCAGTCTTCCTCTCAGGTCACTGGATAGTGTCCACGCCACACACAGCCATACAGTATAACCACTCTCAAAAAAATAATGTTTCTCTAAATGCCAAGATGACAGCCACTTCCTCAAGTGTCAAAGCAAGAAATCTGACCAGGTTTTTACAGATTTATACGCTGACAGAGAAGAGTCAGCCACAGATCATCCACTTCCAGGCGCCCCCCCCCCCCCACGGCTGCAATTGCTGAACTGCTGGCAGTGATTGAGGAAAGTGGGGCCCAGCTACTCCGTGTTCACTCCAGTTAACTTTATTAACTACACCGCAAACAACTGTGCTCTCATGTCAGCACCTCCCCCATGCCGAATGTGAGCCGGCTGCAGGATCCAGGACACATCTGCCAGGAAATTAATATTGGTTGACTGGTGCTTCTCATCATTCCAGACCTGTGGTCAATGACATCTTTCTCAATTACTATGTGAATGATAAACAACTTAAAGAATATGACAGTAAAATTTTGTAAATCCTTTAAATGTATTTTGTGCCTCAGATTTCATAGCAGGTCAGGGGAAACATATTAATGTTTCAAAATATTTAATTATCCACTTTCACAAGTCTAGTGTTGCGTATAAGAAAAACGAAAGTTGGTAGAAGCTGATTTCCGAACTATACATTTTAAGCTAATAATTACATATAAAATAATGTAGTTTGGATGGTTTTGAATGTAAACTCTCATCATGGAGCACAACCTTTACTCGCTCTAATGCTCAATAGCTTATCAGTACCACATACCACAACTATGACTGTGAAACCCAACATTATTTCCACTGCCAGATGCAAATTCCACCTTTAAAAAGCTTCAGAGAGAGGTCAGCTCACAGAGATGATGGCATGGCTACTTTTGCAGACTGGGAAATGTTTTTCCAAGCAGGATGAAGAATATGTTATAATTACACACCTGTAGCATGTCAGCAGAGGCAAAAATGAATGAAAATTGTACCCCCGGCTATATAGCTCAGACCCACGTTGTTCATAACCGCATGGCCATCTAAAACTATCATACTTCTCCACTGTTCAGTAGTGCTGGTTCTTAAACATCTGAGCATCCCGGCATCCCCCATTTTAGACCAAACTGCAATAGGGGGAACGTATTCACCTCCTTTGACAGACCAACCCGTCTGGCAGCTAAAGGCTGAACTTTCAGACTAAAATTACATTAACTGCAGCTACTTGTATGACCAGGAACAGCCAGGAGGACAATAGGATTGGATTATTAATAGTATGGTGACATTAGACAAATCTAAAGATCATTAGGAGATATTTGAAAATAATACATTCAGAGGAGAATCACAATTTTAAAATAGACTGAAGAGCCTGTTTCTACAGGGATCCACACTGACATATGCATACATCCAGCCTATGAGAGCTGGGGGTCACTCTCGCACCCAGTTATAACCAACACACATGGAAGTGACATTTAACCTCAGCTTCCCAGCCTTTGAATGACCGTGGACATTGGGGATCGTGAAAAACAAAAGCACAGCTTGAAAAATATGTCAGTTTTGGAAATTGACAAACCTCTCCCCAAAAGCCCCATAATTCTGTGGCCTGGTGGACACTGGTGGCCCAGGGTGGGGAGCCCCTGCCGCACAGCATCGCACATTGTCACTTGCATATTCTCACACTGACACCCAGAAACATTTCTTAAGTAAATGCAGGCAAGAGAAGATTCTTCCAGCATTTCTCCTGTACAGCGGCACAGTGTGAATCTTCCTTAGAGTAGACCACAGCCATAACCAAAGTTATGGGTCGATTGATATAAATTTTGTTTTTCAGTAGCAAATGAGAAGCAGATGAATACAGCAAAACATAAGGTGAGTCAGTTTTGCTAAAATAGTACATAAAACTGCACATCTTACCAGACTCCAGGGTTTCTGAATGTGACCGAAATAGATGCATAGAATTTAAAAGCCAAATTTATTATTATAATTTTTCAAATCATTTTTAAGAGAAATTTATTCATAAAGAGTCTTTTACCAACACAAATTACTGTACATAATGACAAAACATTAAATCAGACCCGGCATACATATAATTTATTTCAAATTACAATTTTGCCATTGTGAACACATGTGCTGTTAATCCTCTGTTACTGGCCATGTGGGCTTGCAGTGAGCTTACCACTCAGACAAACCCCACAGATCACTGGAACCCGGAGAGGTGGGACAAGGCACAGCGCAAGAAATTCAGTACAAATAACACTGACCCGAAAGTGGTGTCCCAGGCAGAGAGCTGCAAGCTCACTAATGATCCCCCAATCCCCATTTTAACAAAATCATTTAGTGCCACAGTCGTACAGACTATTTTTTTTAAATAAGTAACTGTTAATGGATAATTCAATCCACAACCCTGTCTACCTCTGTGTAAACACACACATTCACTACAAATACTGCTTACGGTCAAAGACCACCCCCCCACCTCCCACCAAAAAAAAAAAAAAGGTCACTCTAAAACACAGGTTATGGGATAGTTTTTGGTAAATGTGGCAGTTACAGGAGTCCAGTGCAGCACTATATGCAGTTAAAAAGCAGTTATGTCCGTACTCACCCCTTCCCCTATCTGCCTCCCTGCAAAGCGCACTCGTGAAACCTTGATATGAGACTATCTTTAAAAAGTCTGCCCGTCAAGGATTCCAGTTACCGCTCCTCCCAGTGTGACCTCCCTCGCATGCTATTGGCCGGGGGGAAGGATACGTGTGTGCATGTGTATGTGCGAAAGAAGCTCGACTGACGCAAGGGAAGCCTTCAGGAAACATCAAGGGAATATTTGATTTGCAGAGGAATCAGACTCGTTTTGATCCTGGCACAGCGCTGGTAATTGACAAGGAAAATTCACAATCACATAAACCTGCAGACACCTCCATACCTAATCACTTAAATGAACTGAACTGTTTTGTATTGCCCAGATGTGGAATCATATGGGACCAGTCAGCTGCCACCACAGAAACTTAACTCATTAATGTAATAACTCAAAAAGTATTTGATGGACCTTTTTCAAACTATGCATACAAAACCTATGGGTGAGAAAATAAATATATTACAGGGATGCGGATAAACCCCTCCAGCAAACTTCTGAAGAAGTTGTAAAATGAGATTTTATTTAATAAACAGCTATGAACACATTCTTATATTTACAGAAATAAACAAGCAGAAACAGAAAGATAGAATTTCTTCCATTCAGGCCCACAGGGCTGACCCATAGCCTCATACCCAGGCTTGCCAAGGGCACAGCTCCAAGCAAGACACCTGCAGAGGCTCTGCGATCTTGGTGACAAACTCCCTCTCTCTGCGACAGAATCTTTTCAGCTCAGCAGTCTCTGGAGCAAGCAGAGGACATGTGATTGGACTAGCAATTTCAAAACAGTAGCTGTGCTTTAGCATTAAGCTTCTCTGTACTATGCTCACTGTGTATAGTGTGTTAGCCTATGCATCATTATAGCATAACTGCTGTGGCTGTGTAGCATGTTAGCTCAAGTAGCATTCTAGAATACCGGCAGTGGCCATGTAGCATGTTAGCCTAATTAGCGTTTGTGCTCACCGTGTCTCAGCTCCACAGTACACAGGGACATCTTCTTCAGCTGGCATATGAGGTTGAGGGGGCGACAGACTACAGTACTAACACACAGAGAAGCAAGGTATTCCACCAAAGGGTCTTCCGAATCACCAACGGACACCTACAGCAAATCAGCATATTCATTAACAATGACAGCTTTACAGCATTACAAAAGCTAAACAATTGTAGCAATTTATTGCTATCAGTGACGCTATGAGCAGTATGAGCTAACAGGAAGCAGAAAGTCCCAGTCTCACCATATTCCTGCCTTGGCTGTAGACCCTGATGTAACCTCTGACCTTGACCAGCCGTTGTATCCCCTCCCATTCTGCGACTCCTAGTCCCAAGAGCATTGAAACCATCTGAGATGAGATCCAAACCTGAGCCTCTCCACTCCCGTCATCCACTGCGACCCTTTGGACAGAACCAAGAACTTAACACACCAGCTCTACCTGATTCTATGGTATTCTATGGTATTCTATGCAACTCACCTCATCAAATTTCTCTGCACCACCAAGTGGCAATTATTTAAAAAAAAAATTCAATTTAATATTTTTGGTGCAAGTTGAGTCTCTAGTCGATATTGTCAGTTATCTGAACAATTTTGACAGTATGTTTTGCCATATTAAGAAAGGGTAAAGACTATCTTCCATAACCACTTATTCAGTACAGGGTCATGGGGCACCTGGGGCAACATCGGAGACAAGGGGACATAATGGACAGGATGCCAGTCCATTGCAGGGCACATATATACAATGAGCAATTTAAACATATACACATTAGCTAAGCTACACATCTTTGGACTGCTTTTGTCAATAGCATATAAAGCATCAGAAAATGGTCTCTTTTATAAAATTAGCATCAGTCTCCTGTTTTTGCTTAGAGGCATCAAACCTCACACACAGGCACCATTTACAAACTCACTTGGCCTCCGCCTTAAAGACTCCAGTGGTGGACATACAGGAGGGGTAGTTCTGGACACAGCGGTCCTGTGAAGGGAGATAGAAACACGATCAGACAAGGACAGTTAGTTTGGGGATGCATTCAGTACCACAAGGAAGCAGGAGAGGGCGCCAAGCACCTGCTTGAAGATGCTCCCACACAGAGTGCAGACCCACTGCATCTGCAGGTACAACACGCATGTCACATGGGCTCGAACCCGGGCCACGGTGCATCGCCGTGCCCCTTCCAGGGCCCATTCTCCCAGCAGCACTGCCGGGACAGGGAAGGTGACAGTCGAGGTCCTGGGGAGGGACAGAGAGGGGAAATGGGGGCGGAGGGAGATGAATTACCAATAGGTCTTAGTTCGGACCAGAGGGTGGAGACAAGGAAACGATGGCAGATATCACCAACCCGCAGTCCATCTGGGGGAGGGCAGTGACCGTCACGCAGCTGATGCGAACAGAGCGGCAGTATACGCTGTCAGTCCTGCGAATGCAGCACACATGCAGTTCAGGCGCATGACTCTGACACTTACAGGTCAATGCTCCACTCAGCTACAGAGGGCACCAGAGATGCACTCTGGAAATAAGCATGTGTCAGGTTTTGCATATTCTAACCGATTTGCCCTCACTGAGAAGTAAAATAAATCGAAACAGTGGGACAGTGATTTATGTTATTCGTATCATATCATCTAAAAGAAAACTTGCTTGAAAATAATATGCCATCATTTTGATGGTCCGTGGAACCGGTATATTTATTTTATTAATATGTTCATTAATAAAATGTTATTAATACAAGTCTGAATTATAACAAAATCCTACACCTGATTTTGTAAAAAGCTAACAGACAAGTGGACATGTCTTATTGCCACCTCCCATGCAAATGCAGCAGGGGGCGCCACTGCGCCACACCGCAGACCCTCACCGTGAGATGCTTCGCTGGAAGTACTGCAGCAGCACTCTGGCCCCGGAGAGGAGCCCTGGGATGTAGGGTCTGCCAGAGAGCTCCAGATACACGTGAATGATTTGGCCAGGGATCGCCAGGTCCGCCACAGTGAGCTTCACATTCAGAGACGACTCCACTCCCACTCCTGTTCACGAGCACGCAGACAGGCACCCGCGAGGATGGCTTTGGGTCCTAATACTCCTAATGCATATTCTTACACATGCCGAAACATGAACCCAATTCACTGCTGCCCACATACATGAGTGTGTGTAAATGTGACGGCAGCTAGGGGGCAGTAGGAGGACAAAAGCACAAAGACACCTGACTACGTGCTGTGTAGTGTGTTGTGGGTTAGGCAAATTATACAGGACTGTAAAGGAAATCAGGTTTGAACTGATCCTGCACTGAGAGCACTGCAAAGAAAGTGTGACGGCAAAAATGTACACTTTAAATATTTTCAGCCTTGTCCAAAACAGGAAACCCTAAATGAAAACAGATCAGAATTGGGTGGACGGAGCTTGAAGCATTAGAGTCACCCTGCCACACAGAAATCAATGGTCTATATGCTAACTGTAGCTAAAGTTCAGAGTCTGGATGGTTGTTCACCCATTTCTCGGTGTTCCTCCAGGAAACAGGGGACTTTCTCATTCTCCTCCAGCGTTATCCTGTTGGCGATGAGTCCTTGGAAGGACACCAAGGCAGGGGCAGAGCTGAAAGACAGCACAGGGTGACGTACTGGTCCTGGCTTTACACCGCTAGCATGAGCGCTGGAGCCAGCTAACGAATGAGGGGAGGAGGGAGTCAGACATGCGGGGTGTGTGGAAGGGGTGTGGATTTGAGTTAGTCAGGCTGAGATACAGAGGGCCAGAGTTTACCTGCTGTACAGGACCTGTGACACAGACATGACTGCCAGCTCTTTGGCTCGGGGCACCTGCGGGAAGACAAACACTCTGAAGCTTACCAAGGACCTCAGGGGAGGACATCTCAGCGGCAGGCCCTCCCAAGCCCAGGCCACGCCCCCTAACCCTGGCTCCCCACAGCAGCCTCACCATTCACACACAAGCATTTCTCACACAGCCATCGCTAAACCCTACAGACCTCTGGCAGTGGTGATCGCCCTACGCTGCTTACCAGGGGGAGCGGTGCAGGCCTGAGGGAGGGAGGCAGGGTGTATAAACGCCACTGAGGCTGGACCAAGAGGTAGGGGGCGCTGTGGAGTGCAGCACTGCCCGTTGAAGGCACAGAGACACACAGGACCGCGGGGTCCTGAGAGAAAACAAATGCAGTCTGTTGTGAAATGGCAAGTACTCCTGACCACCATACACAGCAGAACAACAAATACAACAATAATAAATAATCCATTCAACTTCTGGGTATCCAATACTGGGTTGGGGAATAAGACACTTTTACTGATCTAAGGGAAATAAATTAAATCAAGCACAACTAGCGCAGTAACAAACAAATTATACTGGCAGCAGAAAAGTCAAACATCTTAAAGAGAACATCAACCATCATTAGTGGGCAAAAATGCAGCATGTAGCAAGATTATTAAGACGAACATAGAGGGAAACAGCAGGGGTCTGTTCGCACACTACAAAAGGGTGTCATGTGTCAGCTATCAGGTTCCGACCTGAGGTTCAGTCCAAACTTAGAAACAAAACGTGTGATGCACAGTGCAGCCTCAGGGGGGCGATTGAGATTTAACTCACCTGAGCGTGAGGGGCAACCAACCTGTAGATACAGTCCACCTGCAGCAGAGGGAACCAGCAGACAGACCTCTCCACAAACTGCAGGTCCACCTGTCAAGAGGAAGGGAAAGCGTACGAGTAATGATGAGCAGCATTAGTATAAGTTACTAGCATCAGCTGTGAGTTCACTGTAAACTTGATGTAAACATCGATATTAATTTTCACAAACCTCCCTGGGTTCCGCCCCTGCTGTCTCGCTCGCTTCCAGGGGGCGGATTCTGGGGTTCTCTGCCCAGAGCTGTGGTTCTCCGAACATCATGACAGTGACATGGAAACACAGGGACCGCTCAGAGGCCACCGACGAAGTGTAAACATTCCGGAAAGTGAGGCCTTGCTTGGATTCCAGGCGGAACACGATGGACACGCAGCCGTCAGACTGCGAGCTGCCGTCGGCTGCCCCAGGCTCACCGGCACCCCCATCAGCCCCGGAGGACATCCTACCACGCTTTGTGCCTTCGCGCTCTTCAGCCAGTCTGGGAATTTTAGGTCGAGGAGATCTGTTGCCTGCACCAAGCTCAGATCTGCCCATGACATCGGTTGGGTCGACCCCACAGCTTTTGCCCATGGTAACAGCCGGGCCTTGCTGACCCTCATGGGTGGCTTGCTCACCGTCCATGGTTCTGTGTCCACCACCACCCACCACCTTCTGGGCCAACATGACCTCCATCTGATCTCCTCTCCCCTCTTCCGCTGCTCCCTTCTCTAAACCACCTCCATTCTCTGCTCTCAGCTCCTGCTGGGCCTTGAGGAGCACGGTCATGGAGGCCGAGGGGCTGAGGACCTGCAGGTCGCTTGTGCAGAACTGGATGTAAATCCTGAAAGGAGACCAAGCCAGGTACAGGGCAACATCACCGGATGCTCCATCAATAGCCTGGGATCTCAGCCATCAGAAACAGCATCTGGTGGACAGCTAGGCCCTTGATCCAGAAGTTTGTGTTTGTGTTACGAACACTGGGTACCTGCAGTGGCGGTGCATGATGCGGTGTTTGTCATCCAGGTGTCTCCAGGAAGGGAAATCAGTTTTCAGGAACCTCTCCATGACCACAGAGAAACGCTGAATGCTCACCAGACAACCTGGTCCAAAGACAGCAAACCGCAATGAACAGAAACAGCGGACATCCAGGTCCACGGACCATAAAGGCCAGCAGACAGGACGAGGCCAACTCTGAAAGTGCACTGATTTAGAAGCAGAAACTTGATATGCGTCTGTGTCTCAGGACTAGGCGTACCCAGCCAGGCTGTGTTGTTGGCTGCGCAGTACGACTGGCCGTCCTCACTCTCCACGGCTACACAGTCCACTGCACCCGTCTGGTCAGCCAATCGCATGCACACACCTTTCCCCCGGGACTCCAAGATGCCAACCAGCACCTACACAACAGAGGCAAAGTAGAGTCAGACAGTCCCTGGAGTAAATGAGAGTTAAGGGCTTTGCTCAAGGGTCCAATAGTGAATTCACTCTCTTGCCCCTAGGCTTTGAACTGACGACCGTCTGATCACTGTCTGATCACTTGCTAAGCCACATGCATCTTCGGTCAGGGTGCATAAGCCCTCATTGTGCTGATCTCGAGACAGCTCACAGAGACATGCTCACCGGGGGCTTGGGCATGCTCCAGGCAGGCAGGCTGCGGAAGGACCAGCTGAGCAGAGGGTTGAGCTGGGCCCGTGTGAGGTGGGGGGCGGAAGGAGGCAACAGGGAGGCCAGAGACAGGGAGTCCCAGCACTCACTCTCCATCTCGAGGAGCAGATCTTTCACTGACAGGAGCTCCAGGTGAGGGCTGCCAACACTATACTGCGGGGAGAACGACAATCAGACTTGTGCTGAGACAGTATCTGAGGAAGCACCTTATACTACAACTTAAGTATAAAATACAACTAAATGAATGACAACTATTCATTCTCACCTCCACCAGAGGGCAGTAGTGGGGTTCCACTAACATCTCTCGGTAGATGTCCCGCCTGTGTTCAGCTCCCTCCTGCCTCGGGGGCAAGACATAATCTAACAGCCGGGATGCTACCACTGCCACACGCTGTTCCCGCACCCAGCGGGGGCAAAGTCTGGGGGTAAAGTCCAGGAAAATCCCAAATCACTTGTTTAAGGTTTCGGCAGGTTGGTTATAGCCGCAATACTGCGGCTATATGCAACCTGGGAAGCAGGCTGACCAAATTTAACATGCTTCAAACATTTAATGCAAGTATCCTTTTGTTAAAAGCCACATTATATATGTTTTTAGCCAAAAACCATCTTATTATAGCCACCACAATTCAGCATAAAATCTATCCATCCATTTATTTATGTAACTGCTTGTCCTATTCAGAGTTGTGGGGGGTCCGGAGTTTATCCCAGAGGCGGTAGGCGCAAGGCAGGGAATAACCCAGAATGGGGCGAAGAAGAGAGGACAGGAAGAGAGAGGAGGTCCATCACCTTTCTTTCAGAGTCTTCATACAGTGACATAGCCAAAGGTACTCAGATATTCCCAGGTTCTTCTCCAGCAGAATGCGGAGAGCAGGAGCCTCAGCTCTGCAATGAGAGATGCCGCCTGGCTGCAGCCCGCTGAAACCTGTCACATGCAGGCTGGAACGCAGGCACACACACAGCAGAACATCTGCGCAGAGCAAGGAGGCCCGGTACAGGAAGTGGACGTTATGGATCTGGGCGGGGGGCAAGGTGACAGAAAATGGACATTGTGGGTCTAAGAGGGGTAACAGGTGACAGGAAGTGAGAATGACAGATGAGGCAGGACAGAAGGCAAAGGTTCTCACCTCAATTTGCACGCCAGGTCTAAGGCCACTGATCATCCCCTGGGAAGGCTGGTAGGCCAGGCACAGCCCCACCTGCTCGTCCAACTCAAAGAGCCCAGCCTCTGCATCCAGTACCTTGGTCACCACTCCCTGGCGTGGGGGGCGACACGCAAGAGGACCCATAAACATTCACAGTACAGAGCCACACACAAAGATTAGCTAAGCAGCAAGCAAAATATGACCCAGACCGGCAACTGTCCTTAAATACCCTACAAACAGGAACACAGGCAGGCAGGCAGGCAGGCAGATCTCTCAGAATGCCAGCACTTACCTTGTAGCTGATCATCTTGGAGATCTTGGTCCTAGCAGTAGGTGGGGCCCAATTCTCCACATAGTCTGGATTTGTGACCCTCCAATGCTCAACATTCCTTTTTACCTCCATCCCGTTCTTTGCTTTCATCTCCATCACCTTTCCACCCCCCATCTCCGTCTCCTTCCCGCTCTCCATCACATCCGGGTATGCCTGGGCGGTGCTTAAGTGTGACTGGGGCGTGACACAGAGGACTTTGTACCCCCCCAGCGCCCTGAGCACGCACACACGCAGCTCTGACACGCACACGCCCTCCCCCACACGCAAGCACTGCTGCCAGCACAGATGGCCAACGTCCTGCAGACGCATGGGGGGGCAGGAGGGGGGTGAAGGTGGAACGATGCAGTGGAGAGCAAGGCAACATGGGAGAGAAGATAAGATGTAACACCATAAAAATGAGTGCATCTGACTTGAAGTAGCCAGACAATGCCAGTCCTCCTATCTATATAATCATGCCCTCCTGTTTTACTATTATGCATTGACTCCACCAGGGGGCAGCAGCTAAACGCACTTAACCTACAGGTGGTAAGAGCCCTGAAAACTTCTACTAAATGCATAGCAAGTTAATGCTGAATCAATTGCTTAAGGAAGGCTATCATATTTCACAGGACAGTCCAGAAAGTATCGCTGGTAAATCATTATATGTCAGCTGTCACCAAAACATCTGTCTGGAATAAAACCAGGAAAAGAATGAAAACAAACAACAGATTAGCAGTTGAGTCTTCTGAACATCAGACATTTAAAACCCTCGGCTTTCCTATGAAGTCCTCACCCCAGACGTTCTCCACTTGACTCACCGACACCAAAACGGAAACGCTGCTCTCCCTGTCCTTCAGACAAAAGCAAAAGAAAGATTTCCCGGCAATGTCCAGAAGGGGGCACACCACAGACACCACACCATGCAAATGCAGGCGGACACCTCCCTTTCTCCGCCTGCCAACAGGGCCAGTATAACACACAAATAAAGAGCATGAATGGCACTGGAATCTGTCAAAATGTCCAATAAATCATTATATGACCACTAATAATATCTCCCCCACCTTTGCTGCAGCACTTTGATGACATCTGCCACAGTCATGACTTCAGAACAGCTCCTTTCAGGTGCAACAGAAGCTTCATCAAGAATCAAGGGCACAGGAGGGGCTGTGAGCTCCAGGAAGCCCCTGGCCTGTTGATTCTGTGCAGATGCATTCTGGGGGATGTAATTCCAGCTGGGAAACAGCATGAATTGTTGGAGCCAGTTGGGCTGGGTGCAGAGAGCCTACAGAGGCAAAGTGAAAGTCGATAAGCCCCTCTGGTGGAAAAAACCACAGAGTGGAAGTGTAAAGTACACTGTGGAATGTCGTGGAAGCCTCATCACCTTGCAGCAGATGCTCAAACTCCGATCTCTCACCCTCCAGGTTCCGTCACACCCATTGGTCACACTGGGCTCGGCACACTTCCTGTCGGTCAAGTAACCAATCAGCAGAAGATTGGCTCGCGGCAGGGCTTCATGGTTGGGTAGTTGCTGCTCTGCCTTTCGGGCCCATTCTCTGTACTGGTGGCTGCTCCAGGTGAGACGGCTGCAGCAGGGAATGTTTTGCCTGGTGACTAATTCAGACACTGACACACAGCTGAAAACAGAAAGCAAGAAAGAGAAAATACGACATTTATAAATTAATTTAATAATATTTCAGCTTCACTGCAATCCTGTATTCCATAATTAGTTATAGAAGATGGATAAAAGGATTATTATTCTGACTTCCATGAATAGAAAAATGAGTTCTACCATGTCAGGAAACTGTCAGATTAAATACAAATACTTAGACACTAGCCACATAATCACGCAGTTTGACTTATCCCTAATTAACACTAGCAGGATCTATCAAGACTATCAACACTGCACATCTTCAATGATGGTTTAAATTCTGCCTTGGATTTTTCATGATGATTTGAGATACCTCAATTTCGAACAGCAATTGGTTCATGTTAATCAGTGATACTGAAATTCCCTTAACATGCGTTTCAGAGAGAGAGAGAGCCGTAGGACAAATTATGGCATCCTAGGTTTGTCCTACTTGACACCCAAAGCCGTAAATCCTAACCGAATTCAGCCCAGTCTCCAATCCACCCATTGAAAAGCAGACAGGCTGCCGCTTCACCTGTAGCTGAGTGGCATCACGGGGTACTTGGGGTCCAGCAGCTCCTGCAGCCCCCGGACCGCAGCCAAAGCCAGCTGCTCCGCAGACGGCGCAGCTGCGCAGTTGGCGCTGGGACACGCGCTCGCCTCGGCGCACTGATACAGCTCCCCCAGCCAGCGCAGCTCCTAAGCGGAGAAGGTCCGAGTCCGCACGTTTACAGGCAACTTCTGATTATATTAAAATGTTTCATCCTCAACAAAATATCTTTTTTAAACTGCGCTAAATACTTATACTACATACAGCATATCTGAAAATGCTAGCTTGACCCTGTCAAATTTTTACATTTAACAGAGCCGAAGAAAGCCAAAACAGAGATTTGCAGAGACTTTAGTCCATATATTATTCATTAGACACAAAGATCATTGTGACGCTATAATATTATTCAGCTGTACGATTCTAATAAAAGTCAACACTGATGCATAGCTGAATGTTAAATTTACCATTACGGAACACACCTTTACAAAGCCTATTTTTTCCAAACACACACTGTATTCTTCCTGAATAAATCGCTTGCTTTACCTGGTACGGTGTACTCTCATTTCATCGCACAGATTACATGGGACCTTATTAGCTTTGACATTCGGCCTTTCTGTAGCTAGATCATTCAACATGTCAGCATTACACAGCAATGAGGCATAATGCGCATCTTCTTAATGAGAATGTGATCTTTACTCACAGCTTGATTTCTGTCTCTGAACTGTTTCAGAAACGAGTCCATTTTCCGTTGTTTTCGGTAAAATTATCCAACCATTTGCGGAGCTCCTGTCAAATCTTAAGCTACTTGTCATGCATATGTCGCAAATTAAAAAGCTACCCAGAGAAACATACATGGCAAACGGCATTTTTTATCCATTTTACGATCTGGCAACACCACGACATGACTATATAAAATACAGCACAACACTCCCACCAGTCAACATTTGAAATAATCGCCGAAACTCGTTCTTCTTCTGTAAAAGCATATGGGTGTTATTACACGAAAACGTATAGCGCCATCTACTGTATTGGATGACTAAATGAAAGAAAAACAACCGATTTGTTGGGAGTACCTATAGAGGGCAAATTATCAGGCACTGATCAGACAGTATTTTGGTACACCTCTTGCAGTTTTATCGGCTTATTATAGGCTCTTTTGAGTTGTCTGTGTCATTCTGTATTACCAGAGCGGCAATGAAGGTGGAATCCGCTTCCCATCCGTCACAAAATCGGTTCCGTGCTGAACACGAAGGTCGGACAATATACATACATACATGTGCATTTGTTTCTATTTAGCAGACGATTTTGTCTAAAGCGCCGTACAAGTAAGGACATTTTTTAACCCAACTTAGCCTTCAAACATAAATAAAATACATAGGAAAATAACAGTTTAAATATTTAAAAAACATATTGTATTTCATTGATTTTACACATAAAAGAAGACCCCCATCGTCGATTTCTTTCACAACGTCGAATGATTTTAATATGTAAAACATTAATTTAGCCAAAGGGAGTCACTAGATTTCCAAACATTCCATCTCATTTTAAATACTGGTAAAAGGATTTTCCTGCTTTCCTGCAAAACAAGACTTCCTTTCCAATACTGATAGGACGCAGATTCTGACGTATCTCGCTTTATTATCTTACGGGAGGAATTCATACACAAATATGTGCATATAAGGCTAACCACGTATACATACATTTCTTCATATATAAAGAATACAGAGCTTTCACATGAATGATCATTTTGGAAAATGAATTGATGGATGGATGGATGGATGCAAGCATCAGGGCTTGTTCTAGGCAGGGGCCCCACCAAATGCTCCGCATGCCCCACTAAAGCCAAAGATGCAACCCACCAACATCTCTTATTGCCCCCCCCCCCATTTGATACAGTCTAGAAGCGGGCCTGGCAAGCATGGGTGTATGTGGGGATGGGGGGGGAGTTGCAAATCCCCAATAATCAAAACCAGCCAGTATAACCCCCTGGACTCCCTTAAGTGGATGGAGACTTCAACTTCCCCAATGCTCACCCCAAAGTTACACCATTGGATGCATGGATGGATGGATGGATAGATGGATGGATGGATGGGTGGATAAAAGATCTGTAAACCAGCTGGGGTAATCCAGAGTATGAGGAGGTTCTTGAGACATGTTCTCTTTACTACTGTGGCCACGGTCTCCACACTGCACTGCCAAGGGCCCCATGTGTCTTTGGAACAGGCTCCATGTTACAACCACCATCGGCCCCCTGGCTCAGTCTCTGCAAGGCCTGTCTCTGCACGGCTGAGCCTGTGGGGGGCACCCAGGCTGCTGGCACCAGGTGATGGGGGAGCAGCTGGCTTTCTGGGAAGAAACTTGAGCCAAAGGCCACTGGCACTGCAGGCTCCTGGAGGACAGGAGTGACTGTAGGGGGCGCCGTCAGAGAGAAGTGTGTTGAGGGTAGGGCTGGAGGTCCCTGGGACAGGCTGTCCTTGTCACACTCCATGGTCACCAACAGCTTGTGGCTCCTGTTTGTAATAAAGCGGCCTACTCTCAGCAGGCATGTCTTCATGCACCTCCTGTGGTCCTGATAGTGTCCGCAGGAGACCCTGACTTCTCCTTCTTCCTCAGTCTGCTGGCCTCTTCTTCCTCCATCTGTTATTTGGGGTTCAGGCCACCCCAACTGATGAGACATCCTCAGAAAGTGAACCACACTCTCGAGGATCTCAGCCTTACCTACTTTGGGGTTCTGGAGTTTCTGCAAAAAAAAAAAAAAAAAGAAAGTTGCTATTGCCAAACAGATTGCCACTTGGTTGTTTGTCATCATCAGCGGCATGCTGGTATGCGTATTATTCCAGAACTTAATTAATAAATTGTATGGAGAATTCTAGTGGTAAGCCAACCTCATCGTGAGTACTCTTTAAAAGTAAGAGTCTCAGAGTCTCCAGACTGTTGTTTATGCGGTCTCTGCGGCGTTTCTCCATTAGTGGTTTGGAAAACTGCAACACAACACTTGTCAGCCAGGATTCACATTTACCATCACCAGTTTAACGTAATTCGTAGTTATGTTTGATTAGTTACCATAAAGCGAGATTACAAAAAATGTACACCAGAAAAGAAGGGCTAACTTACAATCCTTCCGTTCCTTTCGTCAGGCGGCGCGGTAGCCATTGTCCTGTAAGGTGAGTTTAATTTTGCAACAATCCACAGGAACCTCAGAAGCCGCTATAGAGGAGGCTCCCTCGGGAGAGCTTTATGTCGGGACCCTCGAGGCCACACCTCCAATTTCGCAATGTATATTCTAATAAGCGTGACGTCAATTTTAAAGGGGAGATCAAGGGCACAATAAAGTAAATTCTACGACTATCGTCTTGGTTAATAATCTAATTAAACAAGGTTTGTGATTTTTTATACTTGTACCATATAATTGCCCTTATTACACGACTAGTAAAATATCGCCTGGCACGTACTGTTATGACAAAACTTTTGCTATAAGTTACCATACACAGTATTTTGTATTTATAACTTAGCATTATGTCAAAAATCAAGGGATACTGTGTAATGTGACATTTTTTTACTTAATTTAACTTTTCCTTATTTTGTGTGTACTTTTTACTTAGTATTAATTTGTCTCTAGAAATCCTATTTTCCCAAGTTTTATTATAAAGTTGTTAATTTATATAATGTTTGTTTTGTACTAGCTAGGTTCCGGGAAAACGAAAAATAGGCCTATTTTATAAATAGTACTCTGAATAAATATCTGTTAGAGAAATTCACTTATAGCTTGGTCGTAAGAATGGCCATGCTAACTTGGTAAAAACTGTGCCCACTGATCTACATTGTGATGTTCAACGTCTTTAACGTGCACAGATAAGTATGAAAATGGTGAGGATAATGGGACTTGTTACTGCTGGAGGTATTAGCTGCTTGTGATACTTTACGAGTATTTTGACGGTGTTATTTTCGCTCAACAAACCAAAGTGCCCCCATTATGGAGGAGCTATGCAGAGATAACACGGGGATGATCGGATCACTGACACCCCACGGAGATTAGCCCGAATTAGACGGGGTTGATGGTTCCGTTCAAACAACGGGAAAAAAAGGGGGATCCTTTGAGCTGAATGTCGGATTAGTCAGCGATGCGTGACTAGAGGAAACGGGAACTCGACGCAATCTATTGTGTGATAGCGCGCAGTCCCTTTAATGCTGGATGCATTCTTCGAGCTTAAAAGGGTCGAAAGTTTTAACTTTCAGATAAGAAACGTAGGCATACTTTATAGTTCAATAAATAATGATTATGTACACTCTGTTCGCAGGAAGAAATCCCTTTTTTATTGAAAGGAATCGGTGACTTAATGTTATCAGAGTTTTATTACAAAATACATGTTGAAAACTAGGAATCCCTGCTTTAAATCTGAAAAAAAAAACATTTATGCTTTGTAAAATTGTTTAATGTAGCCTACTTACTTACACTGCTAAATAGGCCTAGCAACGCTTTATAACATCGATAAGGTACATCGACGCGATTTGCGCCGTTTAGTTTCGGCTCCTATTGTATCACAACGCCGTTTTTATCATTCCTGTCCCGCCATTGAAACAAACGATTTACATTTAACTACCCACAATTACTAGTCAAACAGTAGGCCTATGTAATTAAACGGACAAGAGAAAATTGTATTGTACGTAATTTGGCCAACACTATACGAAACAGTCGCATATATCAAGGTGTGTTTTTCTTTTTTTATTAAGGAGTGTGTGCATCAACTATGTGGGGTTTTCCCTGCACCTTGGGTGGCTGGCGATTAAAAAAGGTCTGAACACCTGCGCTGAAGTTTTCCTTCATCTTAAGCGCTTTCCCGCCCCGTAAATGACTCACACTGGAGGGCACATCGCGCTTGCCTGCGCCGCTAAAGAAATGCAATTAGTGCCATCTGCCCTTTCGTGCTCTTCTGCCAGCCCTATCCATTTAAGAAGCCGTCGCTCCAATATAGCGAGCCGTCAAGCGCGTCTGTCTTGCAGACGATACAAAACGAAAGCTGGGGGGGGTTACTTAATTACAGGATGTGGATTCTGATCCCGCGAAACAATTAGCAACAACGCAGAAGATGCGCGTCTAACATGTCTTAAAGTGGCGTAGTATTCGTGGGGTTTACCCGTTTCCAGTTATGTAACCATGTTGATAAAAACTTGGCAGATGTCTGTTAAAAGGTGATTACATGGCCCCTTTCATCCCACCTCTACGGGAGCCAAATACACACGTACAGTAAAACTCCACTCTCACAATCGTAGCCACATTGACGACGGATGAGTTTATGTCTATGGCGTTTTTCTTACTGTCTTTCGACTGAACATTAATTCACGTTGGAAATTGTCGCGACGCCAATAAACCCAGAAGCCGTTAATGTGGTTAATTAAACAAGCAGTGATTCAAAGGTAAGGCTACATCAATTTTTTTCTCTTCACGGAATTTCACTTCGAGTGAGGAAACACTAAAATTTCATGTGCGTACAACCATTTATTTATGTTTGTATCTATTCGCACACACACACACACAGTCATCAAACGACAAGAGTAAAATAGTAAAATTTTAAAAAAACGTAATTGCACCCTAATTTATTGTTAGGTTATAATTAATTCATTAATTTAATAAACTTCTTACTACAACTACAATTCATCCGAGTAACTACTGATAAAGTACGTGATATACTCCCGCAGTTCCAGGACATGCAGTTTATGTCATGTCATGTCATGTCATGTCATGTTAGTGTGTGTCTATTTGCCTCAGAATAGTGCAGAATGTTACAGAGAGGATAAATCTCCCTGCAATAGGCTCTGTTCTCCTTGTGAGTCTGCATCTGATAAGTAACTATGGAAGATGGATGGATGGATGAAATAATCAGTAGACGTACAGATGTACAGTAGGTGTATCTTGGCGCTGTCTGTAAGCGGGTCTCCACACTCCCAACTCTCACCAGATCCTCCTGTTTCTCACTCTCTGCTTCAGTCACTCACATTAAGTCCATTAATTAAAAGAATCACAATCTCAAGGCACCCAAACCTCAGAGTTGTTGCCATGGACCCAAGCCTGGTATGCCAACCCCACCACTTCAAAGCACACCCCCCCCCCCCGACCCTCATGGCCTGCATCCATGTTTACTTACATGTTACACAGAAAGGGAGCAGCTTCAGTTTTCTAAAAATGAATAAAGTGGACAGAAAAACGCCAAACTTTGTCTGACTTTACGTGATCTAAATTACACAGTTAATTCAGCAAAAAGAGAGAGAGAGTGCAAAGAGATCAGACAAGAAACAAGGTCATATAACTAAGCAAAATCAGCCAACAGCAAATGAAATAAACCAAGACAAACCAGAGAACTGATAGATCAGGTATCCATCGTCATCAAGGGGCTCCTAAGACCCATGTGCCACCTCGCTCTCTTCGGTCAGTATACCCAGGGCATTGCTAGA
>JAAGVU020000002.1:11653256-11679594 GCA_011763525.2 Mormyrus iriodes
CTGAAAAAAACTAAACACAGATCTGACATCAGCATGAAAAACTGGTTTAGAAAAGTGTTTTGTGGTTTCTGATGGTTACAAAAAAAAATTTGTTGACCTGTGTAGTCAGCCACCAGTACCTCAAGCAGCAGCTTTGCTTCCATGACATATACCAGCACCGCCCCCCCCTCCCTCAGCAGTGTGGATAGTAGCAGCCTGTTACTGTGATAGAGTGAGTATAAGATTTTCTCCGAGAATCGTTTCGCTGGCAATTCTAGATTCCTATAAAAGGAACTGCTCGCAAATTCTCCAGTCTTAATCCTGCGTGGCCTGTCTCTGTTCTGTTTGTGTGTTTTGTTCTGCTAAAGAAATAATTAGAATTACCTTCACCTTTAACTACTTAACGATGGCTTTTTAAAAATGTGGGGGTTTGCTGGGCCACAATGGAGTAACAGTGGCATTAATGCATTTACCCTGTGTCAGTTGTTGTGAGGTATGATTGCCTGGTGTGCCAATGTAATAGAACCAGGTATTATGTCCTGGTTTGTGTTCATGCACACGTGTACATGTGTTTATGTTTTTTTATATTTATATAAGGCTGATTACCATCTCTTCACCATCGTGTCAGGAATTTATGTCCCCTGGCTCCCTCCATCCCATCACCCCCCCCCCCCCCCCCCACGCACGCACGCACGCACACACACACGCACATATTGCCACATTGATGGTGACAAGAATTCCAACAATACCCCCATCCGGATTACTCTCAGCTGCCCAGATATTAAACATGGCATTTATATGCTTTAGGATATTCTTTAAAATTAAGATGTCAATTTTGGAATTCTTCAGCTAACCCCAAAAAGAAATTAAATAAATCATTCAATTTTCCAATGAATTTTTCCCCCATGTTTACAGATCTACACACTACAGTCTTTGAAATGTAAGGCTTTTAAGTTTGATAGTGAAGGTGTTTACCTTGTTTTTTGAGATTTTGGAGACGTTGCACAATGATCAGATAGATAATGGTGCGACATTTTTTAAAGAACAAGAGATCATTTTCGTGTCAGACTTTGGAAAAACGCTACACGTGCTTAGTGTACGATTGCGGTCGGCTTTTTTGCTTATAACATTTCTCATTTTAGATGCAATGCAAGGTTTCAGATTTGCTGCTTAATTTTGTTTGTCTTGTATAATGTACCAGCAGGAAACACAGACATTCCTTTGCATAGTTAAAAGCTATTTTAGTTTGCTGTAGAAGACTTACGATAAATATTTAAATGGTTGTCACTGTGTGGTCTTTTTATGGAGTGGCAAGTTGGAAATATATATATATACATGAATTACACCTTGATTATACTGTCTGGATTTCTTCTAAAGGGCCACTGTGTGTTTTTATGGACGGCATGGATTTGGTTTTTATTTCATGAAGCAAATGTGTATTAAACTTAGACAAACAGGTTTTTAACACCGCAACTATTTTTTGATGCCCCGTAAATTGTTTCGGCACGCTGCAAACCAATTTTATGTACCTAAATATGACAAGCTGGCTCTGGTAACTTGATTACTTTACGGAACATTTTTTCATGTAACTTGTACTTTAGTATGCTTTTATACTACAAATGTAATATATTTCTTACTATTCAGCTTCACTGGTTAAGAAACTGATAATGTAAAAGTTTTGAATTAATTATTTGACATATACTTAAACAGCGAATCTTTTCTGTGACACTCTAGTTTATTATTCTATTGAATGACGTAGACATGAAAATACTTATTCACATATTTTGCCAAATAAACAGCCACGACAATTTGACCAATTGCAAAATCCGTACGTAGTTCATAAATGGTAAGCACATAATAAGAGAGAGACGTCAATTGGACAGTGGTTACTGTAAGGCCCGCCCTATTTTTAGAATAATTGATGGTCGCTTTTAAAGCGTTATGGACGGGCAGTTTCCATCCCATGTCCCTGCAGAAGGCATCCGAAAGGCTGGTGCTGGGACTATCGTCTGCATACACAAAATCTTCTACTTTCCACCTTCGTTTTATTGTAAAGTAAACGAGTATTTACTAATTCGTTCGAGCATCAGGGGACAACGAGTTGACCAAGATGTCAAGACCACTTACGGACCAAGAAAAAAGGAAGCAGATTTCCGTGCGAGGGCTCGCCGGGGTGGAAAACGTCGTAGACATCAAGACCAATTTTAATCGTCACCTTCACTTCACGCTAGTCAAGGACAGAAATGTGGCGACGAAGCGAGATTACTACTTCGCCCTTGCAAACACCGTCCGCGATCACTTGGTGGGCAGGTGGATCAGGACGCAACAACATTATTATGAGAAGGACCCGAAAGTAAGCTTGCCGCAGTGCTCCGGTTCCTACCTTCTGCTGTGCACGTACACCAGCACATTCGCTAGATGACATTTGGGCTGCGGGGAGGAGAGAATGTCATGCGTGTTGAAAATAGCATTGATGGCGCTGGATGTTATACAGATACCAATTATATGGGAGGCCGTAGTAAAAAAAAAACAGCTTTGCCTACGTTATGTCAATAAATTGCATATTATGAATGAGATGCATTAGTTATTCAGTAATTCATGATCAACAATTGTATTAAACTTGAAATTTAATTTGCTTGTTTGCTTAGTATTACTTTTTGATTTGAATGCGTTCACCTTGCTGTGGTTATATTTGAATGGCGCTGGGATCAACAGCGAGGAGAAAGATAATTCGACAAATTCTACACATTGCGCTGTTAAACTATGTGGTCAATATACCATTGACAACTCATCACTTTTTATGTGACCTAGCATTTCTGAGACTTGCTTATAGATGTATGACTTAAATATTATTTTTGCTACAAAATTGCAGTTACCGAAACATTTTAACTCATCAAATTTTCTTATTTTTTAAAAAAGCCGGATCTCCGAAAATCCGAAAATTTATAAATATATCAGTAACGATATAAATCCACAATAGTATCAATGTAGGCTTATATGATGTATTTTTAGTTTGTGACAAGGGGTCAGAGGTGGCCTGCTACAGCCGTCCAGTCTTACATTCAAGCGCTGCCTGTATTTTATTTATCTAATACAAAGACCACGTCGGACTATAGCTTCCATCAGTGTCTAAGGAAATAAACGTTAATATGAACATGTTATCTGCATTTGCACTCCCTCCTTAGACTGGTAGTCTTTATAAAGGAGAGTCCTTGCACATATCGTATATACAACCAGACACAGCCATACACCAGTGGTGGGGGGAGGTGGTCCCTCAACACTTAGAGGCTAATTTACCTAGAAGAAGAAGATGAAATTAAGCACCACCTATTACCCACATATACAGTATGTGAATGGATGAGCATGTGTGTGCACAAGTAAAATTCTCCTGTGTTCCATTATATTATATGTTAGCATAACCTCTCCAAAAGAATGACATATATCACAGATTGTCTAGGCTTTCAGAATGAGCCCTGGCTGTGCTATTTTTAAGCTGTCTGAAATGCCAGGGGAGTACAATCCCTTTAACCCTCTCCAGCTGTCATTCCTTTATATAATTCGTAACGCATTATAGCAATGTTTATTATGCATTATGAATTCTCTATGAAGCTCTCATCTATAATGCACTATAAATGCCTTTGTAATGCATTATGATGGCTTATACTGACCATTATAATGCATTATGAAGGTATCTATAGTGCATTGTAGATGAGAGCTTCATAGAGCATTCAAAATGCATAATAAACATGGCTATACTGTATGTCTTTTTGCAAATAGTTTTATCCATGTTTATAATGCTTTATGAATGCATTGTAATGCATTATGAAGGTATCTATAATGCATTACGATGACTGCTTTAAGTAAAGTGTTACCAAACTTAATTTGATCAAATTGACTTATGGACTTGTTGCACCATTCATAGATATATAATTATTATTTTCATTCATCCTTTATTTTCATTTGGAATTCATGTACAATGAGCAATTTTCTGTTGTCTTAAAGGTCCAGAAAGACCTGCCTTAGTACTTAATGAACCATTGAAAACCCTTTTGGTCTTTGCCTGACGTTAATGGCTATCCACTTTTACCTGATCCAGGGGCCTCTTCAGAAAACAGGATTTCTTGCTTAGCTGGATTACTTGTTGGATTTAAGATATCCAAATTTAAATACACTTTATCTTCCTCCACTTACATTTAACCAAGACTACCTTAAGATATGTGGCTAAGCAAGAAATCCTGCTTTCTGAAACAGGCCGCTGGTCTTCAACAGACTCAGACCCAGACCCAGACTCAACAGACCCAGACTCAACAGACCCAGAAACGATTGTCCTTTCTTTCTTCCATGGAATTCCATGGTTATTAAAGAAATAAAGCCTTGTTTTGTTTCTCTCTCCAGCGTGTTTATTACCTCTCCTTGGAGTTCTACATGGGCCGTACGCTGCAGAACACCATGGTGAACCTGGCTCTGGAGAACTCCTGTGATGAAGCTATGTACCAGGTGCCAAAATTATGCACAAAAGACATGCACTTTCAAGGGTGGGGGGCATTGCCTTAGAAAGACATCCAGGCATTGTAACATCTGTCAGTATCGAGTGTGACATTACATGCCTATCGTATTACATCTGGCAGTGTAAAGGACCCACTCAGAGACACAGTTCCAGTGAATGCAGTAATTGGTATAGCAGCTCCCTGAGAGGCATGAGGACGCTTTTCCAGCACTGAAAAGTCTGCTCCATGTCTTGTCTTCCCAGCTGGGCCTCGACATGGAGGAGTTGCAGGACATGGAAGAGGATGCCGGATTAGGAAATGGTGGACTCGGACGTCTTGCTGGTAATGAAATCATCTCGTTTGCCATTTCTCTCCTTGAAAACAAAAGACCTGGATGGGAGTAAAATTGTGGATCGCCTGGGGGTCCCCAAGGACCAGGTTGGGAAACACTGCTCTATGGCACTCACTCTTATGCACTCTATTATTTACCCCAGCTTGCTTCCTGGACTCCATGGCTACTCTGGGTTTGGCTGCCTATGGATATGGAATCCGCTATGAATACGGCATTTTCAACCAGAAGGTTGCCAATGGCTGGCAGGTATGTCAGCAGTTTAAATTACTGAGTCCCTGTGTCCATGTGTGTGAGAGAGGTTATTTACTAAACACTCATGGGAGTTTTACTTACACAAAAATGTTCTAAGGGCAGAACGAAAAATGATTGGTTTAGAGAGATAACCAATCAGATTGTAGAGGAGGTAGGTCCAAGCAACCAGAGGAGGCGGGACCAAGACATATAATTGGTTGGTCCCGCCTCCTCTAGTTGCTTGGACCTGCCTCCTCTACAATCTGATTTGCTGTTTCTCTGAACCAGTCATTTTTAGTTCTGCCCTCAGAACTTTTTTGTGTAGGTAAAACTCCCATGAGCGTACTAAACGGCATTCCATGCACTTGCTACTCTATACACTGATCTGCAGTTACTTTTACAGATAAAAGTCTGTGCTAAATGTTAAAAACAATGTAAAGGACCGTGTTGTATTTTGTTTTGTTTCCAAAAAATGAGACGTAAGCAATTGTAATCACTGAGAACTAATTCATATCCACAGTCTCACCAATATTACCATAATTCAATTTATGGTTCTCATCTGATTTATGTGACTTAACTTACTTTTGATTCGTAACAATATTCAAGTGTTAATTACTAATATGCATCTGAATAGAAGCATCAAGTTACACTATGCCAAGGAGTATTGTAAGAGTTTTGTGACTGACATCTACCGATAGATTGAGGAGGCTGATGATTGGCTGCGCTATGGCAACCCCTGGGAGAAGGCCCGCCCAGAGTACATGCGACCTGTGCATTTTTATGGCAGGGTAGAGCACCACCCGGATGGAGTGAAATGGGTCGACACTCAGGTATGAAAGAGCAACAGGGAGGATGAGGGTTTAGAGTCGTATGAAACTGTTTGTGTGAACAGTATAGGTAATTACAGCTAAAGAATGTAACATAGTTATAATAAACAATTCTATAATGTTATAAGCTGGGTCTCTATGGGTGTATTTGTGAAATTAAGTAGCTATAATTAGGAAAACGTTTGAATCGTTTGTAAAGATTTAAGTCTAATTATCTTTTGTGGCAGGTTGTCCTGGCGTTGCCCTATGACACCCCTGTTCCTGGGTACCGAAACAATGCTGTCAACACCATGAGATTATGGTCGGCCAAAGCTCCTTGTGATTTCAACCTGAAAGACTGTGAGTCTGAGGCAACAGAGGGGGAGGCAGACATCTCTGCCATCCTTAGTTTGTTCAGTGTCCTGTGGGAGATGCCTGTTCCTTCATGTCATGAGGTTTCAGCTTTCGTCACTTGTATGTCACTTCAGACAAAACTGTTTGCTAAATAAATACATGTAAATTAAACCCACACCTGCTGTAAAAACATATATGTTGAATAATAGTGTTCTGTTCAGTTATACCTCTATTTTTCATTGAACAGTCAATGTTGGTGGCTATATTCAGGCTGTGCTGGACAGGAACTTGGCTGAGAACATCTCCCGTGTACTCTATCCAAATGATAATGTAAGAAAATAACCATTCAGTCATTTTGTATTACCAACATGAGATTCGTGTTACTGTTCAGTTATGTAATACTGTAATGCTACTGTGATGCAGTTGGTAGGCCATTACCTGTAACTTAGCATCATTGCGTTTAATTTGAGTGAGACTGTCTGACCCTTCTGACTCATGGCTGTCTGACCCAAGTTCTTTGAAGGCAAGGAGCTGCGTTTGAAACAGGAGTATTTCGTGGTGGCTGCCACCCTCCAGGACATCATCCGTCGCTTCAAGTCGTCGAAGTTTGGCTCCACGGAAGTCGTGCGTACAGACTTCAGCACCTTGCCTGATAAGGTGAGTAATCCAGTCCTCGTTCCATGACTGGAATCTATGGTTGGCAATGTCTGATAGGCCTTTCTGGTCAGACATCCTTGTTGCCTAATTTGAGGTATTTTTTGGGGGATGCAGGTTGCAATTCAGCTTAATGACACTCATCCTGCGATGGCCATCCCTGAGCTCATGAGGATCCTAGTCGATGATGAGAAGGTGTCCTGGGACAAAGTGAGTGTGGGGAACAACCCTCCTCATTGGGTTAACATTACTTGAGCTGTCTTCTCAACAGTTACCTCCCTGACTGTCGGTTTCGCTTATTTAGGCATGGGACATATGTGTGCGCACCTGTGCTTACACCAACCACACCGTCCTGCCCGAGGCCCTGGAGCGCTGGCCCGTCGACCTGTTGGAGCACCTACTACCCCGGCACTTGGAAATCATCTATGAGATCAATCGGCGCCACCTTGAGGTGAGAGATGAAAAAATATACCCTCACTTTGCATTCAGTAGTCAAAGTAGATTCAGATAAGCCAATTTTGCTTAATTACTTGAAAGTCTTAGAAAATTTTATATTTCCCGATGCAAATTTTATATCCTGGTTGGATTATTTGTGCCTTTCCATGACCTTTTTTCATTCCCTCTCTTTCTCCTTCTAGCGCATCGCTTCCCTTTTCCCAGGTGACAATGACCGGCTGGGTCGCATGTCCCTGATTGAGGAAGGTGGGCATAAGAGAGTCAATATGGCCCACCTGTGTATCGTGGGCTCCCATGCCATCAACGGGGTGGCTCGCATTCACTCCGACATCCTCAAAGCCACCGTGTACGTGTCTCCCAGCCAAGCCTCTCTCACACTCATCTACTAAAGTACGTTAAAACTGATTTGACTGTTAAGCATTCTTGTTCCCTATAGGTTCAAGGACTTTTATGAAGTGGATCCAGAGAAATTCCAGAACAAGACCAATGGCATCACCCCCCGACGCTGGCTGGTCATGTGCAATCCTGGATTAGCAGAAGTTATTGCTGAGGTATGGGAAGTGCGCCATGTTACATCTGCAGGAGCAGTTATGAAACGTGATGTAATGTTATTTTGTCTGTTTTCAGTCATTTCAGAATATTAAAACCTTTACAAAATGGACAAAAGGTCTTGTATAAACCATAAGAACACATCCTTAAATAAATAAATAACACACTTATTGTACTTTACAATAGTATCAGATGTCTGTATAATTATTATGTGCGTGTGAATTATTTTATAAAATTGTGCAACTGCAACAGAGAATTGGAGAAGACTACATCCGTGATCTGGACCAGCTGAAGAACCTGCTGAGTCTTGTGGACGATGACGCCTTCATCCGAGACATTGCCAAGATCAAACAGGTACCAAGATCAAACACTGCCAGTTGTACCTCCATGGCCAGTGTAAACGTTGGTATTACAAACATTTAGAAGCTCTTCGTTTAGATCAGACCTCATTCACGTTTGTGAAAATTGACGTGCAGCCCCAGATCAGGGTTACCATACGCCTGGGTTTCCCCAGGCACATCGTCATTTTGGGCCCCTGTTTTGGTGTCCAGGTGGTTTTTCCAAAAATCGGCGGTTTGTTCGGGTGTAGCACTGCAACCTGTATGACCCAGTGTTGCAAGTTACAATGGAAAGGAAGGAAGGGAAGGGAAAGGCACCAAGTTTCAAAATACGGCAGCCACTCGGTATTATTACACAGCATTTGCAAGGCTTGTGCACACGTCTACTTTAATAATTAAACAAGATTTTTTGCCTCACCCAATATGCTAACCCCAGATAGCTTGGCCCTTTTCTGGGGTAGCTATTGATGCATAGCTGTTGGAATAAATGTGTAATGTACAGTAGAATATTACATATATTAATGACTAAGTCATCAGTCTGCATTTTAACTGTGCCTGTCTCTGTAGGAGAACAAACTAAAGTTTGCTATGTACCTGGAAGAGCAGTACAAAGTGAAAATCAACCCTGAATCCATGTTTGATCTACAAGTCAAGAGAATCCATGAGTACAAGAGGCAGCTTCTTAATTGCCTGCATATTATCACCTTCTACAATCGTGAGTCTGTCTTCTTTGAATAGATGCAATTACTACAACACAGACAGACTCAACATTAACATGGATTTTTTTAACAGGCATCAAGAAGGAACCCAACAAGAACTGGACTCCTAGAACCATTATGATTGGTGGAAAGGTAAGCGTCCTCCCCCAACCACATGGAACAGATGGAAGGTTCTGGTTCCCATCTGTGGCAGACTATTCAGACTATGATTTTTTGATCTAAACAGACTTAAAAATTGCAGCCATTTACCAGCCCTACTTTATTTTTGCCTTTTCATTATTTCCGCTTTGTCGTCGTTTGCTCGGCTAGGAAAACACGGTTCCTTTCCCTCCATCTTGTGCCTGTGTTCTCCTCCTCAGGCAGCCCCAGGCTACCACATGGCCAAGATGATCATCAAGCTCATTACTAGTATAGGAGATGTTGTCAATCATGACCCTGTGGTAGGTGACCGGCTCAAGGTCATCTTCTTAGAGAACTACAGAGTCACCCTGGCTGAGAAAGGTATTGAACTGTGGGTTTGGGGAGTGCCTGACTACTGGAGAATATTATTATACTGTTTATGATGATGAAACACATACATTGAGACGCATAGGAATTTAATATATTCAGTTATTTAGTAATATTTTCATAGACACGGTCATGGTCAAGTTTACTTATACAGCACAAGGCTATTCAAATCACGGTCCTCGAGGTCTGAACCCTGCTGATTTTCCAGCCTTCCTTTACCTGTGAGCCAGGTGTGAAGCCTCTGTAGCCAATCAGAATCAGTTATTATTAAACTAACTGCCTGGGAGAACTGAAAACAAGGCCTGGATTTGGAATTGAGGTCCAGATTTGAAGAACCCTGATGTGGCACAGTAAAAATAAACAGAAGTTGTGCCAAAGTGCTGCACAGAGTAAGAGAGAGAATAAAATAAGTAAAATTGATAGATAGATAGATCAGTACTTTTTAAATGTAAAAACTGGAAAAACTTCACCTTCATCCAGCTACAATTACACAGTCATTGACTATGGAAGAAAAAAAGAAACCGTAAGTCGGTTAATAGCGAATAGTGTCATGTTACATTAAGTCAGCTGATATTGCCCTCCTTTCCCCCCTCAATCAGCCATTCCTGCAGCTGACCTGTCTGAGCAGATCTCCACAGCCGGCACAGAGGCCTCTGGCACTGGAAACATGAAGTTCATGTTAAATGGAGCCCTCACCATCGGCACCATGGATGGGGCCAACGTAGAGATGGCAGAAGAGGCAGGGGAAGAGAACCTCTTCATCTTTGGCATGAGGGTGGACGACGTGGAAGCCATGGACAAAAAGGGGTAAAGGGACATTAGAGATACAGATGTGGTTGTTAGGGAGGGGGGGTGAAATGACAATTATAAGAGAAATTAAATATGATTATTTGGATTAAAGAAAGCTCAAACTTTCAGTTATTGACGAAATCCAAATGATCTGATTTGTAATGGTCATATTTAATGTCTCTATCAGTGTTACAGATTTTATTTTTATATTAATGACCAATCTATTACCAATATCTAGCTAATAAAACTGATTAACATTAATCTATATCTGTGGTAGAATATTATTGTATTTACATTGCAACCTATCTTGAATGTTCCTTGGGATACACTTTGTATCACAGTGTGGCCACTTCAAATGGACAGGTGGATAGACTAATATTTACCTTTTATTCCACCAGTTATAATGCTTCAGAATACTACAACCGTATTCCTGAGCTCAAGAAGGCCATTGACCAGATCGGAGGAGGGTACTTCAGCCCTCAGCAGCCCGACCTCTTCAAGGACATTGTTCACATGCTCATGAATAATGACCGGTATGAATTCTCATATGTACTAACACACACGAGCAGATTCTTTTATCGATGTTTGAATTCCTGTTGATTGTGACTGACTGTGAGGCTGTACCTCTCATGCAGTTTTAAGGTGTTTGCGGACTATGAAGACTACATCAAATGCCAAGATAAAGTCAGTGCTCTGTACAAGGTCAGAACTGGCTCAGAATCCATATCCTTGTTTATAGATCTGTTTTCTTATTATGTTCTTACTCATGTAGCCGTTTTCTCTAAACATTTGACTTTTGTGCTCCCAACAGAACACCAAAGAATGGACCAAGAAGGTGATCCTCAACATTGCAGGCTGCGGGAAGTTCTCCAGTGACCGAACCATTGCACAGTATGCCCGTGAAATCTGGGGGGTGGAGCCCGACCTCCGCAAGCTTAATGCTCCAGATGATCCACACTAAGTGTTCCCCGGATCCAAACCTTTGCATCAGCTGCTATCAAGAATTCTAAAAAATAGATAAGAATCATAAGATAGCAAAAAAAGTACTATGAAAAGAGATTGTAGATTGTCCCGAAAATACAATTGATGTGCTAAGTTTGTGAAATTAGTAATCCTGCCCGAACTAATACCACACTTACCAAACGGTCCAATATGTTTTTAACCATTTATCTTTAATTAGTTGGGTAACTACAGAGTGTTCAATCTTGGTCATTTTGATAACAGTTAATACCCTGTAAAAGGCTGTCTGTGCATTGCTGCTGGAGACAGATCCTTTAAACCACATTATCTAAAACTTCACTTCCTTTAAAACTGTCCCTTGTTCACAAAGTTTTGTTAGTCATTTGCTGTGACTGTTAAAAAGAGGATCTCAAAGGAATGATGGAATGTGTATCCTCATTATGGGCAGCCTTAACGAGGGTGTACGACAGCATTTATAACAATATACAGCTATGAGACAAGCTGACCTTGAAAAGAACCAGAGAAACGGTGTCAAAGCTTGCACTCTGTTTTTTACTACCCTTTGGTAGAAGAGAAACATAACCAACCCACCAAAATAAAAAATATATTGAAATAGCATTTTTTATCTAACACATCACCCATCACGCTTGAATTTGTACTCTAGTTTTCATTGAAGACTTAGGTGATTGAAAAAGGAATCCACAAGTGGATGTGCTTTGGCAGCACCAGACTGAACATGCTGTGATTTGTCTGTCTTTTCCTTCACTAAACAAAAATTACAATTAGCTGTGTGTCATTGTTTGTGTGTAGATATGCATGCACTGAAGTGAATGTACACAGGTGATATTTCATTCCCCAAAACAGTCACACAGTCCTTATTTGCCGTTGTAAGAATTGTCTTTCTAAGGGAATATATTTTGACTGATTATGATAAACAGTACAAGATCATAAATACCTCTGCTAACGAAAGAATGCTTGTCAGCAAGACATGCATTTCTCTGCCATTGTTGTCTTTCGTGAACTTCATTTTCAGATGACTGTGAAAACATCCCTTATTGTAACCCCATTATATCCATGTAAATGCATTTAGTCATACTAAAAGCCATTAAACAATAATCACAATAAAATGCTTGTTTTGTTATTTCTGTTAATATATTAGCACATTTTGTAGCATAGTTTCCTGTACTTACCGAATTTATTTTCTGTATTTCACCATAGTATAAACCGTTGCACTATTATTCATGTTGATATGAATTAAGGCATAGGCATGATCACTTATGTGACACCATCCAAGAACCATTTTTTAGTGAATTGGTTATTTGGTTGCGGTATAAAAACTTTGCGAATACTTATAATCGGCACTAAACTTGTCTGAATGTTCATAAATCTGTAGAAGAAAGTGTGACATTTGAAACCTTGCACATTATGTCACTCTACTACAATATCAGTCGAGTCGTCAGTATTCATTTAACCCAGGCATGGTCCTGGTGAGAATGACCCGCTTCCAGGCACCGCAGGCACATCATGGAAAGGCCGTCATTCCTTCACGGAGCTCGGATCACGTGTGTGTTCACTTGCGGAGAAAAGGCACGCAAATACTGGAAGGCAGTGCAAACTCCTCACAAGATCGCAGGCCGGATTTGAAAAGAATATTGCCTCGCCAAAGCAGTTTTAGCTACATATATGCAAAATCAAGCTACCCACTTCGTTTATCTTGCACGCTTTATGACTACCAAGTGTAACTTCACAATGTTAAAGCCCTTACAGTCAAATTAGTCATGTATTAAAATAAACAAAAAAGCTATTACTTCCAAAACGTTCAAATCAATAGCTCACATTTAATTACTCCTCAACGAGAAAAGTCACTAACTATACGAGGAATTTCCAGATTGCATACTATCTTGGTGACCTAGTCCTTTTCAACGTGAGAAAAGTACAAAAGCATGAAGGACTTTTTTGAATGAAGCATAATAAATTAAAGACTGAATAATCGTCATTTTAGTATATATTTACTATAACGGATGCACATATATTAAATGAGAAGAAAGAAAACCGCCAACATAAAGGACACCGGCTTGATTCATGCACCTCCAATGCACCGGTACACCGGCCAGGCTCTGATTGGCCGAACAAGGTTTTTACGTCACGATGCCCAATAAGGCGCGTGACCCGGAAACGGGGGGCGAAGGGAATTTTGCCGGAGATCAAGATGGCGGAGGAGCAGCAGGAAACAACACAGGCAGAGATGGAAGGTGAGTCCGAAAGCAAACTTGTTTGACAGTTCGAGACCTCGGTCGGTGCAGTGTGCTGACACGCCAGTTCTCGACTTCTACGGTCCAGGTCCAAATATTTTGAAGAAAAATCACTCGGTGGTTAGACTGTTATTTACATTGAACGTTTTGGGGGGGAAACGGGAAAGATGGAGGGAGGCTAGGGTAACGAGGCGCACACAGCTACACAAAGAAGCAGACAGAGTTTCGACTTGGGAAATTTCATACGGCTATTTCTTTTCGACATATCTTGAAGCCGCGTTGTTAGAAATACCCACGAGGCGCATCTCTATCCCTCAATTGTTTGTTTACAAAGCCAAAAAGCAATTTGCGAAGCCATTGAAGAAATATTTCTTGTCAGCATCGCTAACTAGCTAGCAAAATGGTTTCATATGAGTTACGGGAGGTGGACATGGTAAACTGGAGCTATTTACTTAGCCTCCGTTATCAGTCAGCCTGATCGAAAGTAGTCTGGCAGTTTTGCTCCCTTCATTAAGTACCGATTAAACTAGGCCACTTACGTTATCTACTTTTGCTCACTTTGCAATAACTCTGTTTCCTTCTCTGTATCCTCAGTAATATTAAGTACCTCTATCCCTCACAACAAGTCAGCAAAATGTCCACACATGGTGGAGATACCTGCCTTTTTTTTTTTTCCTTTGTGTAAATTCAGAAACTTCACTCCGGATAGAGTTCTTACATGTCAGTCTAGAACAACAGTGTCCTCACATGAATTTCCCAGTTATGACTGTAGTTTCTTTAAATCAATATTATGATATTCATTGTATTCAATTAATTGCTCTTGAATGCCCTTTATTTGGATTTATTGTATAAATTACTAACTTTTTTTCTGCATAGTTTATTCATTTATTTATTTTTAATCAGTCTTACATTAGTTTTGTAAAGCAGTGTTTCCCAACCTGGTCTTTGGTTCCATGTTTTTGGTCTCTCCCAGCAAAAATGTGCTCTGTCTGTGAGGGAGCTAAAACGTGGACTGCCAGGGGGTCACCGAGGGCCAGGTTGGTAAACACTGTTGTTAAGGGCCCATACCACAGTTTGACACCTGCATTATGTCCTTAGTAGAGCTCTAGTTGCAGTGAACATTCTCTGTTTAAACAGGGGTGAACTGCCTTGCGTACGATGAGGCCATAATGGCTCAGCAGGACCGAATCCAGCAGGAGGTAAGACTGCTTGGTTTTCTCAGATGGCAAATGCCAAGTCGGCATAGTGCATTCCTGCTGTGATCTCTGGCTAAAGACTGACTGCAAATGCAGATAAATCGGGGGAAGTCTTAGGATATAATTGTTTTATCTTATTCAATTATTCACTTTCATAATGCCCCCTTCCTCTAAAACGTCTTAATTCTTCAGTCATTTTCACAAGACTGTTAGAAATTCAGATTTTGAAACGAAAGACATGAAGGTCAAAACTTGTGTTTCTGCAGTACACTGCCATCTACAGGGCCGCCAGATCTGCAGGCTATTTACATATCCATTGGCATTTTTCTGCCTTTCTGTCTCCTCCTGAGGCCTGTTTCTCTCTGTTCTCTTTTTGACAAATGCTGTCTATTCTTGCTGGTCTTTCTCGAGAGATTATCCTGCTCATGATAAAAGCCTCGTTGTAATTCAATATACGGTTTTTATTTTTCTTTTTAAGGTACGTAGACTAATGCTGTTAGTCATTGTAATCCTAAGGAAGATAAAGAGGTTAACTCTCACCCAGCTTGCTTTTCCAAAGCCCTTTTAAATGGTAGAATTTCTGTTCCAGCATGAATATCAATCTATACTAGTTCCCCAGTCTGGGACTTTTAAGCTTCGAATGCCATTCTTGACCAGGTTAGTCCTAAGTCTGCTTCACTAGCTGAACATATGAAGTGGGCTAAGTCAATGCAAGTAATTTGAGTGAAAAAGAACTGCAATGCTGCATAGACAATAATAGTCTAAATGTTTAAACAGGACTGTTTTAAACATCCTGAGAGCTGTTAGCAGCAGGGAAATGTTTTATTCTGAGCATTGCTGTGGCCTCACCGCATGTAGCCGCAACAGATGCATAGCGCTGCCTGTGTCATTAATATTCACTACAGCGGTATGCATGCGCTGATTAAAACAGAGCCGCGGCATTGCATGCAGGTCAGCCCAGAGATCTTTTTTTTTTTCTTCTTTCAGGGGCATTCAGCAGAGTGAGACTATTCTGCTGCTCCTTGTGCCATTCTCACCCCCCTCCCTGATTCTTGAGAATTAGCAGTTATGTAAATTCAGCTGATTGTTTAGAGTGGAGAGAGACAGGCCTGCCTGGAGAATTTATCAGCTTCCTTTCTGGTAAACAAGACACGGCACGTGCAGCTGAATTGGCTGTTAAGCCCTGCTGTGTTTGTGCTGGTAGGTTCGCTGTTGGCTGCTCTGGGAAGATCAGCAGATCTTTGACGCGATAATTTCCCAGAGACGGCAATTCCCCAGACCAAGCTGGGATGTTTTCGGTGGAGGCAGTTTGATGTAGGATGTGAAACCCTGGACAAGCCTAGTTTAATGTTCGGGATCCAAAAGTTACACTATTTATGAAATGTCTTTTGTTTTCCCCAGATAGCCACCAGCATCCCTTTAGTGTCAGACAGACAGGATCTCTCTGTCCTGAAGAGGGAGTATGCTGAGGATGATACTGTGTATCAGCTGAAGATAAAGGTGAGGATGGTTGCATTTGCATGCAGATTTTATAGGGGAGGGGGGGTAAAACAAGTTTATAACCTCCACCCCTCTGGGCTAATTTATCCCACAGGATCTGCACAAAAAGTACTCGTATATCCGGAAAACGCGGCCAGATGGGAACTGTTTTTACAGAGCCTTTGGCTTCTCGCATTTGGAGTCGCTTCTGGATGACAGCAAGGAGCTGCAGAGGTGATGTCATTGACTGCAGTTCCCAGCATTCCATGGGTTTTGTTTTGTTTTTTAATGCTTCAACATTGTGCCCTTAAAGTAACAATGATCTGCATTGCACCATGAGTCCTAGAACATTGGTGAATTTCTAACATAGTTTATCAAAGAATTGTTTGCTATATTCTTCGGGTAAATCTAAGATTTTATTCTGGGCTGATAGGATGGTGGTCTGTTATTTGTTGTTTGAAAGTTTTTGTAAATAGGAAAAACTGAAAATCCCTTAAGGTGAAAAATAAATTCTTTGGAAAAATAAAACCCATGTATAATCACGGTTGTGATGGCTGTACTAGAGATGCTGATGTTTCTGTACATCCAAGCAGTTTCCGGCTCTGCCTGTGACCTTGTCATGCTTTTCACTCCCTAGGTTCAAGGCCGTAGCAGCAAAGAGCAAACTGGACCTGGTGAATCAGGGGTTCACGGAGTTTACCATAGAGGATTTCCACAACACAGTGAGTCGTCTCTTGTTAGTGTTAAGTTCTGATTTGCGCTGGTGTTTCTTTTCTTAATAACTTTTTTTTTTTTTATCGCTGACATGCTTATGTCCAGAGCAAAGCCAAAAAATTCAGAATTTACAAGAATGCAGACCTATATTCTTAGGAAAGCGGTCTTTAATCTTCCATCTGAGCAGAGACTTGTTTTAGAAACATCTCTGGTGACTTTCTTACTTGTAAGATTAACCAACAACAAGGAATGAGATGTATAAAATAAACCCATTGTAACTATATGACTTGCATGTTTTGAATAGAATGTGAATTGTGTAATCAATCCTTAGGGTATTCTGTAAAAACTTTGTTCATGGACTCTGCATGGGGGGAGGGGGTATTTAAAATGTTCCAAATTGACTGAGGGCTGATCTGTTTAGAAGAGCACAGCACTTAGCTCTCTTCCTGTCCCCTTACTCCCTGCCTAGTTCATGGACCTGATCGATCTGTGTGAGAAGCAGCCATCTTTGGGGGACTTGCTGGGCTCGTTCAATGACCAGAGCGTGTCGGACTACGTGGTGGTTTACCTGAGGCTTCTCACATCTGGGTTCCTGCAGCGCGAGCACGCATTTTTCCAGCATTTCATTGAAGGCGGGCGCTCTGTGAAAGAGTTCTGTCAGCAGGTGAGGTCATCCCCGTTGTCTGTGTAGCAGCGAAGATTTGGGTTGCCTAAGCTGGATCTTGTTGGACATAGTGAGGTTTTTATTTTTCACAGAATGACGGAAATTTTATTTCCAGTGGTAGAAGAACAGCAGAAAAATGCTGCAGAGAATAGTGTTAGGATGCAGTACTCATCATCGGGAGGTTGGCAGGGTATAGTCCCTTGGCTGGCGGAGTGTTTTCACTATTGGGCTCTTGAGTAAGGCCTGTAAGCCTTGGTTACTCCAGGGACTGGCTAACCCTGCTTTCTCAACTGTATGTGAAATAAGTACATTTACATTAAAAGTTATAGGGGTTATATTCTCTCACCCATTGTTTTATTAAAAGCTGTTTTCTTGTACTCCTTCCAGGAGGTGGAGCCGATGTCCAAAGAGAGCGATCACATCCATATCATAGCTCTGGCCCAGGCACTGAACGTCTCCATCCTAGTGGAATACATGGACAGGGGAGAGGGGGGCACGGTGAACCATCACGTCTTTCCGGAAGGCAGTGAGCCTCGCATCTTCCTGCTGTACCGACCGGGCCACTACGACATTTTGTACAAATAACAGATCGTGTTCCCTGCTCTACAGGCGGAAGTGAAACGGCCATGAGGAAAGCATACATCTACATGTACAAAAAAAAAATGACAATATATCGAAGAAGAACACGGTATACAGTGCCCCGACCTACGTTACCCCCATTCACAAAAACTGAAATGATAAAATGTTTAAATATAGCAGTGAATCCAGGCGTTTATAGAGTTGTACAGTTTTCTTTTTTGTGGTTGTAAATGGTATTGACTTGCCTTTTTGTTAGTGTTTCCTTTGTTACACTGTTTCATGTGTTTTATTAAAAGGATTTCAATCTTATATGTGAAATCGGTGAATTCTTTTTGTCAGTCGACTTGGTTTTATGTTTGTACTCGTTTTTCCCTCCTTCACCTGCTTACCTTTGGTACTGTTAGCTGCTCCCCCGCCCAGGAAGATGTCTGTCATCGTTTTCGTCTTGCAATTTTTAGGAGACTGCCACTGACACCTTACTCTTCTTTTTGGATGTCCAGGATCACCTCTTGCGCACCACCTCATAATCTGCCAGCACTGAATAACAAGGGGAGAATTGGCACCTGTTTCTTTCCCCAATTCAGGCACTGATTATGAGTGAACACTAGTGTAATACCTGATTTGCTACTTGTTGCCGTACGATCAGGGGAAAGTGTAACGCAATGGGGAGAGGAGCAACTTGTAATTAGTCTTGTAACTAATATTGGTTTTGAGGTGGAACTTTACATTGTCCTAGATGTTGACTGATTTTTTTTTTTTTTTTACACAAATAAGGTAGTATTCGGCGTGTGGGAAGTACACAAAGGTGCCAACCACGACTGCTAATAAGTAATGAACGGGCATACTAGGCGTACTTTGTGTGGCAGTCGAATTGGTATTACACCCCTGCGTTCGTATTTTGGTTTGACGTACAAAAGAATTACGTGAAAATCAAGGAATGACATGTACGTTCTTTCTCTTAAATTCTTTATAATTGTGTTTATCTTAAATTTTATTTTAACTTGTTGTGGAATACCATTACACTTACCTTTATTGATGTTCTTGAATTGTTTGCGAGTGGAGGCTTTTTTTTTTTACGAGAACCTCAAACCGGTAGGTGGCGCTGTGTAACTCAGTAGGACGTCTCCCAAGGTCAGGCGGAAGGCTGTCAGCATGGCGGTGGCAGGGAAGGCCCTGCTCTGGAGACACGCGTCTCATTATAAGCCGGTGCTCCGCCGGCATTCCAGTGTGATAAGTACGTCGGCGTTTCCCTGCACGACCTACTGCATGTCCGTGATTCAAAGCGCATAAAAGCGATGCCTACTGGAGCCCAGTTAGCTTTAAATGCTACTTGATAAATTATGAGTGTTTGATTTTGTGGATCGATTCTAAGGAATTTTGCGGTCAGATAATAAGATGTTCGTAATTATGCATTTATATGTTGTCATATTTTTTTAAACCCAAAAGTCAGTTAATATGAACTAGACTGTCCGGAACATACGTGGATTTGGTAACCGACGTAACTGGGTAAAATAACGATACTAGGCTCTAAAACAAATCTAAGTGTGTGTGCTGGGAACGTTGCTTGGATGTAACAGGACGTGGTTATTCTCCATTTATACTGAATTAACTTTCTTTTCCAGGTGTAGCTGCATACAACTTCATTCAATTCATTCTTCAAACGTTTGCTTCACTAGCACTGTACATAATCTGAGGGACAAATCATTTCTCATTGGCGAAGAGCTAGGGTAGGGGTCTCCAACTCCGGTCATGGGGAGCTATTGTCCAGAAGGTTTTCTATTCTACATGGCAGGAACATCCCAGGAACAGGTGTGGCTTATCAGAAACCGGGTAGAATTGAAAACCTACTGGATAGTAGCTCTCCAGGACCGAAGTTGAAGACCCCTGAGCCAGGGGTACAAGTGCATCCTTCAACCCTCATGAGTTGGCAATGGTGTCAAGCATGGTGGGCCAAATTTGCACATAATAATGGATATGAGTATTTCGGGAGGCTGCCCAATATGAGCTGAGAACTGGGAAACTGCATTTACAAATGGATTTAAGTACAAAACTTAAAATATTTGTCATATTTAGGTTAACATGCAGAAGGGATGTTGTAAAATCAGCTACTGGTGATCACAGCGAGGGGGAGACATGATGGGATTATTTAGCGATTTTGGTTCGGGAAAACTATTGGAGATGAAAGCAAGTTATGACTGGCTGAATCCCTTCTAATGCCTTCTTCTGTGCCTCTGTGCTTTCTGTAGCTGACTTGATAGAAAACATGGATAAAAAGGAAACCTGGGACAGATTTTACCAGGAGCACAACACGACTAAAGATGGCCTCCGAAACTTCCAAAACTTTGAGTGGTTCTTCAGCTTCGACGCTATCCAGAGCTTCATCCTCCCCCTGTTGCAGCCACAGTCATCCCATGAAGCTCCAAAGAATGCTCTGGACATGGGCTGCGGCACATCAGCCGTGGGACCTGGGATTTACAGGCATTCGCCCTGGCCAGTGCAGGTCACGTGTGTTGATGTCTCCACGATTGCGATCCGCCTGATGCGGGAGCAGCAGCTAAGCAGACCGGTGCAGCCAGGGAACACGTCCTCCAGCCTCCTGTTCCTGCAACTGGACTGTTCCCAGCTCCTGCAGCAGTTCGGCCGCAGCAGTTTAGACTTGATTGTAGATAAAGGCACAACCGACTCTTTGTTGAAATCAAAGGAGGGTCCGGCCAAGGCTGGACAGCTCTTACAGCAGTGTCTCGGGGCCCTGCAGCCATCCGGGTCTCTTCTGCAGTTTTCAGATGAGGACCCAGATGCTAGACTCTTATGGCTGGAAATGCAGAGTGGGGAACTTGGGGGCGGAGCCACAGCAGTCAAAGTACAGGAGGTGGGAACTTTAAGGGGTGTTTCCTATTATTGCTACACAATAACCCCCCCAGTTCCCCTTAGCCTTTGACCCATAACTGCCCGATTGTTTATTTTTCTTCATTGATTTTTTTTATTGAAATTACTGAAAGAATTTTTGAAACCACATTTACACATTTACATATACAGTATTATGCCGTGAAAAAATTTCTCATTGTTCACCGTGTTATGACATATTACTCTGTGTGAGATGAAGGTAATGGTACTATGTGTTTTGGAAGCACTAATGCCTACCCTATACTTTCCAGAATATTTTATATAATTTGGCTTACAGACGTTTATTAGCTGCCTCAGTTTCTAGTTGCTATGATTGTTGTGGGGTTTCTGGGACTGCATAAATAAAAAATACTGATATATAAACACAGAGAACACCTCAGCTGATTAGAATAATGCAATGTATCTGTTTCACAGTGATGGCATTTGTTACAGACAGTCCACAAATGTAACTAACAAACCTGAAGGACTATCTTGATCCAAATAAACAAGATGGCTACAATTTATATTAAACAGGCTCAAACTAATAACAAATAGTTCTTACTTGTTGGTATAATTATATTAAAATCAATAATTATAATTCAATTCAAATGCAAAAGAGAATGCAATCAACAGATAGTCTAATGTGCATCACATTGATTTGTGCAGATCTTCATTCCCTGACTTCTTGGTTTGCTTTTCAAAACAGAGCCTCGAAAAAGTCCCTCTCTGTTCCCCATTCGGTTTCCTTATTCTCTTTTTTCATGCAGAAGTCAGGAGGTATGAAGTCCTCGGGGTTCTTGATGCCGTACACATTGTTGAAAAAGCTGGAAGAGCAGAGACCAGTAATGCACACAGTTTGCATCACTCTAAAATCTTTTCAGTATATACAAGGAAACAACTGTCATTTACTGAGTGTCATTCTAGTGGATTAGAGAACTTAGAGCCTAAAATAAAAAGCTAGAAATAATGTATCTAGTGGAATCTTTCATACAAAGTAACCTTTATAGATATTCCATACATACAGCTTATTATTTTTATAGAGGATTAATTTAAGGGTACTGGTTAAGATGTCTAAAAGCCCCTTTTGAGATTTGAACCAGCAACATTCAGGTTTTTGGTATATGTTTTTAGTCTGCACTCCAACTCTAATCCAGTTTTGAAAATAATAAACAGGCGTTTAAACATGGTACCATTTTATTTATTAAATCACTGACTGGTTGTAGTGAATGAAAATACCATCTCATTATTCAAGTCAAACCTGCAGCAACAATTTGTGTGCCTTCTGGTTGCTTAAACAGTTTAACTTCCCAGACAAAACCAAACAAAACATAAAAAGGTATCTAAAGAGAAGTGAGCTTTTTTATATAGAGCCTGTACCTCGTCATTACCCAGCCAGTTCTGTTGCTGTAATAGAGGCTGCTGACTGGCAGACAGCCGAATTCAGTAAATGTAGAGAAATACTTGCCTAGGAAAGAATCAAAATGTTAAAAATAAGCCTTTATTAGTAGTATTTGGATTAGGGGTTTATAGATGGACTCTAAAATGTTTTGGTGAAAAAACAATGGGTACAGGTCAAGATACAGACAAATGTACACTGACCACAATGGCTATTTTCCTGGTGTCCTCCCCTTAGTGACTCCATCATCTTCCTTACCTTCTGTCTCTGAAATGTTTCCAGTCCAGGTATTGACAAGCAGACCCTGTCCAGGGGCTGATGAGCTCCCCAGCACCACCTCACTCTGCAGCTTGGCTTCACGGGGGACCTCCATGGGGTGGAAATGTACCCTGATTGGGATCCTCTTGCAAGAGTGGTTGTGATAGGAGATGTCATACATCACACGCTGAAAGAAATGTAGAAGGCGTTCATGTTCTGCTGGCCACAACCAGTTTAAGGATGCCAGCTTTGCATGAGATGATATCGGTGTCTGGCTGCACTCCACTGTCTGTTACCTTTCTGAACAAAATCAGTTTGTCTGTATAGAAATATTGGCCATCATTGCAACCAAACTCTCTGAAGCGCACCCTCTTCTGCAGAGCATCGTAGCTGTACTTCGTCTCAGCGAAATACGCCCCTTCCAGAGCTGCCTAAACAGGAAGAAAAAGAGAACAAACACATAACTTGTCGATCTGGTTGTCCCAGCTCTGTCGGACCATTTGTCTCGCTCCTGTTTTCTGTTGCGACTTATAAAAACGCAACGAGTGAACTTAAAATGCGACATTAGTGTTAAATAACAGCCGAATAAACGGTGCTGCGCGATAAGGAGGGACACTCACGATAGTTAGACTCCCGGCCACCAGAGGCGGGGACCCTGTAGGATTTGGACACAGACAGTTTCTTAGAAAATATTAAAACATTTCCCACGACAATTGTAAGATTTAAAAAACACGCACTTTACGCAAATGCATCCGTTCACAACACAAATAAGCATTGGCAACACTTAATGAAATCACTTAAATACTCATAATAAAAGGAATTAACTATCAATTATTAATTAAAAATTAAGTATATGGAGTTTATTACATGTAAAATAACAAATCAGACAAACACAACTGATTCATTTCTAAAAAAAAAAAAATAGTCGAATCTATCCACTTACTGCAGGGTCTGGGTTTTTGAGCCCAGACACTGACAGCCAGGCACAGTGTGATGAAGAGCAAAGCCAGGATCTGCATGGCGGCTGATTGCCAGAGTAAGGCAGAAGCCAACGCTCTAGAAGCAACATCTGCCGCCCCTTCGGCTACGGCCGCTTTTATATGACGCTTCCGGCTAAACTAGGAGCGCGATCCGCACTCCGTATTTTCTGTTTTACTAAAACGGAGGGAGGTACTTGCCTCATTGTTTTCATCACCGTAGCCAGGTAGTCCGGAGGCCTTGACGTGTAACACCTGCCGTCACTGGCATAAAGCCTATGGCACAAACTTGTTTTTGGCTGCTTTACCAGAACTGCAGTATTCACTGCTTTACACGATGGAACATTGCTGCGGAAACCAGTGCATATTGAGTCAGGAAGCATGAATGATACGCATGTTGTCTGTTTCGAGATTTTTCCAGGGCCGGGAGTTCAACTTTGGTAACCATACATTATAGGAGGCTCCAACTAAAGCCAGTGACGGATTTCAAACGGAGTCAGTCACATGCCAAAAATATTGCAGGAATCTGTAACATCACAGTCATAGGATTAGGTCAGGGATCATTTGCATGGCAAGAAGAAACATTATTACCTTTCATTTTTAAAAAGTGGGAACGGGAATGATTGGAAGTGATTGAAGTCTTCCTTCAGAGTTTCTCTACGTTTCTTATTAATCTGAAATTAAACTGCATACTAAATACGACCATGATAAAGACGTTTTAACTATGCAATATACAGCACCGTAAAATGAAATAGTAAGATAAAAAGTGTAAAATAAAATTGTATAGCCAAGCTACTTACTTGTTCTATATCATCTTAAGTTTATTTTCTGTGTATTTCCTTAACATTTCTCAACTGTATTCTTTGTAACCATTTCACCACAACAAATTCCTCAGACATGTAGTGTCCCTGGTGAAAAAAGTCTCATTCTGAATTAACCATCTGTTGGAGAGTATGGTATGGTGGACCTGTGGGGAGCAGTTTAATCTCACAGCTGAGAGCTCATTTTTGACTCCGTGTGTGGAATTCCCCAGGTTTCCCCTGTGTTTATTTGGGTCCAATCCACACTGTCAGAAAAAAAAGAGTTCCAATTTGTACAAACAACAAATCACTGGGGCTGCACCCTCAAGGGTCTGCCAATTGAACAGTACAGGTATTCAGGCTTCTAGGTTTCAAAATGGTGCCTCTAAATTGCAGTTGCGTATGACTGTGTCCATGTGCCCTACAATTCACTAAATAAATCCAGAGGGGGGCTTGCCTGATGCCCTGTGTTTCCTGAGACAGGATTTCCTGGCTCACCGTGATGTGTCCTGGATACTGGGCGATAGGTGCATAGAGGGATTCTTTGACAATAATTGGAAAATGTTCTGTCTGGCAACAAACAATCATACAATGTATATCAGGGAAATGTCATAATTTTCCAGTGGCGTATTGCAGTGAGTCTTACTGTCACGCAAAGTTTATCTGGCAGATCAATGGACACCTTGTAAGTAGCTAATTCATTGCCTCTTAAAACCAGTGCAGCCACAATCCGGGTCACACGATCTCAGCAGTTCCTGTTCCAATTCCTCACATTAAAAGGAAAGAATGAGTTTCCACATTGAATTGAAATTAATCCTTTATTGTCTTTGTACAAATACAATGAAACTAAGCATGCAACTCAACAGATAACAGTACAGCAAATACATAACGAAAAATTAATATGGAATAACCTAAGAACACAAATACAGAGTGAAATACAAAAGTGTTGGCTGACGTAGCATTCCACTTCATGATCACTCAGTGTCATTCTTCCTGATTGCAGCATTTTTCATAGGGATAGTATTACTGTACATGCATTAAACAGGTATTATAATTAGAAAGACGTGCTATGTCTGTAGTAATAGACAATATAGCACATTTTAAACAGCCGGAAGGTTGCCGGTTCACATCTCAGGGTTGGTAGTGTGACCTCACCAATGAGCCCTTCAGCAAGACCTTTAACCCCCATTTGCTCCCAGGAATGTTTTTGGGAGGTGGTTCAGTGGGCTAGGACTCTGTGCCTGTGATCAGAAGGTCACTGGTTTGAATCCTGGGGGTGCCAGACTGATGCCATTATTGGGCCCTTGAGTAAGGCCATTAATGCCTGATTGCTTCAGAGGTGCAGGATAAATAGCTGACCGTGCACTCGCACTGCAAGCTGTGCTCTCACCTGTATGTGCGTTTGTCTCTAAAGGAGAGTAAGATGGGATATGCAAAAACAGCCATTCCAATGTACCCATACTCAGACTTGTACAAATGACAAATAAAGCACCATTTCATTTATAGCTGTTTCAGTTTCTACTGTTACTGTGGTTTACTTTTAGTTCCCTAAATAAAATCACATGCAAGAAATAAGAACATGAGTACATTACAAACGAGAGGCCATTCACCCTATCGTGCTCGCTTGGAGGGAATGATAATGATAATTTAAAGTTGGCAGGTTCTTGTCAAGTTTATATCTGAAGGAATCTAGGGTTTTAGCTTACACTACCCCTTCAGGCTATTCCATACTCGAATTACACATTGTGAGAAGTACTTTCTCAGACCCGGTGCGTCTCCTCCAGCCTCCCTCCCACCTCCCCTCCTCCTCCTGTTCTTGAAAAAGAGGAGGCTGATGGTGTTTTACAGAGGTCCGGTGCATCCCCTCCAGTCTTGGTCTTAGTCAGCAGCCATACCACCTGCAGTTCAGACTGGGTAATCCACCTGAAGCTAAGCAGGTTTGGGCCTGGCCAGTACTTG
>JAAGVU020000002.1:11685664-11707805 GCA_011763525.2 Mormyrus iriodes
AGTGTGTCTGTGTGTGTTGTTTGTGTGTCCTTATCTGTGTGTGTGTGTTGTGTGTGTGTGTGTGTGTGTGTGTGTGTTGTGTGTTTATGCTGTCTTCTGCAGATGCAGACGAAACTACAGGAAATCTGTGCCATGACTGCAGGTAGGCATTCTCCCAGTGAGGTATTATAAAGGCAGCATGGTGGTTAATGACAGAAGGTTCCAGAAGGGTCCCTGCTGTAGTACAATAAGCAAGTTACTAAATGCATGTATGTGCAGCAAAAATATCCATCCATCTTCCAATAACTGCTGTACTGGAGCCAATCTCATGAAGTATAGGGCACGGGTAAGGGGACCCCCCCCTCAGATAGGGTGCCAGCTCACATTGTGACATTGTCGGCGTCAAGGTCAAATCCTGGAGGAGCTGGACTATGACACTGTGCATGAGATGTCCTTGCTAATTGATGCCGGGGGCCGCCGGAGTGGCCTTAGGAGGCTGGGCCGTGCCCTGGGGGTCTCGCCTGAGGTACTGGCCAACGTCTGCGGCTTCCAGGAGCTGTTCCAGTACTTGAGCACCTCGACCTGTACTCTGCTGCCACAGCTGGCAAAGGCCTTTGCCTCACTGCCCCGCCCCGACCTGGTGGGCAGGATGCACCAGTGCCTGCTGGCAAGGCACAGCCTAGAACCCAGGGGGTGCAGGATGGAGGCTCCCTGCCACCCAGACATGGAGGCGACCTGGGGCCCTCAGCCTTGACTCATCAGCCAGATGCCTCACATGGACATGCCTGAAGGACAAGTTCACTGTCTGGGGGTGTATTTCACTGCCTGAAGGACAACTTTGCTGTCTGGAGGGATGGGGGGGTTACATTTCACTGCCTGAAGGACCACTTCACTATCTGGGGGACATTTCACTATGTGGGGTACACTTCATTGCCTGAGAGGTACCTCTTAATCACCCCAGTCTTTGTAAAACCAAACTTCCACGGTGTTATTGAGTTGCACAATCTGTAAACCTTATTTTTAGTCAGCTGGAATAATACAAGTTTATCAAAGTGCCACATTACATAATAGTTTTGCTTAGCAGATGCTGTTACATTTCAATAAGGTGACTCAGGCTAGGTGCTTTGCACAGGGGAATGACAGCCGAACACCCTCAGCAGCTCTGAGACATCCTTAATCTCCCCTGCTCGTACGCCATCTACTGACTGAGACAGCTCGAGTGAATCTTGATCATTTGTGGTAGAGGACAATGACCTACCTAATAATTCCACTGCCACTAATAGGTTAAAATCCTGTGCCCTTCAGCACCTCCTGCCTGAGTGTTAAATAACCGTTGGACTTCTGAATTATTCAGCCCCATGTAACCAAGCCCCAGAAGCAGTGAGCCGCCCTGTGTTTGCCATTAAAAATGGATGAGGAGGCTCAGGGGTGATCGAAGGGTAATAGGGACAGTGCCTGGAGTTGAAGCAAGACATAGATTGTGGTACCCTCATATTTTATTAATTGTCCTTAAAGTTGGGGGGTGTTATGGATTTTTGTTGCTGCAGTGGACTTCCAATCGATCCACCCCACCCAAATCAAATCAATATACAGGGGGAAAAACAACGAGGGAAGGCTCAAATGATCTTTGTCTGGCAGTGGCTGCTGTTTTTCAAAACCCCAAATAAAAATGTTAATACTTATGAATTTCATCTGTTTTTAACTTAAATTTTTTTACACATGAAATGTAAGTTATGGTAGAAAACATTAAAAGTTCTTGTATAAACGTGTGTGTTTGTCTGAATAAACTGAATAAATGAATCTGCGCCTTTGAGTCTGATTCGGTTTCGGTGCATCCTCCGTCTTGTGCGCTGTGTGGTGCGCATGTGCAGGCGATTGTGATTTAACGCGTTCGTCAGGCAGCGTTAAGAAAAGCCCTTTTGAAGTGTTAAGGAGGCAGCAAAAGTGTGCTCTTCAACCAGGTCGTCATCGCCTGCTGCCCGTCGCTATGGCAGCAAGTTCCTCAGACGCAAACCATTAACGACAGCAAGTTTCTGATTGAAAGTGTTAATGGCATCACCGCCAGTACTCTAAGCGGCCTGCGCTTTGTATGCGGTATATTTAAGTTGGAGATTTTGTATGCTTTAGTGACATCTGTGCACACTTATTAAGCAGCGTGAATTTTCCTCGTCCGTCAGGTGACGCTCGCGCGCCCTTTCAGTCCGCCTCGCGCTGTCCACGTCCTCGTGAGTCGCGCGCATCTCTGTGTCGTCAAAAAAGTAAAAAAAAAAAAGTCCTCCAAAAATGGCGGAAGGCGCGACGTCTCTGAAGGAGATGCGAGCTCAAATGGGTGAGAATTTTATTTTTGAAGTTGTTAATTGCTTTGCTATGTTGTCTAAAGTTGCAGTAAAGTTGAATTAGAAGCGGTGTCGGCAGTTATTTAGGGGGCGTTTGAGGCTGTCTCAGGGTTGAAATGTTGCGCAGAGCTCCATCCGATTATTGCACTTTGCCGGGTTGACTTAACCGGACAGAACTCAAAATTATGACAACTTTATCGGCGACCGGTCCCCCCCCAAACTTTTTAGTTGGTTTCTTCGGGCGGATGACAATGAAGGTTAAGATACAGGGTTCCGCCGTTGGTGGGAGGGCGAGTTCAGGAAAAGACCGCTGCTCGTCTACGGAACCGGCTGGCATCTGTTTTCTGGCGCCAGCGGCCGGTGCCAGTTTTTCCGTGAAATGCTTGAAATAAAACGGACAGAAATTCAGCCTCTGATTTATACTGACCGAGTACTGCAATTTGCACAAGCGTGGGTTAGGGATATGGTTAGTTAGAAGTGTATTTGAACTATCTGGCTAAGTTTGTAGCTAATAGCCGACTAATTCGGCGGCGTTTTCCTTGGAGAGTTTAGCTCGTTTCTTTGGCTCTGTATTACCTCAGCTGTGAAAAACCGAAACGGATTCAAATCTGAGTGTTTTTATGCGCACTGTACAGTATCCCACTAAGCATATGATGCGAACTGACTGGAGTTTTAAAGCTGTCTCCTTTTCGTTATACTGATTGCTAAAGGAGATGATGATGGTAGTTTTCTGTGAGTCTTTACGCTCCAAATAATGCCAGATTTCTTTGACTTAAGTTTCATCCTACCGCGAAACATTATCAAGATGTTTCAGTATCGGTCTTTCCGGGAGGGGGTGATGGGCTGCTGGCTGGCGAGAGAACATTAAAAGAAAAGTCCCTTTGTTAATGTATGGCACGAAATTTTCTGTAAACCAACAGTTTATAACATCGTTGTGATGGACTGAAAATAATGATAAATGACAGGTAGTTTGAATATGGTGTCGCGGTTTGGTGAGCATATGCAATTTTACAGTGAATGTGTCATTTATCTTGAAACGAGTACGTGACCAAGCAATTAAATGGCTTGGGTTTTGAACTTCCTCCGTACACGTCACGTTATTAATCAGATTGAGTATAGTTGTGACTCAGGGAATCGGGTAAGTCGAAGCCTACAAGTAAAGCAGAAAATCGCCTGACCAATTCTCAGTCCCACTGTGGAATTCCTGTAGCCCACGCTTAAAAATCTGCAGGATTCATCCTCCTCGATTGGCACATTGTCTGATAGCTAGCTAATGTAGCCTCAGAGAGAGGGAGGGTTGTGTCCTGTGACATCTTTCCGCAAGCACAGAAAAACCTGAAATGGAGAACTGACCTACAGCTGTGGGAGTATACAGGAAGTCAGAAAGAGGGAGTGTGTGTATGTTTGTGTGCTTCCATGTGATTGTGTGCTTTAAAGCTTGAAACGAGCTGACATTTTTGAAAACATCAGTTTTGACGGTTGTGTAAGATTGCAGCAATGAGTGGAACATTTTTTTTGAAGTAGGAAAGGATAATAAGCATAAGCAATCTGAATGGATCTTAATGGCAATACTGGAGACCTGGATCCTCACATCTTGGATTGGTTGAGCTAGGTTTGATGGACAGTTTCAGTCCATTGTTGACCAGGTCATGCATTGATAAGGCATTTTTGCCAAGCAGCACGTTGGTGCCATAGAAATAGCATGGCCTGATACACCTGAAATTCAAGACCTGACAAGTTGTAACTTCTTGCATGGACAGGAGACAATTTATGTTTGGATGGTTGTTCCATAAATACAAATTCCATCATAGGGTATATGGATTGAACTCTGAATGTTGGCTGTTTGACGTTCGAATCTTTATGATTTACCCATGATGTCACGCAATTTTGTATCTCAACGAGTGTGATGTGTATTGTAAAGATGTGTGTGCACCATATATGTTGTAAAGATGTATCTGATTACTTGTTTTAATACAACTTACTATTGTGTGTGGACACTTAAATAGTTTTGTCATTAAATGTCAGGTAAAAGGTTTCTGAACTGTGTGTTTTTTTGATTTTTCGAACTGGCTTCCCACTGATGTGTAGTTGTCTTTAGGGACTGACTTTCTTTCCTGGGAGACGCCACTGAGGCAAACATGTGACTCTTTCCTACTCGTGAGCATTTGCAGCACTAAGGTTACTTTGTGATTGGACGCAAGTTTTTTAGGGGCTACACAACACTTCCTTTTTGGTGTCTACTTTTCTAGAATGCATTGGTGGCCAATTCCCTGTTCAGTGTTCTTCAGGTAGCCTAGTCTTATTAGAGCTACCATGTCTGGAATGTACTATTAGATAACCCTTCTAACAGAACGATTAACATCTCTTTTTCTAGACTGAGGTCAGGAATTAGAAAGTCAGGAAATGTCATTGAAACATTGCTCCAGTGTGTATGTCAGCATTTGTCCAGTTTAACCTATAAAAATGTGAACAACACTGTAATAGGATGTAAGACATCTTAGGAGCATATGCGATCCAGTTTGTTTTTAGGTTTGTAAAATCATGCTGCATTTAGCTGATAGGTGGGAAGAACAAACGGCCATCTTGGTGTTTACAGCGCTTTTGGCTAACAATCTAGCAGGTTTATCCTACGTCAGTAGCAACAACCAACAGAATTTAAATCCATCCTTCCTGGCCAATTAATCAAATATTGACAAGATCTGAATCCAGCATAACAATGATGCTGGGTAGTCACATTCAGTGTTGGGTGAGATTGGGGACTCTACCCTCAGAGGAAGTGGACAAGCCGTGCCTCCTAGCAGTGGAGTAAATGTCACATCCATTACTGGTGTGCTCTTATGGTTAAATTGTACACTCAGTCTTTGTCTTGGCTGGTGTCTGCATGGTGGATATAACGTTTTGCAGTATCTGAATAGAATCTGTGGTGGTTTATTTGGAGACCTGTAGGTGGCTGCTGCAAACTAGGGTTCCTGGAAGGAGACTTGAAGTATCCTTGTAGTTCTGTCCTTGTACCAAAAAGCTTCATCTGCAATTATATTGGTGGTACAATACTTTGACGCCGTGACAGCCAATGGTGCAATGAAAGCAGTGTAGTTGGGGACAGTAATAGGATTCAGTGGACTGCCAGAAGGGAGAATATAGAAATATTTATTTTCTTATAGCTATTTTTAATTTTGATTAATCAAGCAGTTATGTAAATGTTCAGGGAATGGAAAAACAATTTAACTTCCTTGAATCGTTAGTGTTTTCAGTGAACACACTCTTTTTATTTGAATCTTTTCAATTAACAGTTCTGTCAAGGCTAATAGAGTTTGGTTTGGGGGGAAAAAGTGGAATACATGATGTGTTGTCAGGTCTCAAAACAGTGACATTATCATGTCAAAGTGCAGGTGGGTGTAGCCAGGTCCAGCTGTTTGTGACAGCTCAGCAAGCTCCTGCTCTAGGGCTCTGAGGTGACCGACTCACATTTTGTGTGCTGCACGTTGGCTGCAGAAAAGGTAGTCAAATGCAGGCTGTGGCTGGCACACTGTCCCCCCAAGGTTCTATAAATAACCCCGGCTTACTGGTCCAGCAGGGTGTCCCAGGTAATCCTACACAGATCAACACCAGGCTGATGGGAAAAGGAGGAATGGGTGAAAAATCATGCAGTATGTATAAAGTGTTAAGTGCAGGGTGTAAAGTGTATAAGTGAAGGGTTATGAAGGTAGGAACGGAAGATGAGAACTTTTGCACAGAGCAGAATAGATCTTATGGCATCTGTTGTCACCACCTTACCTGTTGGGGGAGCAAGAGTCTTCAGGCTGCAGGGAAAGTCCCTCAGCCCTCCCTGAAGTGAGTACTTGGGCAATTCCATATCAGATCATCACACTTTTGCACCTCATCGTGACAGATTTTAATGAAACTTGGCATGCTAATTTGGTCATATGAATAACCCATGGAACTGAAATTGCACGTGTCTTGGATCAATATTAAGGGAGATTTAAGGTAACAAAGTTTGAAACCAATTGGGGGGGGGTATGATTTTGACTGGCTGTATCTCCCTTAAAATAGGTTGCACAGAAATGGTTCTGGTATGAAATATAGGTTTTATCGCTATTCAGTTTATAATATAGTAATCACTTATAACATGGTAATTTTTCATTTTGGGGTTAGCATAGTATTTGCGCAAAACATAGAGCTGGAAAAGAGCTTTAAAACTATAACAGAACCATTTCTGTGCAACTTATATTAAGGGAGAGAGAGCCAGTCAAAATCATAGACCCCCCCAATAAGTTCAAATTCTGTTAGCTTAAATCTCCCTTAATATTGATCCCAGACATATGCGATTTCAGTTCCATGGGTTACTCATATGACTAAATCAGCATGCCAAGTTTCGTTAAAATCTGTGACAATGAGGTCCAAAAGTGTGAAGATTTGACATGAAATTACCCACTTGTACTCCTACAATGAGGCTGTGTGTTTTGAGGCTTTGGAATGTCATTGGTCCAGTTGCTTACTGGCCAGTGGTACACAGTGGGTGATGAAAAACCATCTGATATGCTGCTGCCGATATGTGTCTGTCTTGGATATGGGCGGTTCATGTGTGCTTTCCCGTAACCTCCTGAGTGTGCATGCCTGCAGCACATGTTGTCAGTGGTCTGGAAAGTGCGTAAAGAAGAATGTTTTTGATCCTGTAAATGGGTGCATTTGGTTGCAAATGGAAAGAGGTGTGGTTCTGGTGTGCATGCCTTCAGACAAAATTGGGTGAGAGTTGTCCCAAACTTGACGGTACCCTTGTTGTAGTAAGGTGGTAACAGCTACATGTTTGTTTTCTGTACTGCCCTTGCATTTGGACTGTAACTCATGTGATGTCCTTAAAGTGAATGCACAGAGGCAAATGTGTGCTGCCTTTTCTTTGGTGAAGATCGATGTTGACGAGGCCCCACTCAGTTGCTCATATGCAGCCTGTCCTCATGCTAGTGGCTGTGCTGTTCCTAAACTTCTGAACACTAATCCCTAAACACCGAAGGTGTCTCTGAATGGGGGTTGATTGGACTCTGCCCTTCTCACAGAATCTATGTGTTTTGTGCTTCTTGTTTTTGTTTGTTTGTTTTTTTGTGTCCGATATCTCCTGACTGGCATACGTGTCACTGCTGATGTCACCTTATCGTATCATCTCCAGTCTATTCCTGTTGTGCTGGTAGCCAACCTGTGGAGCTAAAGGTGCCGCAGCAGCCAAACACTCCTGAGTGTTCCTCTTCCTGTTACATGCACAAATTCAGCGACCTTGGAGCTTTGAACTTGTCTAGATGACTTGCATGCTGCTTTCATTTGAGCTTCGAGATTGACTACAACTGTGAATGTTGCAGTGAAAAAAAAAAACATAAACAAAGGCAAAGTCTGATGTGATATAATGGTCAATGAACTGTGCTGGTGGTATGAAAAGCTTCACGTATAGGCCATGCGGCCATGCTGTTGTGCCATTAAGTGATATCCTGGAATGATTTCTCCAATCAGCTGTGGAAAAATAATGTTGTCAGCTGTCTTTACCTGGACAGTATCATCCTAACGTACTTAGTATTCTTTGAAATCTGTTCTGGCTGCAGTACTTTGCAGATTTAATTCATGTAATGCTAGCCCATTTTATTAGAGCATTGAGGCACTTCTCTTGTGGCTCTCCAATCTCTTGTGCTATATGATTCTGACAACCTAGAAGGCTTGCATGGCTTTCATTCAGACCAACTGGTCAATTAGAGATGGAGGCCATTGTCCTCAGTCTGGATTGGCAGCTTGTCCTGTGAAGTGAAGGCTTTAGCGTGACTTCATTTGTGGGGCCTGTGCTCTTGAGGACCTTGGTGTTGGTTTCCACGGAACCTGTGACTGTCACTTGGCAACAGTTGCCAAGCCGTGACTTGCAGGAGTTCCCTTTGTTTCCTTGTCCTGGGCAGAACTAGCATAATGTTTATGGTTCTGGTGTAAAATGGTGCATCTTACATTTGTTTGACAGGACTAAACGGCTCTGTGGGCACTTTCTACTATGTGCCTTTCACTTAAATGTGCCCCTGGGGACCTTAAGCTTCACACATGGCTGAAAAACATCCAGTCTGCAGAGAAAGCAGCACCCACCAGTCTTCCCCGTGCGGGATCCAGCACTTCTCAATAAAACCAAAAGCCATGCTGGGAGTGGAATCCATGCTGTTTGTGGGTTGATGCGGCTAGTTGTGCTCATTTCACAGCTCACTAAAACTGGCACAAATGTGACTGCAACAGTAAGTGGTTTGATGACGTCAGTCAGTATTTATTCAGTTAGCATACAGGGGACTCCTTGTGGGCCTTTAGGCTCACATTTGTTCAAATATATATTTTTTGGTAGTTAGATATACTTATTATTAATGTTTTATTGTTATTGTTTGCCTTCTGGGATTAGCTTCCCTGTCAGCTTTTTAAGAAGTTAAATATTTAAATATGTAATTATTGAAGACTGCTTTTTGCCACAATTTCACCTCTCTTCTCTTGGTGTAGAAGGCAAATTCCAGGAATGAAACTACCGAAGGTTGCTGGTAATGTTTTCCCAAAAGCAGTTGTTAGAATGATCTATGGAATAACATTTTACTGGGCTAGATATGGTTTTTCAGATACCTTGGGTCTTGCTGCAGTACATTCCTTAGAGCTGTTGGTTTTTATCCAGTTCTGCCTATAGTCGTCTTACAGGCTTATGAGGGACTGTGAGCTTTTATCCCCAAGTCGCCATGCTCAGTCCTGCAGTCGTCTGACCTTCTTGGGGCTTTTTGCACTACACTGGAGCGCTGAAGATGAATACGATGTTCTTTTTATCAGCCTGTAGGTCTTCCATGGGATCCCAGTTTCTAAGCCATTCAGCCTATCTTGATCGTGTGTCTGTAGTTAAATAGTATTAATTCTGAACCAGTCTTTACGCTAATAAAAAGAGTGGGTGAAGCTTTCTTGCAGTCTGACCCTGAGACCACCCCCCCCCCCGCCGATCATTTACCATCGACAAATAATTCTATTTAAAATGGTGACCCTTATTGCCTTGCACAGCCGTGAACTAAATGGCTAGAAAAAATGTCTGCTATGTAGAATTTTTTTTGATATTAAAGAAAATAATGTTTAACAATGTGAAATACATTTTGCAAATATTGCTGTGCTAAATTTTTTCATAAGGAGGATTTTCTAATAAACATTTCAACACAACAAATTTGACTGCTCACCTTAAGGAAAGTGAAGCGTTTGTAGAGTTTTGAAAAAACATCCGCTCCAATTAAGAGGGCTGCAGTACTGCTGAATAACGCTGGTCTGTCAGTAACGCGTTTGATCGCAAAAGAAAATTCAGTGCAGACAGAGTGAAATTAAAAGATATTACTCTGAAAATTACGGAGTTTATCACACTTCATGATCAGCCCTTCTCTGGTATAAATTTTATTAACATATAAGATCTATAGAGTTATAAAATATAGTGCTGTGGGACTGTTGTATGCCAGAGTTGGTGTTTCCTTACCAAAAAATATTAAATACTTCTTCGTATATTTCAAATGTAATTTTATTTTTTTAATTTATTTGGGTACAGTGTCCCTTTAAAGATATTTAAGCAGAACCTTCCAAACAATTGGTATCGCCGTCAGTTTTCGAAATAATCGGCTGTCTGTATCGGCCAGAAAATTCCTTATCGGTGCATCACTAAAAATAATTTCCTCCGTGGCAAGCAGAGGCCAGTCCTGAAGTTCGACGAGTCCAGACATGGACTGACACTCCAAAGTGGGGCTGCTGGGTCTTTCTCAAATAGGCAGAATATCCAGCATACCACAGACTATAACACTGTCTGGTACTGAGCATGTGATGCTGGAAAGCCAACCGGTACGGCATGTCTGTTAAGTAATGTCTGTCTTCTGCATTGGCCCCACACCTCAGCTGCAGCTGCGCAGGCACAAGCAGATGAGCGCCGCAGTCAGGCCACTAGCAGCCCTGGGCCAGCATCAACAGTGGGAACACCAACCGGTGCCAGGACCCCAGGGGCCCGGCCGGGTAAGGGTCTTCACACATGTTGAGTCGCCGGCAGTTCTCAGAGCAGCACACTATGGCCATTGTGTCTGTGCTGCAGTCGTAGGTCATGCTATTCCAGAGTGTTTCTGTATGTATACCAAGTATAGAGAGCAGGAGAAAGGTGTGGGGGGTGAATTTAAAAAATATTCTGGGGTATTGAGTAGTAATCAGTGATTAAGGGTGATGTATGTGGGTGATGCTGATATTTGTGTTGTTAAAAGTCCTAGATGGAGCAGCACTGAAGATAGATGATAAGCTTAGGTTTGCCAAAGAACGGAGGGAGCAACAGGAAAGGCAGCAGGGTGAGTAGTGCCTATATTCCCATGTTCCATAGGAAGTGCATCCGGAATTCCCGCCCTGTTTCCAGCCTGTGATCTCGGAGTAGATGTTAGGTTCTGGCTGCCTGCTGTCAATCGTGCCACATCAGTATAGATGCATTTCCCCTGGCCCATGCAGCCGCGCGCGGATCGCAGATAGAGGAGCGGGAACGGAAGGCCAAGCTGCAGTACGAGCGGCAAGTGGAGGAGCGTCAGCGCAAGCTGGAAGAGCAGCGCCAGCGAGAGGAACAGCGGCGTGCTGCCGTGGAGGAGAAGCGCAGGCAGAAGCTGGAAGAGGAGAAGGTTGGTGTACTCTGGGTGGCGCTCGTGAGCCGGGCAGGAAGTACCACTGTATTCAGTGATGGTGTCTTTGAAAGGTTAGGGTACAACACCAGCAGGAATAACTTTGCTACTCTTGAATCCTTTATATGGCAAAAATAAAAGCAAATATCTGACAAAGCAAGAATATGATCGGTGAAGGGAATTATTATGTAGTCTGTCATTAGGTCAGTGTGTCACTGTGGGTCATCCTGCTTCTCCAGCACATCGTGACTGTTTAGTGTACTACCGTGGTAACTTGGTGGTGGGTGATGCATGCTGCTGGCTGGTGTATAAATAGGTAGGTAGCTTCAGCTCTGGCCTGCAAGCATTCTCAGCTCTTACTGTCCTCTGCGTGACTGCAGAGGATCCTCTACTGAAATTTGACACTTGTTCATTTCCCTTCCCCAGCTCACAGTGCATATGCCGAGTTACTGGCACGTGAGTGAAGGGCTGCTTAGTGTTCTGCACTTCCTATCAGGCTACGTGGATGTGTCCTGTTCGAGTGTGCGCTATCCTCCGGTAGCAAGGGAGGCATGGCCTGCTCTGAATGCTCGCGTCTGCTGCAGGAGCACTATGAGGCAGTGATGCGGCGCACGCTGGAACGCAGCCAGCGCCTGGAGCAGAGGCAGAAGAGGTGGTCCTGGGGAGGCGGCCTAACAGCTGACACCCCCCAAAAAACTGGTAAGGACTTGCTGGTTAAAGCCAGGACTGTCTTCCTGTGAGAACATGGACACCTTACCCAATGAATGTTTTGATGTACATTTAAATCCTCAACCATCTCTCTCAGAAAGAAGCAGATCAGCAGTGCTGTGTTTCGGTCGTCTGACTCGTAAATGTTCCATTCGCCGGAGCTGTCTGACTTGTGGATATAGTGCAAGCCACTGACTCTGAAACCCCCCCATGTTTGCCACGTGGCCTGAGTGAACCCTTTCGCCCTACAGGTGACTGTGAGGCGGCAGGTCCCGCCCCCATAGCTAGCATAGCACCCCCCTCCGAACCCCAGGGCTCCCAGAAGACGCAAGGTGCTGGTTGTCCCCCCGGCTTTGAAGCACAGGCATTTTCCCTCAGCTTGTTCACACGCACGTGCACGTTCTCTCCCTGCACCACTAACTGCCCCTTTGGTTCTCGATTTCATGTCTCTCATTGCGGTCAACTTGCTAAGCCCTTCCCGATCAGAGGTCGTCACAGGCCACGTTCCTCCACTGGGAAGCATGTGCGAGCAATGCTAATGCTGTACTGCGATACTGTACTGAAGAATGCACTGTTTGTATTCGTGTCTCTTGGCTGCGTTAACTTCCATGCATGTGTACTTGTTTTTCCCTGTGCTATAGTGCAAAAGTCTCAATTTTTCATGTTCTTGTTGGTTAGCAACAAGCACATTGTCTGGGCTGTGAGTCTGAGATGCTTAAAGCTGGTCAGCTTGGCAGACCACCGATGGCAGATTTGTCTTGCTGGTGAATGGAATTTTCTTCCATAATGGGCTTTTCTGTGAAGCAGAGAAAAACATCTTGCTGGAGCTAATGTGTTATTTTGGTCGGTCTGAGCAGGGGCTGCCGGCTGTGCGGTTGGGGTGGCTCGGCCCCACTTCGGCGCCCTGTGTCTGCTCGTCTCCAGCCCCATCTTCCTAAAATGTACTCCCTCTCTCTGATCTCTCTCTGCTAGTCGACAAGCGTTCCAGCTCTACCATGAATCTGAAGCAGTCTGCAGAGTCTGGCATCAGCAAGCGCTTGTCATCCTCTTCTGCTGCTCTAATCAACTCTCCTGACAAGAGTGAGTAATGCACCGCCCCCCCCCCTGCCCTTGATACATAAGTCCAGTGCCACTCTTTGACCACTCTTCCCAGTTTTCAGATTGCTTGCTTGTCAAAATACACTCGCCTCACCTATCGTATGATTATGAGGAGACCAGTGGACAAAATGAGACTTTAGTTGGAGCGATTGAAGATTCTATGTGTTTCTTTTTTCCCCTCACCCTTGTTTTCACTCTTGAGTTTTTTCTCCACAGCTAACAGTCAGAGAGGTCATTTTCAGCGGTGTGGTTTAACTGTGCCCCCTCCCTTTCCCTCCCCCCAGACTGGGATCAACTCGAGCTGTGGTGTCAAATGACTCTCCTGGCCCTCCTTTCGGTTTGTTTATGTTACCTCTTCCCCTCACGTGTCTGGAGGTGTGCTGTCCTTGTTTCCCAGGTGCTAAACGGCGGAGCTCCTCTCTGAACCGGTTACCTAGCAGTGGCCCCCAACCAACAAAGGAATCCCCTAAACCTCTGCTGGGGCCGCCCTCAGGTGCGGCTTCTCCTCCAGCACAGACCTGCACATGTATAAGCCACACTCTCTTTACTGCTGATAGCTTAGTTGGGTTTGCTTCGTGGGTCAGGACCTCCAGTTTGATGAAAGGAGCCGCCTGTCTCCATGTACACACACAGTACCCATAGCCAGCATATTGGCTGTACTTCATGCCGCCTTCCTTGTGCCTGGCTGACGTGTGGGTCTGTATGTATATTTAATCATATCCCCCCACTGCTGTTGTATCTGTGTGGAAAATTGAATTTGATGGGCTCTTGGCCTGTATCCACTTGTATCTCTATCTGATGTCATCAGTTTTGGCAAGTGATTTATAATCGAAGGCCCACGTGCCTGTAGTCTGTTCCTGCTGAGTGCAGCCATTATAGAGCAGGGTTTGCTAGAATTACTTCCATCACCAGGATATAACAGTGCAAATGGTTGCTTAGTAAGGTCTTTTATTCCAGAGCAACTTATTTTGCATTGCCTTATTATAAAGCCTAAGGCAATTTACATGCTTCTTTGAAACGGATGCATAGATTTAGTATGAATTTAAATTCCCTTGCTTTAAAGCAATTCAGGTTCATAACGATATGTTATTTTACAATGTATTGTAGGTTCACTTGTTAGCCATGAGGGAGTGAGGATTGCCTTGCGTTAAACAAGGGTGTCGTTCTTGCTCTGATATTTATATACCAGTAAATGAACAGGTTTAGAGGCTTAGTGGCGAAAAGCAGGCCCCCTCCTGTAATGTTTCGGTGACACGTTTTCCACACGCTGTCCTAGCCTGACCCTACGAGTCTCTCTATGGGGGCCACTAATGCTTCCCTGTCCATTCTCCTGTTTGTAGGCTCCGCCTTGAAGAAAAGGAGCTCCTCCCTCTCTCGGGATGGCAGCAAATCACAGACCTCCGCCAAGATAGAAAAAAGCACAAAGGCTGAAAAAGGTTGCTCATTGGTTATATTTGTGTTGTATGTGCAGGCGTATATATCTGCGTGCTAACACCGATTGCGCGTGCTATTGGTCCCTGTACCCCCTGACTCACCGGTTCTGACCCAGGAAGGCCCACCCGGGAGGGTTCCTTTTCAATCAGGCATCCTCTGCTCTGCCTTCTGTCCGCTGACCTTGAGCTCCTAACCACCATGTCTGTCTACCAATTCACCTGCTCAGTCTCCCTTCTTTACCATGTGTCTGGTGTTACTCTGACTGAGGCATTTGCTTGCAGCTAATCCTGTATTAACCTTTATTCCCCCACTTCCCCCCCCCCCGGACTGCGTCACCAGGAAAAGACGGCCTTTGTATTCACACAATGTTGTTTGTGTCTATCTGGCATTACTGCTCTTGTCATTGTTTTCTTCCCCTGGAGCAAATAGCATCGTCCTGCTGGTCTTTCAGCACGTCCACCCAGTGTTGCATGTCCTGCGCCCCCTAGGCGAAATAAGCAAACAGTGACCCTTGGGGTGCCTTCAGTGCCCACCCAGCTGCACTGGAGGCCTCTGGGTCAGACAGAGCAGCTGTGAAGTTATGGGAATGAGAAGTGCAGTGTTCTGATGCATTCAGTAGTTTTGGGTCTGTGTGTAGATAAATGGCTGACCACACTGTGGTTTTTGTGAAATGGCCCCTGATGAAACCCTTCACCATAGAAGACCAATGCTAGGCCCTAGAACATTCAGTCCCATTTGAGAGTTTCCTTTATGGGATGATCGAGTAGGCCTCTGTCACAGGGCACCGTCGTCTGAGATGGCAGTGAAAGCATGGACACGCCTGTCCCTCCAAAGAATCTCTGTCCCAGCTGAAGTCGCTTGATTTATTAACCTTAATTAACTCCTTCCCCCGAGCAGTTTGGTCCATGTTAGACCGCTCTCATGTACGTCCCATTGAGCGGTCCTGCATCAGCCGTGTGACTCTAACCCAGCCCCTCCTCACCACCTGTGCTGAGGACTCCCGCTTCTTGCTAACTTTTCCAGTGGATTTAATTCTTCATGGATTTGCTTTGCAGATTTTTTGGAGGTTTCTTTGATTTTCTTTTAATTCACAGTGTCACCCTCACCCCTGTTGCCCCCCTTTTCTCCATCTTCCATCCTGTATGGGTGTCTGTGTGCGTGTGCCCAACCTGCTTGCTATGCGCTTGTGTGCACGGGCTGTTTTAGAGCGCCGCCCGCTGGACAGTGGGGTCCTCAGCCGCCTGCTCGCTCCCACCCAGGCCTCCCTTGCTAGGAGCAAGAGTGCCGCAGTCCTCCTGGCAGATGGAGCAGACCCCCAAGGTAATCACCCCACCCTCAGTCTAATGGATTTGCCAGTGGTGAGGCCCCAAGTCATGTGACCCTGGTCCCTTCAGTCCCCATAATCCCCCAAGTCCATTTGCTGGAAAAGAAATGGGCTAAGGAAGGCCTGGTGTTCCAGTTCCAGCACCCTAAAGTAGCAACACCACTCTGGAGATAAGTGCTTAGGGCCTCTGGGCCAGAGTTTGTCCTGCAGTTGGTACAGCCCCTTCCCATCACCCCATTTAGCCTGTAAAGAGTTAAAAACATAAGATTCTTTTCCCTTTCTGAAGAGCTTGCTATAGAGCAGGTTTACAGTGTGAGCTTGGAGTGCTATGTGTTCCCCTGTGTCCTACAGCCTCAAATCCCCCTGCGAAATCAAAATCAAATCTAACACGCTGAAATCTTTTTGTGCTCTTCCATTCTTATTTCTCTTCTATTCCCACCATCCCTCTCCTTTGGCCCGCTCATTTTACTGCCTCTCCCGCTTCCATTGGCCGTGTACCAGTGACGTAACCTTTTACCAGTGCCTCCCTTATGTACTGATTCAGCCTCAGTCAGCCCTGTGCTCCGAGGGCCAATCCGAAGTCGCAGTGTCGACCGGCAGAAGGGCCCCCCCTCATCAGATTCCTTGGACACGACACCTGACAGCACAAAGGTAATACCCCACCCTTGGTCTCCACACAGAAGAGTCCTTGGATTCAACTAAAAAGTTTGTCAAGAGGGTTTTTCAATATGCAACTTCAGATTTAAGCGCATAGATTGTCGTCTTGTGGGCAAAAGGTGTCATGTCCGCACAGGATCTCATTAATGCCACACAAAGGATGTGGTGCAGAGAGGTTGGGGGTGGGGCTTGACGGGCACATGCTGGAGTACCAGCAGGGTTCAGAGTTCAGCTTTTGCTGCTTGTTTGAGGTCACTTTCGTTTTGCGCTCTTTTCCTAAGGTTAGTCTTAACTCAGCCAGTGTGTGTCACCTGATTGCTTTGCCCTTATCAGTCCACATTTATGGGGTAGGGAAACGAGCCCCTCCCCTCTTCACAGGCACACATCCTGCTGAATTTGCCTGTCAAACCAGCCAGTTCCCATATCCCTGGTGATAATTGAGCAGCCTTGTTCTCCAAATTCCTGCCTCCCTCCCCCACCCTTCCTTTCAGCGAAGAGAAGCACGCTGGACACTGCGGGTGTTCCTCTTCCCTGTGCAGGTCAGCACATGGTGTCCTGTGCCCAGGGCAGCCATAGCCACGGGCCTGAGAAACCCAGCCCAGTCCGAGGTCCCGTTTACCTGGGAGCCTGGGCCCCTCTGTTGGATTATGTCGCAGATTGTGACTCAGAATAACAGGAAATTAAACTGCTTCGCTCCAGTGTTCCCCAGCCACGTTGCCCTTTCCTTCCAGTAATTCATTTAGGAAGCTTGAGGTGAAGGGGCCCCAAACCAGCATCACAGGGACTTCGAGGCCTTGGCTCTCAGTGTCAGGCCCAGTGGTCCAGCTCAAGCTTCTGCAGGCTGCCTTTATCTAGAACATGCTGCCATCTTGAATTCTGTGGAGGTTTTTTTCCAGTTCTTGGGGCGGGGGACTGTTCCTACATTTGTTTCTTATTTGATCCTTATGGTTTTCCCCCTCATGTGCCCCCCCCCCTCCCCACATACATACACAAACCCAGAACGTCCAGAAGGAGGCCCTGTCTTCAGGAGCGGGTCGCCCACCATCACCCTCTAGCAGCCTAAGCAGACGGCGCTCTCCTTCCCCTGCAGCCACAGCGTCTGGTGCTGCCAAGAGGAGCCCCTCCCCTGTCATGTCCAGGTACCCTCGCACTTTTTTTTTGTATGATTAAAGTATTCCCCATCCCTTCATGCTAGAAATATTTTTGGATGGATATGAAATTCAAACATAGCTTTAATGCTTAGTCACTGAAGTTAATACAGGAAATTTGGTGCTTGCCCCACCTTACCTGGTTCCACAGGCAGAGCCCACGCCACCCCTCGCCCCTCAGAGGAACACAGCGCCCTCCCTCCCCGCAGCTCACCTCCAAACCACCCCCCATCCAGAGGCCCCCCCTCACGCCCACAGGGCCGCCAACCCTTCGCAAGAGGGACTCAAAACCAAAGGAGAGCTCCCCAGTGCAGCCAGTTGCCATCAAGTCACCTGATTCCCCAGGCACCAGCGGGACCCCCAGCGCCAAGACCAAAGATGGTGTGTGTGTGTGTGTGTGTGTGTGTGTGTGTGTGTGTGTGTGTGTGAGTAAGAGAGACATTACCGGCCATTGATCACACGTTCGGCTTCTCTGACTTAGGGTCCATCATTGCGGGACTAGCTCCATTACTACGGGATACCGGAACACACCAACGTTTTTCGTGAATTCGACTGTACCCCTTCGTCTTTGCATAACAAAAGAAAAATGAGTAATAGGAAGTGGCTGTGAAACGTGTAAAGCAGCTCAGATTCCGTGCAAGATCGTGTCTTTCACATGAAGCAGCATGCTGACAGATATGATCGGGCCAGGATACTAATAATCCACACCCTGAACATTCAGTGGCTCAGAATAAAAGAGAGGAGCTCTCTGAAGCCTGTTGGGCTTGTGCTCGAAAGCCTCGCCGCCGTCTCCTTCCTCCACGGTCAGATACATACAGAATTTAAACACACCACTGAGCCCAGTTTCTAAACCCTTGCAGCCTGATAATCACTGTGATGAAATTGCCCCCTATTGGTCAAGTGCTGGAACTTCTAGGAACACGTTCACTGTGGGCGCTGAACCGAAAAGGCCTTATTAATATCTTATATTTTATAGAGGAAAGTCCTGCGTATGCTGTGGAACAGAATAGATGTCCAGTATGGGAAAGGAGCCCCTGCGTTACCATGTCCATCCAGCACGTGGTATCTGTACGTCGCTATCTCACTGGACTACCTGTGCTCGTCCTGCAGACCCCAGCTCCAAGGCGGTGGCAGGCACCACGTCAGCCGAGGAGGCAGCAAAGATCCTGTCCGAGAACCGGCGTCTGGCACGGGAGCAGAAGGAGAAAGAGGAGCAGTTGCGGCTGCAGAGGGAGCAGGAGGAGAGGTAAGCAGGAGGAGGACGCGGTCAGCTACTTTGCAGGCGGCTATGTTGCATTGCACACTACTGTCTGCCAGCCCTACAGTCACTCCTACTCCGTGCGCCCCCTACAGGCCAAGCATAGGAATGTTCTCTCACTTGTCCATGATGGGGCCTTTCCGTTATGAAGCTCTGGGGCTGCTGCTGGGCGCCTGTTAGTGCCAAGGCTATTGCTCTCCCTCTGTGTCTCCAAAGGCCAGACTGCTATCCTTTCACAGGAGTGCTGGGTTCTGTCCCTGAGGAAGCTTCAGTTGATGTGTTTTTAGCTTGACTTTGGCTGCCTTGTAGCTCTTGCCGTTCTCCACAGTCTAGGATTCTGCAGATTCCTGGTTATGTCCTACCCCCCGTCGCCTGCCGCCAGTTGAGCAATCTAGGGGCCAATCTCTTAATCCTGCTGCAGGAGGTTGCAGGAAGAGCAGGAGGCAAGGAGGGTCGAGGAGGAGCGGGTGAGGCAACTGGAGGAGGAGCAGAAGAGAGAGGAAGAGAGGAAGAGGCAGGAGGAGGAGTGGAAGAGAGCAGAAGAAGAGCGCCTCCTGATGGAGCAGCAGGCGAAGGAGAGGCTGGAGGAGGAGGAGCGGGAGAGGCAGTCAGAGATGCAGAAGGAGGTCAGTGGGGGGAGCATGTGGGAGGCTGGGAGAGGTTTTCTGCTGAGCCTGGGCTTTGAGTGACATGAGGCTGATGTGCTTAATGTGCTTCTCTGGCAGGAATAAGGGAGGCAAGATAGACTTAAAACTAATGCTAGTGTTTGGAAACTGGCACTTAATGGAGGTCATTAAAACTATTGTGCTGATTCGAACTGAGGGGAGGTGGCACTTACTGATATATTTAATCCGACTTTCTTAGTGTCAGACTGGAGTTACAGTTTGAAAGTGTAGCATCCTTAGGGTGAGATGTTGAATCTGGACTAAGTTCAACATCAAGGCAGATTCATGGTCCACGATGGAAGCTGCAGAACTAGTGAAGATGACCATGCGAATTCCAGCCATTAGACCTCACTTGAAGGTGTGGAGCCTGTTGTTGGCACTCGTATCGTCGCTGAAGGTCTGACTTGCAATTTATGGTCCATGCAGCGCGAAGAGGCAGAGACCCGGGCCCTGGAGGAGGCGGACAAGCAGCGGCAGGAAAGGGAGAGAGTGATGCAGCAGAGTCAACAGGAGCGCATGGAGAGGAAGAAGGTGAGTCACAGCGCCGCCCTGCAGGCGCAGTTCCTCTGTGCCTTTTGTGTTTAATGTGCCGCCCACAAGATGGCGCCAGTGTGACGTTATCAGTTCTGTGCTGCTGGCTGTCTCCTCACAGAGGATCGAAGAAATCATGAAGCGAACCAGGAAAGCTGACCAAAATGATAAGGTGGGTGCTCCTTCCGTTCCATACCCAGATTTATTACCCAGAAAACCTTGCAGGCTTGTAACGGTGGTGCTGACGGAAAGCCTCTTATTCAGTGGTCCTCAGTGATGTGGTAGCATGTGGACCTGTTGCCTTCTAATATGAATTTTCAGGTGGTGTGTCAGGAGTGCACGGTACTGTCGGGGTATTCTGCTTGATGTGCATCTTTTGTGTCTGCAGAGGGAGGAGGAGAAAGTCCTGCAGAATGAGAGCGGGGAGGAGGAGTGCGACAGTGCCTGTGAACAGAGCCGTGAGTGTTCTTCCCTCTCCTGGTCTGACTGCACGCAGCTCTGTCACTGTGTGGATTTCTGGTTATTCCCATCTTGGCTGGATTGATTTTACTGTTGGGAACCTGGCTTTGGGGCTTTGACTGTGAGGTAGTGATGTTGTCAAAAAACAACGATTAGCCTCTAAAAGCGTCTGAGGGCTTAGAAGTACAGCAGCTTACCTCGTGATGTAGTAATGCCTGAATACTGCCAGGGGCAGCAGACATAGTAAACAAACTCGATACTGGGAAAAGCACAAATGCCAGCTGAGACCTGCTGTCTAAATTAGAATTGCTCTTTCCCTGGGCGTGCAAAAGTAACCAAAATTGGATTTCTAATGCACAATTTTAATAGGTAGACACATTCATTATCGGTTGTAGACCGTAAACCTGAAAGAGTTCATTTCAGAATCATGACACTAGATTCCACAAATCAAAGTAAAATCTTTTACGCTGTTTGCTTGTACAAAACGTACTGATAACTGTTTCAACAAAAGCTGTAAGGGACTTAATCTGTGTGATTAGGCAGCTTATTACCTGCTAGGCAAAAATGATCATGGAAAACCTCAGACAGAGAACTTTTTGACCCGTATGGTGGTGTATGTTTGAGAGTAAAGCACTGTTATTTCAGAGGCACCTCCTGCAGGGCGGGACCTCCCCGAGGAGGTGGGTACTCCTAGCAATGTCAACGGGGTGGTGGAGCTGGAGCTGGAGAACAAGGAAAATCAGGAGCAGGAGGTGCTGAGGTATGGGGGTGCTCTGACCTCTCGCACGGTCCGGACTTGCAAAATGTCGTATGTGAGTGTGTATGTGGCCAAACTGAGGGCGAACTCCTTCCCTCACAGTCTGACTCCCAAGACCCGTCCCGCCGAGGGGCCCAGCTTTATAAACGGCAAGGCCGCTACTTGGAACTTTGAGGAGTTTATCGACCTGGGTATGAACGACGGGCAGAGCCAGAACCTCGTGGACCCCGAAGGGGGGCCCCAAGCGCCCCGAGCCGCTTTCGAAGACAAACCCCTGCACCAGGCCCAGGCCTTTGGAGCTCTGTCTGGTGAGCCCTGCCTCTGCAGAACAAGGGAATCGTCAGCATTATAGATGAACTCGATTGACTGTTTATCCCCCCACTTTTCCACAGAGATATGATGCTGTCGTCCCAGCCTTTGGTCCTCTGGCACTCCCAGCTCTGCTGGCACCCCCACAGCCCCTGATGGAAAAGGTCAAGGGTGGAAGAGGCCTGGACTCGGCAGACTGGCATGCCAATTCCTCAGCTCTGTTAGGGGGGGAATGTAGAAGAGGAAAAAATGCTTCAGGGAAAAGCTTAATGTTCTGTCAGAATGTGTACTTCAACTAGGTCTCTGTCACTTGAAAATGCAAATTTGGTTTTGTGTTTATTCTTATTCTGTGATGTTTTGATAAATCTTGGGTCCAGAATTCCTCTGCCCTCTGCCACCTTCCATTTTATTCCCCTCATCTCACTGGCTGTCGTGTTTCGCAATGACGCTGACCTCCATGCCTCAACTGAGACATTCTAGCATTGCTGCATCTGGCTGACTGACTGGGGCTTCTATGACCAAAGTGATAAAATGCTGGCGAGAGAGACAGTTACCAAGGTTACTGTAAGGGGTGGATGATGATGGGGTCGGTGAGAGTGGGGCACCTAGCAACCCCAGCATCTTATTGTCTACACAGCTTTGCAAAGTGCCACCCTGATTTTCTGGCCACCTCTGTATAATCTCTGCTCATAATTCACAACTGCTCAACTCCACTTCATCCATTTGAAATCGTTTCAAATATAGTTGCTCTGTGTGTGTGTGTGTGTGTGTGTGTGTGTGTGTGTGTGTGTGTGTGTGTGTGTGTGTGTGTGTGTGTGTGT
>JAAGVU020000002.1:11707905-11721690 GCA_011763525.2 Mormyrus iriodes
TGTGTGTGTGTGTGTGTGTGTGTGTGTGTGTGTGTGTGTGTGTGTGTGTGTGTGTGTGTGTGTGTATGTGTGTGTGTATGTATGTGTGTGTGTATGTATGTGTGTGTGTATGTATGTGTGTGTGTGTGTATGTGTGTGTGTGTGTGTGTATGTGTGTGTGTGTGTGTATTTTACAGGGGTAAGCTCCGCTGAGCCAATGGATTTTTCTCCTAATGTTCCTCAAGAAGTGATTAGGAAACCCATTTCTTGATCAGGGTACAGATGGCAAGTCACTTGGTCAAAACATTTCAGCTTCTTTGTCCGCAAGGGTCGTATGCCTCCAGAATGATTTTTTTATGATAACTTTACTGTGGCCGTTTTTATTAAAGAAATGTACTTCAGAATGTAAAAGAGGAACTTAAATTTTAGTTCATACTTTTTTTTTCTGTAAAACTTTCCACTGCTGCTTGTTTTGTCCTTGTATAAATGTTTAGTTATTTAAATATACTTGACCTGGTATTCCCAATGTTGGATCAGTGCCAGCACCCAATGACGTGTTAGACACAAGGTGAGCTCCATGTTTATCTGGTGGCAGCATCCTTCTGGGGGACATTAGACGGGCATATGACCAGTGTTTGTCCTTCGCTAATTCTCTTATACTGCCACCTACTGGACACCATTATTGTGCATGTTTTGGGTCAGCTTCTAACTTAACTCTGGGAACTTCTGTCTACAGAAATATGCTTTTAAAACGACAAAAAATTCCATCATTAATGCTTAGTTTAATATGTTGCTGGTATGTGTATTGGGTATGTGTGCAAGGATACTCCTGTCTTGTGTTACTGTATGACACACAAAATCAGTATTAGGTGTTGTTGACCCCTCGGCAAAATGAGGAAGGGTTTGGGGGGTTGGCCATGACTGTGTAAGCAGGACGTCTGTTGACGAACCTCCTGCTACTGGTTCTCAAGGCAGAAGGTTGATTTCCAGGCATTCTGGTCTTCAGAACCCAGTCCCCTGAAGCTTACTTGAGATGTTGGTCCTCGGGCATTCAGCTCCATTATCCTTAAAACACAGTGGGAGGAAGCATCTACAGTGATCTATCTGGTCTGTGTTGGTCATATGGATAAGAAAATAAGCCCTGAGGACCTGGAAATTGCATATCATATTTTTAGACCTATTTAAAGGCAGGGGGGGGGTGGTTCTGTGGCTATTGGAAGTCAGGGGTTCAGTGAGCTCTGAAGCAGGTAAAGATGTTCAGTAGTCCCAGACTGCTGAAAGTGAGTAGTGCTGCTTTATTGGGATGTTAGATTGAGGTTCTGTGAGGAACATTGAAGGATTCTTTGTTAGTTTTACTTTCCTTCTCTCCGCCAGTTTATCCCTCTCTAGCGCCTAACCCTTCTAAGGACTTGACCCTCCACGCTGCAGGCGTGCAGTGTGCTGAGAGGACCTAGGTAGATCTTCCTGTGTGGTTCTCGATTCCTGCTTCAGGACGCAGGACATGTTGCCCAGGAGCAAGTAATTCAGTGGCCTTAGGTGAGGAGCAAGTTCATGATCACATGTTTGTTCTTATGGTGGTTGTTTTGAGCAGCACTCTTGAGCTCTAACAGGTTCTCTTCAGTGGTCCTATTAACCAAATGCATCATTCTTCTGCTACGACAATCACCACCCCAATGGGCCAGTGAATGAGATTTCCTTAGTCATATTCAAACACCCTACCCATAACCAATATTTGTAAATATCTTTTAGAAATATATATAAGTAATACTTGTTATAAAGTTGTGGAATAATAAAAATTATTTAACAAATGTTTGGGGAAAACGGATTTCTTTACAAATAACCAACAAGGCAAACAAAATGTGCTTGAATCTTGGTTTATTCCTTAAGGTTGTCATACATTGTTTCTGCTTTGCCTTACAATTCATAAAGCTGTGAATATATTTAAAGTCTTTGTATGAATCTTTCAAACTTAACAGCAAAATTTCAAGCGGCACCTTCAACATACATTTTAATTCATGCCTCAAACTCATACTCAGCCTCGCAGTAAGATGATTTCCGTGATGCTTCACCAGACTCTCTCCTCCTAAATCAAGTGAGTATTGCAATACCACGTGCCCACAAATACAAACCACTCAGCTATTAGTGTGCTCAAAAGGTAAATGGTGATTCGAACTTGCAATCCATGCTTTTTTAGACTAAACTGCCACTCACAGGCTTGTTTTGCAGCCGGACAGGAGATCCACAGGTACAGGATATTTAAAAGCAACTCTCCCAGCTCCTGGCCCTGATAGTGTTTTGAACACCGTTCCCATTTAAAGTTGGCACTTAACACAAATTGGGTTTTTTTTGTTTTTTTTTTTAATTCCATTTGTTCATAGTAGTGTAATATGATTCATTGTGAGAGGCTAGGTATATTCGTTATTGTTCTGTGTAATTGGTTCTGATATCATTCCGCCCCATTCCTCAGGGGGGCACTCCTCACAGCTTTTTGGCACAGTCGGGGCAGTAGATGGCTGCCTCATGCATCACGAAGCGTTTGTTGGCCAGCGACAGGGAGCACTTCTTGCAGTTGAAGCAGTACTCATGCCAGGAGTTGCCCTCATAGTTCACCACCTGGGTGCCCTTTCCAAACCCTGTGGAATAAAGGCAGCAACAAGGATTGGCTATTAATTGAGGTCCTTCATCGCACCATCAGTATCTGATTTAGATCTATGCTGTGCAGGTAGGAGGAGCATTATAGGAAAAGGCCTTAGGGATGAAGTCATTGTTTTGGGTGCAACCACTGGTATGTAACTGTAGTACAACTCGATTTAAATTACATGTATCGCCACACATACCTAACTGTAAATATGTGTGTGTATGTGTGAGGCACATGCACCATATCCCTGCAGACCTGTGATGGGATTCTGGCAGCCACTGCATTTCTTGGCCACGCTGGTCTTATAGCAGTCCATGCAGTACATCTTGTCCTCCACGGCAGTGAAGCGGGCTCCAGCCAGGGACTTGTGACAGGTCAGACACACAAAGCACTCTGAGTGCCAGGGCTGGTCTTGGTAGCTGATCCCCCCGGAGGTAATGGGCTGTGAAGCAGGGAGCAGGTCAGACCGCAGCCATACCTGAAGATCATATCCACTGTCTGTACCATCAATTAATATGCGTTTCCATCTAGAGTAACAGACAGCGGATGATACAAAGTGAAATGTTGGTGTAGTAATCTAACACGGGTTATATGCCCAGATTGACCTTCTGTTGCTCAGTAGGTGAAATGATTATAATCACGTCAATCAGCTCCGCTCGGTCCCCTGAGCTTTGTGGGCAGCTGTCAGGTTTTTCGACCACCCAGTGTTATGCAGCGGCTAAGGAACCTCTGCTTAGCTTGAAGGAAAAGTGTGGGACGGGGCACCTGCTTGCATTGGGCGCAGTTCTTTGAAAAGTTCTTGTCCGAGCAGGCAGAGCAGTACAAGTCGTCACCCTTGGCCATGAAGCTCTGTGATCCGATTTGCTGCTTGCACTGGGCACAGGTGAAGCACTCCTCATGCCAGATTTTCTTCTTGTACTCCACAGTCTTGGTGCCTGTCAGGGAGATTGGTGTATTGTTCAAAAAGTAGGGTGGGTGTGGTCTGGCTGTGTTCTCAACATTTCTGCAGCCAGTTAAGAGCGTTCTGGTCGCGGGGACCAGATTTCCCCGCAATATGATTAAAAACCTGTAACTTTTTACTTCGTGGGGACATCTGTTCAGTCCCCACAAGAATAACGTCAATTTTAAGAAATTCTGTGAGTGCAGTCAAAACACTAAAATGGCTTTTTTGGTTGCTTATGGTTAAGGTTTGGGCTGTGTTGGGGTTAAGGTAGTCATAGTTGGGATTAAGGTTATGCCCATAGAAATGAATGGTGAGTCCCCATAAGGATATGAGTACGTGGACTCTGTGTGTGTGTGTGTGTGTGTGTGTGTATAAAGTAGCTACACAGTTGTGGCTCACCTGGCATGACCAGCTTGTAGCAGGCCTGGCAGCGGTTGCCCTCCTCACGGGAGCAGCACTTCCCACACAAGATTTTGTCATCCTTGGTGCCAAAGGACTCGTTGGCCAGGGCCTTGTAGCACCTGGCGCACTTGAAGCAATCCTCGTGCCAGTAGCGATTTTTATGGTGCAGCTCCTGTAGCGGAAGTGATGGGAGGGGGGAGGGCATTGGGGTAAGAGGGGCACATTATAAACCTCGGACGCTCGAAACACAAGAATCACTACTGTTATGACCCAAAATCAAGGTCATTAGTTTGCTTCCCAAATGGTAGCATCAAGAGTAAGTCAGGACTTGGTCACACCAGGGCATGATGGGTAGGGAGGGGCGGCCCACCTTGGAGTCGGGGCCGATGGGCCGGCGGCACTCGGCACAGGTGTTGGCGCACAGCTTGTCAAAGCAACGCACGCAGATGTGCTTGTCCTCCTTCTGCACGTACTTTTTGCCCTGCAGGTTGTCACGGCAGTAGTAGCAGTCAAAGCGCTCCGTCATGGTTCTGCTCAGGTAGCTCCGAGGACCTGGCGAGGTCGGACACGGAGACCCACCCATCACCAACAGAAAGACTGCAGTGTAAAGCTGAGCCTTTAAAGCGTGCAGTTAAGTGATAAGACTTATATTTTGAATCTTCTGCACCATAATTCAGACTATTTTGGGTAAAATTCTGCAGTATGTAATATAATGGAATGCAGTGATACCTGTCCATCTAGTTATCGTTTCTCCTCTGGATTCACAGCACGGTTGATGATGTCTGAGCTGAGCTGCCATACAGCTACACTACGGACGCAGCAGGTTTGTTGTGTGCTTGGCCTCCTGACCAAAAATCTTTCTGTTGGCTCTATCTGGAATGATGTGCCCCCTCAGCCCCGCCCCATACCACCACCTGCCCACAAATTATCAGCAGGACTCTGATCGAACATACAATTATGTCAACTGACCGTCGGCTGGTAAATTTAGATGGTGCAGAATGATGCTCTATGGGTGTGGCTTACACCCTGTTCTGCACAAACATTACTACCAATCAACTGGAGTGTGAAGTCCATGAGGCGCCACCTCCAGAGATTATAGCAGATTAGAGGAGGTATTACAGTGTCTGGTCCTGGAGGTCAGGGGCAGGGGAACTCCTCGCCATAACCGGGCAGAAATGCCCTCTCTGCAGCTGTGACTTGTAGATTAAGCGAGAGCCCAGTATTTAGCCACTGACTCACCCTGGTGCCCGCTCAGGCACCCAGGACTGTGCCATTCCCCACCCACCCAAACTCCCCGGTCAGATTCCAGCCAGAACCCACCAGCTGCAGACACCGGACACCAGAAGTGCACTGCTGTCTGACTCAGACCCTCCACTGCCTTCAGGGTTGCACCATTTGCACCCTGGCCTTTCTCATGTAGCTCCAACTGTGATTGGCTGACTTCCTGCCTATCATTGTGCGGCATGGTGAGCTTCTGTGGTGTGCAGGCCTCACAAATGGCGTTCCCACTGCCTTTCATTCGTTAGGCTACCTGGCACATCTCATCTTGTCTTCTGTTCCTCAAACTTTTTGGCTTTGGATTGATAGGCCATCTAGGACTCATCCATGGGACTGCCATTTAGGAGGACATATTGTTATAGAGCAAAGTGAATGGTCTAAAATTACCACAGCTCAAGAAGTTGCACAGACAGACAGACAGCATTCCTTAGGACAGTGTCTCCCAATCTGGTCCTCATGGACCCCCAGCCGGTCCATGTTTCTGGTACCTGTCAGACAGTGCACATTTTCGCTCCCTCCAGAAGCTGGGAGGAAGCAAAAACAGGGACTGTCTGTGGGTCCCCAAGGACCAGATTGGAAAACACCTCCTTAGGGCTCATATCCCCACATCTTCCCTCCACTGTGAGCATAGAGCAAGGGGGCATTATCAAGAATCGATGTGTAATCTTTATTAAGCTTAAAGTTTCCTGCTATCAATCCTCAGATCTGTATTTTTCCCTAGTGTTCAACTTCATCATTAAACTGAAACCCTCTTTCAAACTTCATTCTTATCCGAAAGCGTCATCCATAGTTACTCCATAACCAACTGCGATTTCACCATCCACAGCCACTGCATTACCACAGTTATTCTTGCAGAGAAAACATTATGACCAGCTTCATTCTCTTCAACACACAGCTACAGGATTCTCCACCTACGCAGCTACTGCTTTCCCATCTTCTCCACTTACACCATCAAGCAGCAAACTTGTTCCTAGTTTCTCCAGCTTCACTAGTTCCTCCTCATAGACCAGTCCAATACCATCACTGTATGGAATCTACCCATTTCACATTTCTCCACACCCATCGATGTATTCTCCGGTTAAGGGTCCATAGCTGCAGGTAGCCATGGGCATGATGATCATGACAGGGTGTCCCTGCTTCTTCCTTTACCTGAGTGCCTGTAGAAAGTCATTCTAGGAGCTTGAAATAAAAACAATCAGATGGAATTAGTTGGGTTCACGACTTCCATCCATGGGACTGAGGTTTCCAAAGCTTGCTCCTGCTTTTGAGGGGTGTATATATGTGCACGTATGTCAACCCCATGTCCTTCCCCCGGCCCCTTCCACCCCCCACCATAGACACTCCTCACCATTTTAGGATATGTAGGAGAAGAATTAAAGAGGGAGGGAGTTGAGTGGATGGAGACAGAGTGAATTCCATCAGCATGACTTCAGAGGGAGAAAGAAGGATTCCAGGGTTTAGAACTGAGCCACAAATCCTACATGCTCTGCCCCCAGCGGCTCATTATGCACTGCTATTTGGAGCAGACTGTTAAGGTCCTCCACCCCAGGCTGAAATCATCCAAGGTGAATTCGTACATTTGTCACTGAGAGTGTCTTTTTTCAGTAAAATGCCCAGATTCGCAGACCCCCTGTACTGTGTATAAATAAGTATATAACTATGTACCAAAGGCTGCTTCGGATAGAAATATCTGTAAACAAACAAAGTAATGCAGTACAAATGATAAGTTATAGCTCCAGAAATGTACATACATGGGCTCAATTCAAGATGGACTTCTTGTGTTTGGACAACATAGTCATCTGGAGAGCAATGTGTTTTCCTGAATTCTGCAGAGATTCTTAGCAACAGAAACAGTTTTGGATGCTTCCCAATTTAATCTTTTATGGCTCATCGTTCCGGACGTCAGACTTGACACGCCACAAGAACATTTCCTTGAAAGGAGAGGCAGAGGTGGTGAGCAGGACTGTGTACAAGGTATCAGCTGGGCGGCAGCCCTTTGTCTCGCCCCTTGTCACCCCCTATCGCTTTGAAGAGAAGGGGAAGGCTCATTTGTCTTGCATATTTGTCCGCAGCTGATACACTGGAGAAGACAGTGGAAATACTTTGGATGCCTGAGCTGACAGAAAACTGAAGGGGAACATTTGTTGCTGAATCTGCCCACGGGGATATTTCACAAAGAAGTGTCCCTGAATTCTGATTCCTCTGAGACGGTTTCATCTTCTCCTTTTCCTGCTGCCCTGGTGATGGGGCTAATGTTATGGTTCCTATCTATCAGCAGTTACTGCCATCTGTCCTCAGGGGAAGTGGCCCCATGTTTGTGGAGACAAGCCTGGTGTTATGATCGCAGCACCAACTTCGGGACCTGCTGTGGGAGTAAATGTCACTTTACGAGACGGGAGCTTTTAAGGATTTTGTTTGCCGCTGTTCACATTGGCTTCTCCTCTGTCCAGGGTTCCAATCGGCTGCCAACAAACGGAAAGATCTCTTCGGCTCCGATCCGAAAAACTGCACCTGGGCTGAACAGACGGGCTTGTTGATTTGGGTGTTATTCGTTCTTTGCACTTAACTTGACTGGTGTACTTATCGTGAGTGGTTCACCACAAATCACATTTCATGTGGTTGCTTTTCGGCTGCTTCTTGTGTTCTGCCCCCTCTGGACTGCTGCCATGTTTACCAGCTACCCTCCTCTGTTGGCAACTATAACTATAGCTATAACTAATACTGAGCTTGACTGTTGCATATGCCTTTGTTTAGATGATGAACACATTCTCCAGGAATGTTAGCTACAGAATGAAATAGATAAATGGCCAAATTTCCTTCAGGATCAATAAAGTATCTATCTATCTATCTATCTATCTATCTGTCTATCTGTCTATCTATCTATCTATCTATCTGTCTATCTGTCTGTCTGTCGGTCTGTCTGTCTTCCTTCCTTCCTTCCTTCCCTCCTTCCTTCCTTCATAATAACTGCTGAACTGTATTATCAGCATGTGGGCTGAATTGTAGGATGGGTACGTGTGTGTGCATGCACATGATTCAATTTCCACAGACTTTTTTTTTTTTTTAACTACAAAATGTCTTCACAGAGATCCTGAAAAACAAATCAGGAGACACTGATTTGTCACTCTCTGCTTTCCGTCTATGTTACGCTGTCTTGTGTGTGTTCTGCCATCACACAGCTGACTGCTAAAAGAAAAGCAGCCTCCCATCTAGCCATAGAACAATGGTCACAAAATATGCTCCCTGCACCTCCAGGACAAAAATATCTTGAATCTGTTACCACCACAAACTGTGCCCCCTCCTTCCCCCTAGAATCCCACAATTAGCAGCCCTTAGGTAAGATCGCCGTTTAATAACACATTCTGCTTGGAGTAGAACAGGTGCGATGGCTGTGAGTGGATAGAGTCGCGCATGAGAGTCAGAGTACAAGCTGTATTTACATTTATGTATGTGAGTCAGAGTGCTGCCCGTGTTTACGTTTGTATGCATGAGTCAGCATGATGGCTGTTCATCAGCTCAGCTCAACTGTAAACAGTCGTCTGCCTTCTAATTGGTTCACAACACAGTTTACAACCATCCAGTCAAAGCTGTCACATATAATCCGAAGGCTCTCCTCACCTAAACTTTTGTTTCATTTTGAAATCTATATTGGTACATGCAATCTACACCTGCAGTGTTAAAATAAATATAGGAAGTGCCATGCCAAATGCATCCTTCATAAGGCTTTCAGTACGGTTTTTAAAGTAGTAATGCAGGCTTCTCATTTGTATGTCCTGTAGGCCTCAACAGTGCCAACCAGTGGCTGAATATGAATAGCATGAAGAACAATAGGAGATTAATGGAGATCTGCGTATAAAATTCCTTCCGTTTAATTTATGATAGCTGTCTAGTGTGTTTCATACTAATGAAGACAGTGCATTTGGGTATTTTTAAGAGATTTTAAAAATAGGATTTTAAAACATTTTATAGAGCAATAACTAGCAACAAATGTGCATGAGATGAAGATGCGCGGCATTTTCATATACTCAGAGACACTGGAATTTGCATGTGCTGTTCCTGGAAGGTCATTCTAGGTTTAGCCATGAATTAGTTCTCATTCCTGGACACCCAGACAGAATGCAGATCAGTGACAGCCCCTCCTCCTTATGTGCCAGAGGACTATAAACACACATGTGACTCATCACAGGGACAACAGCACGCTGTCGCTACAGTAACTTGGCAACAGGTGTGTGAGTGTGGGAGACGGGTGGGGGGGGGGGTGTAACTTAGGTCCTACAGGAACCTAGCTGTCCCTTACCTGCCCACGTAAAAAGCCTCTGGTCATATTAGGGCTGTTCCTGTACACTAGTACTAGTTGGTTACGCAAAAGGACATCAGTGATGCTGAGCTTGGAATTTGGATTCTGTGCGACAAAGTGTGACTCAGTTATGGACATGCATTGCAGCTTTTCAGTAGATGTGCTGGAGGAGAGCTTCGCCATAACAGTAGTGTCGCTTTTGGAATTTAAACCACCCACACTGAGCTGGAGCATCAGTTTGCATCCCTGGCCTCTCTCCCTGCATGCCTGTATGTCTGTACATGTGTTGTCCAAGGGCGGTGAAAGGTCCAGGTCAGGGATTAGCTGTGTTTTTCCATCATGATCCCCCCCCATCTGTGTGCTGTGGCATGGCACACCACTCAGAGAAAGGTAGCACCCGGCACCCCCTGCCTGACTCATTACCCCTGGCCCGAAGCCTAACGCTAACATCAAACAGCAGCCAAACACATGCGGAGCTCGAGGGATGGGGACTTTAAGCAGAAATGTTCCTCTCACTCCTCACTTGAAAGGATGAAAGCTCTTCTATTCCATACCTCCTAATTTGGATATGCAGGCCTTTGAGCTCACTCTGGGTTATTTTTTTATTGGCCTTTACCGTGACCACTGGAATAAGAATGGGGGGAATGGGACCTTGATGTGGAGCTGGATATGAGGTCGGGTCACAATGCCAGCCATATGGTTTATGCTACTTTCTCAATATTTCATAAAAATATTCTGACTGTCCTGTATTCCAGTATGTTTCTAGATTGGGGGGGGGCACCTTACAAGTTGTCAAAGAGCAGCACACAACAGAAAGCAAAAGATCACCTGTGCTTGAACAATATGTCTTAATTGTTCTTTTTTAGCATCTATGTGTGGTTGTTGTATTTTTCGGGGGTTTAGCCCCCTCCCGGTGGTAGATGTGCGTTGTTATGGAGACCAAATCCCCTTGGTGCCACTTTACCAGTTACATGTCTGGACTTATTTTGGGGGAAATTATGTCATGCTTTTGCCTTGCCCCCACAGTGTGAGTAGGAGTGGGTGATAAAGGCTGTCATCTGTGTGCATTAGATGAGGGGGGTGGGGTGTGACCTTGAGGGGTTTCCTAAGTGAGGACACAGCTGGAGAGCAAGGGGGGGGGGGGGGTTAAGAGATGTTTCCACAAATGCTTCCAAAAATGACATTCTCAATAAATAACTTATTATTAGCAAAATGTCAGCAAATGAAGAGAGCACATATAAACAAATTTGATTATATAATTCAAGCTTATATAATTCAATATTCAAAAATTGATAATATATGGTGCCATATCCAAATAATCACTTATAATAAAAATTTTAATTGTTCGTTTAGAGCGATGTTACCATACTGATTATGTAGTCTTAGAAATATGTGCGAACGTTCGGTAAATTAATGTTCTGAGCTCATCAAACACCAAATCTTAAAAAATAATTTTGGATTACCACACGGTGCCTAATAAACCTTGAACTAATTAAAGTATGACCTCAGTCGAACACTGAGTACTGGTAATGCTCGCTCTTTAATATGTTTGTATATTAACAGGTTTCATTAATACCATAATTCTAGGGGCATCGGGACAGCACCTGAACAGAGGCAGTCTTCATTTAGTGTCCCTAAGAATAGTATTTTCTAAATTACAAAAAAATGCACAATTTCTTATAAAATAAACTGTGACATTTTCCCTTGTGAAGAATTGTGAAGCTATGCACCCAATTTTGGTTTATAGTGTGGCAAATATGACAAATAATCTAATATGCTCCAATAAGTATGTTGCTCCTATAAATAAAGATTAAGTAGTCGTATCAACGGACGCCACGGGTGGAGGCGTGCGCTCAGCTCCCACACCGTCGTCCACTGGCATTCCTGCACCGAATGACGCTACCGCCAGTACCTCCGTTAGCAGCTCCCAGCTATGCAGCTGCCAGATCGGCCGGGAAATATCGCACAAGGCGACATCAAAGCGTTCTCAGCCTACACCGTGACCTCTGCGCGTACGAGATAGACACGATGCAAAGGATGGTAATGGCAGGCAAGGCAACCGGAGGCGGCATGGTGACGAATAACGCGGAGTCTTTAACATACGCTGTTAATATAAAATACGCTTTTTGTATGTAATACAAAACACAGCTTAAAAAAATATAAAATATAAATATAAGATATAAAATGTATAATATATATATATAATATATAAATATAAAAAATATATATGAACTAAAATAAATATTCCACAGTAGGTTTGATACGGTTTGGTATGAAATCACTGTAGCGAAATATTTTTGACAGCCTGTTAAAGGATTTGAGGCAAGTCAAGAAACTAAACGACATCTAATGTTACGAGACATCTTTAAGTATTTACTCTACATTGTCTTTTCTTGGTGTTCAACTGATATTGTCCTCTCGTTATATGTTACAACACGAGCGAAGTCATTTCAGTAATTATGTGTAACTGTGTGTATACACTGGAAGACCGATAAAGGTGGATCAAAACTTTTTTCACTAATATGATCAAGTGACTTTGATGATAATCATTCACTTATTAGTACTTGGCTACTCATACGCGGAAAATTATTAAAAATATTTTATGAGGCTGTTTGAGTGTAAAAGAAAAACTTAATGAACCCTTGACAGTCTCATTACACCTAAAGGTCACCTAAACGAGTCAGACCCTGGACTTAGTGATTTAACCAAGTTCTTTAAGAGAGTTCAGTTGCCGTTCTGTTGTTCTGAATTTAAAGCGCTCTCTAGTTAAACTGTCTATTCTCACTGCTGTGAACTGTACATAGACAGAGCCACTCTTGAAACGTGGACAGTACACGCAGAAAATCAAAAAGACGAATAATACAATTAAAGAATTACAAATGAAATACTCACCAAACTTAAAACGGAGGAGGACCCGTCGGCAGCTTCCCCCTCGGCACTGCAACCGGAGTAATTTATGCTCTTACTTGATCGTTACAAAGTAAAGACACGCCTTCGGCATTCGGGGTGGGGGTGAAATGGCAGGATGTAATCCAAAAAGCCCTAACATTCATATCAACAATGATCTCACCCAGGAATTTATAAGCTCAGGAAATCATATCAAGAACCGTTTACATAAGTAGTCGCACATACGTACGGAAATAACGGTTTTTTGTGACGGTTTTACAAAAATGTAACACACGGTAAAGCACTCCCAATATGTGAAGTAATATATAGATAAATATGTTTTACACGAAAATGTATTTTTCCAACAGAATCACTGTAATCTGTGTGTGTCAAACTCACTATCTAAATGGTTTAATCAGTTTAGGTCCTCTATAATGTTGTCTTTATATTTCCGAAGATAAATTTATTCATTTAAATGCCCTTCTTTGGAATAATATGTGGATTGCGTGATGAGTCATCACTCCTCACAATGTAACTCCTGCAATTAAAAAATAATCGAAGATTCCTCTATGAAACTTAAAAAGTCCTTCTGCGTTTGATGCCGATCGGCCCTCCGCGGTTTTTCACAGGAATTCTGGGTTTCCGCTTCGTATCAGTACCTCGGGATATGAATAAATTCTGCTGGCTTCATAGGTGCCATTAAACCTAGCAGTTAATATTACCCAAACACACAGATCTCATCCAGGAGCTGCCATTAGTAAAATAAACAATGGTCGAACATAACTAATAATTTTAACTGAAATGTATATTTCTTTTTTAGGAGAAAAAGGACATCGTGTTTAAGGGATGAAAGGATGACAATTCTCAGTGTGCCTCAAGTGGCCAACCATTAGAAGAGACAAGAATCTGACTGCAGATTAAATGGGGACAGATAATTAGGGGACTTCCTCATCAGTACCGGGCAAAGAAGAAGCCTGTAAAGTGTGTGGTACAAAGTGATCAGGAATAGAGGCCCAATGGGCGATATTTACAGACCATGGGGAGGAGGTGAGATAACTCAAAGTGACTCACTCCCCATACAATGGGTGCGAGGGACAGGTGCCTCATTGCTGTGGTATCAGCTGGGCATCCACAGTGCCGCCAGGGGAATTTGGGCTGATGGGGTCCCCCTCTATGCATGTCATGTCAAGCATGCACGATGACAGGACACACATCAGGGGAAGGCATGCGCCGGTTTAGAACATTCCTGAGCTTCACGGCCGTTATACGCTACCAGTCAAAAGTATGGACACACCAGACCACCTACAAAGGTTAGTGATAGTGTTGCATCGCACGCCCTGGCCACCTGACCTAAAGACAACA
>JAAGVU020000002.1:11731699-11749759 GCA_011763525.2 Mormyrus iriodes
TGAGAGAGAACGTGAATCAGGGAGAGCCCACTAGCATGGGCAGAATCCCTTCTGGAAACGACATTTAGCTTCTGTCCCCTTTGCTCCCCGAAGGTCAAAGCAAACACACAACCAGACATATGGGCCCTGTAAACCAGAAAGTCTGCACCATCAAGCTTGTAAAACCAGCACCTAGATATACATCCACCGTCCGAACTGTGCTCCATAGTCTGTTTTTGCATAAAAGACTTGAAAATGCTTTACCTCAAAGAATGCAAATATACTTTGAAGCAGAAGGCAACTGGGCTCCAGTTACATGGAGACCATTTTCAGATCGTGGGGGGGGGGGGTTGGATGATGGCTATAATGCATCCTGGGGGCCTTCAAACACTGTTTCTGTGACAGCTCACAGGTCAACGCTAGGCTCAGGGGCATGACTGTTGCAGACAAACACACGGCGAAACCTGTCAGGAGTTGAGTGGTTTGCCACCTGACTCCTGCACGTGCCTCTCAGTGTAAGACAAGGGACATAGCATGGCCTCTTTAAGAAAGCCACACCTTCAATCCTGTCTGGCCTGTTTCATATAACAGGGCAGGATACTAATAATCAACAAAGGGGGGTTAGAAATGGGGGTGGTGTGTGGCTCAGTAGTTTAGAACATTTCTGTGATGGGAAGGTTGCTGGTTCAAATCCCAGAGTTGGCAGAGTGATTTCAACTTTGAGTCCTTCAGAAAAGCTTTTAATCCCCAATTGGTCCAACAACTGTCAGACACTGTTTTCAATTGTATGTTGTTGTACATAGAAGAATCGCTAAATGTTGTAATTATGTGAGAAGCTCTCAAATCACACATAATTTTTACGATTTGTGGGAGGTTTATTTATGATTGTTTTTAATGATTTTTGGGGGTATTGTGTGGCCTCTGTGCTTGTGATGGGAAGGTCCTGGAGCAAGGCCCTTAACCCCCAGCTGCCCTTCAAGGCCAGTTTGCTCTCAACTACAAAGAGCAAGTTGGAGGAAGTATAAAGAGAATTTCCCCACAGAGATCAATAAAGCTTCAATTATTATTATTAGGCGTGAGGCATTGAGTGTTTGTGAAGTATGTGTAAAGCCCACTGGTTTCTCTGAGAACATCCCTGAAGAAGCTCTACACACACACAGAGGTCCCACTCACGAGGACAGCACGACTGCAACTGCGTCATTGAGGACGCTCTCTCCAAACAGCATGGCGTAAAGGTCTGAATCCACCTGCAGCTCCGTGAAAATGGCCAGCACTGTCACTGCAGGACAAGAGATCACATCCACCATTTATCATCGCCACAATAACCCTAGCTGTACATTTCCATCCAGGACATTCTCAAACATTTTATTTGTTGCTCATATTTAATGATTTTTGTTAAGCACTTTCCCCAAATAGGCAACAAAAAGTGTCATTAATGTAACAAATAACACAAACCTAGATAATATGTTTTTATATCTTTCAACTTCATTGTATGTAGCCCACAATAAACGAATTGGTTGCTGCTAAGTTGTTTCGTTAGTTTTGTCCTCTTTTCTCATCTCCATAACTCCTGCCCTGAATTTGATAAAATACTTTTGTTTATTACAGAAATATATGGTAATATAACAAAACTGATTAACTATACCCCGGGGCAAAATCTACAGTTTAGACAATTAAGTTGTAGTCTTAAGCTGAGTCTGTCTAACTAATTTTTAAAAAATAAGAGCAAACTGATGTCAGGTGATAGGTTTGTGGAAATGACCCATCCAGAACTACCAGCCATCAGATATCTGCAGATATCTGCAACCTAAACTCCTACCTCAATATTAACTGAAGGGTGTCAAGGAATGTTTCTCAGTATGTGTACTTGACCATACTTGTGTTCTCTTCAACCCATTTTACATCATCTTCCATTGCCAAAGACCAGTTCCAATACTCAAGAACAGAAGTACAGAGGACAGTAAAAATCCCCAGATATCATTCTTTCCCTGCCGCAAAAATCCTCACTAAACAAGACCAATCCCATGATTCGTTGCACCTCAAGCTCGTTCTTGGGAGGTAAGTTAGCAAGACTGGTCTTGCCAAGACCACAAGTACGATCTTTGTGTTCCTGGTATTGAGAAACGCCCGAGATAAGCACTTATGCTCAGGAATTCAAAACAGTTTCATTTCTGGGACTTGAAAGTGCAACATTTCACGAACCAAGCTAAGGAAGTCCTGAATCTGGTTGTTGATTACATACAACGGCAAATTTATAAGCAGAGATTTCCCTTTAGACTTCTCTCTAGAAAATTTTGTGGGGGGGGGGAGAGTGGGTACCTGGATCTGTGGCAGAGACGATGGCGCCAAAGTATAAGCAATCGGTGAAGAAGAAGTCCCCACCCAACTGTCCCACACGCGCAATCAGCATCACGAACCCATACATCAGCAACCTGAGGGAGAGTCACAAAGTGGTTACCTTTTTACCACCCTTACCCTGGCAGAATGACCCCGCGCTGCCTCTGACACCCCGTGTGCCTTTCAAGGACGCTCACCCGATGACGAAACACGAGATGAGTGTCCCCACAAAGGCGTAGGCCAGGATGGAGCCGATGTTCCTGAAGAAGTGTCTCTGCAAGGTCACAAGAGGCAACCTAATGCATGAAACTCCCTGATTCTTGGCCAGCAAAGGCTCACAGGATGTGGCGATTTGGCTGATCCAAATGCCTCATCATCATGAACAGGCACACACTAAACAGAAATTTACAACATTTTATGAGTCAATTACCCTCTTCAGGCTGTAACCAGCATGAAAGATGATGGGAGGCAGGAGAATGTTAAAGAATATCTCTGGATCAAAGGTCACCTAAAAAACAGCAGGTACAGCATGTTAGTGCTCAGCAGAGCAGCAATAAGACCTGGCTGCACACAGCTGTGGAGTTACAGGGCTGTTAAACTGAAGAGATTATTCCCTCCATATTTTTTCAAAGATCTGCTAATTGGGCTCCACTACATGCAAGCTTTTGAGCCCCCCGCCGGTGTTGGGGGAGGGAACACGCACCTTCCTGAGCATCTCGTTGTCCCGCACTTCCTGCACCTCGCTGGCGCTGATCTCGCCCTTCAGCGCATACTCATAGAAACGCCCACTCACGTTCACTAGCAGCGTAGCCGGACTGGCGTTCACCTGGCAACTCAGAGTCACGTTGTTGATATCACGAGGCACATGGACTCCATACCGAAGGACCACACCCACCAGCAGCCCTGGGGGCGGGGGGAGGCAGAGTCACATCCAAAATACCTGACAACACTTATGACTGGCATTTAGCCCATTCATACTGTCTAAAGACAATAACGCAAACTATTAAGACTATTTAAAGGGGGTGAGTTGTATGACTTCAATACTAAGCATTCACTACCTAAGGATGAAGTTCTAAAAATATCATAATAGCATGAGTTTGTGTTGACAAACAAAAGAAGCCTCACAGCTATGCATACATAAATACACGCTTACATCACTAAAATTTAAATTCAGTTTTTGTTCAAAATCAACATACTCATCTTCTCCATCCCAGCTAATAATTTTTTATTCTAGGAATGTTTTCCGAACGTTACGAATACGGCATGAAAACTTTCAAAATGTCTAGTTTTCCTGGTATTCCAATAATGTTTTCCCATTATTACAACCAAGACTAATAATGGATAAATGAGAAAGGGCATGGGGGAGCAGCGGGTACCACTGTGGATTGATATTTTTGAAATCGTGGGGTCAAGGCTATGACAGCGACTTAGTAATATACACAAATAGAACTCGAATTATTTTTCTAATAAAATGACGTTTTTATTATAAAACAATATTTTTCAATATTAATTACGTTAAAATGGTGTTCAGCTAATAATGTTATCGTGATAACATTGAAAGAACCTTTATTAAACTGTAAAACGTGGAAATAGCGGTGCATTAGCGTTGCAGTAAGAATGTTCTTCGCCAACTTCAAGAAGACCATAAAGTTGGCTCAAGTTCTGGGAACATTCCCTGTTATCGTTGAAAGTTACTATTCGTGGGATGAAACAAATTCGCCACTTTTATGGGCAAAACGTTTACCAGAAGCTTCCCGAACAGATGGCTATCACCACATCATAAACACCCCTTGTTAAACAGGTTAGCATCTCGCTTCCACCTCAAACAGCACTTCATAGTTATCTTCTCCGGTGGCATTCAGATCTGAGAGGTTCATATTATTCCCCTATGTCTGGAATGCAGAACCAAAAACTGGTTCCGTCTGTTCGCCAAACTTCCCTTCACCTGCCTGGAAGGAGACTCCCCTACGTCAGTTTCATTTCTGAGGCTGAGCAGCAGGTGTTTGTCAATCAGACTGGAAACAATGGCCTGGATCAAACGTGTTACTTATCCTTAAAGAAGAGTTTCCAGAATTGCACTATATGAATTATCAGACACTACGGTAGATCAGGACTGTCTAAGCATATCTACAGTTCGGGCAAGAAACCTAACTGATCCGACGTCGCCTAAATAATTGAATCTCTCACTTAACAAATTATAGAGCCGGCTCATCCCGCAATCGGTGCTTGGAAATGCCAGGTAATCGGCCAGAATATACAAGATTAAAATAACGAACTATCCAGCTTGATTCTGAAACGTCTTCATCTTCCTAGTATATGGAATTTGCTAGAACACATTTTCCAGAATACACTGTCCAGCCGCCAAATGGCATTGACTGCAGCGTCGTTGCCACCTGTATCACGGGGACAAATTACACAACACTTTAATGGAGTTACGGGGTGAAAGCTCCCGATGCATTTTAAATGCCCGACATTAATGACATTAAAGAATACAAGCTTCCTGTCACTTTAATTATTGCTGTCAATTCAGAGAATATTGCTTGTGCAGTCCGACAAAATTTGCGACAACTTTTCATAATATGGTTGCTAGACAACATGCGATCATTAGTGATGAACTCGTCATTAATATCCTGACTGCAGTAATGATAGCAAGGGACATAGTAATTACATCATCATACATCTTCAATATTGAAAAGTAGGATCCTCACCATATATCATAGCTAATCCGGTTTCATGCAAAAACCTGAACCTGCGGTGTTTGAAGAGCCATATTGTTAGAATAGTTAGGGTGAGGAGCAGGATGAATACAAGCAGGTCGGCACTGTCCCGCCGGTGGCTTTCCTCAGCCCTCTTCTCTGTTACAATATTTTCCATACCGGTATCGTCGGCTCTGCCGCGCCATATAAACAATGCCAGGCAGAATAAAGCGCGGACGGGTGTCATCTTGGACACCCTTGGCTTTCAGTCCAAACAGCGCGACTCCCTGTTTTTGCCGGACCGCGCGTATTTACTCAAGTCGCCTCCGCCGGCTAAGCCGTATCGGTATCGTGCCCGCTCCCCTCCCCTCCCCTCCCCCCAAGGCACCGGCGGCATCACGTGACAGGTGGCTGACAGGCGATGAGCAGCACATCAGAGTTTGAGTTCTGCGAGCCATTCTGCAAGTGATTTCACGATCAGATGATAATATTTCATAAATGTTTTATCACATTTCACCTGCCGACTATTATACCTACATGAAACCAAAAAATACAGAAGGTACGCTATCATCAGCATTAGTCAATATGGTTCTGTTTTTGTTGGCTAATGAGTCCCCGCATATTCTCAGAGTAAATTTCTCTCCATTAAATGTATAATAAAAAATCATTAATACAAAAAAATAATTGTATACGCTAGACTCTTTTCCAAAGGGGTAAGGAAGGGGTTAAGTGGCCGAGCATGATGATGACGTCATCTTTCAGCGCCGATCTGTCTTTTCTGCCTGCCTGTTTGAAGATGGCTTCGGCGGTGTGGAAGGGGATCGTCGGTTTCGGGCTGGTAGCTTTAGCTCATGCAGCTTTCTCAGCCGCACAGCGTGAGTACAATATAATCTCGGAAATAAAATAACACACTACTTTATATACGTCCTATCAGTAAATGCTGGGTAAAAAGCTAGTCATCTAGGTCACCGCAGCTAGTTATACTAATTAAACGTGTGGAAAAAAATATACGTCCTAAAGGTATTTAAAATGACACCGTTTAGTTAATGTGCACAGTCTAAATTGAAGCTGGGTAGCGTACCTAGACACTAATAAACATTGTTGTTTGCTACTACGTTAATTTGACGTTGTAGTTTGCCTACGACATCCCCATTTTACCGGTGAGAAAACTCAGGTTTTCTGTTAAATTGTGTAAACCGTGCAATGGCTTGCTCCCTGATGTACAATGGGTTTTACCCCTTTAACTATAAAACGATATGTTTAGACCCAATTCATATGCATTTATATGCAGACAACAGATTTGTTTTAGTAGAGTATCTACTATAAAAATTAATTTGAACAAGAGTAATGCTTTAATTGGCTGTTTGCTGCCGCTGACTCTAAGCTTAGGACGTATCTATGTAGTAGAATTAATATGAAGTAGTCGATCTCCCTGTGTATTTTATGCATGATTTGACTTGGCTGTGTTATGGGGTGATTTGTAACGGATCAAATGGCCTGCTTCAAATGTGGGCCATTTTAACTAATTAGGCTCATCGTCTGCGTTTGGTTTTTCCAGCTCTGATGTTAAGAAGATAGATGTCATTTTCCTTATCTGATACATGTACATGCGAGTTCTAATTTTGGAATTGTATCAAATAATATAGAAAAATAATGAGAAATGAGGAATATGTATTTGTTAAAACATCATGATGTAAAACCAGGGGAAGTTCAACTACCCTGATTTTTAGCCACGCATTGTATAGGCAGTAAGATCGCAGTTTCCTGGACCAATTACCCACAATGACTTGACATACATGTGGATTAGTGAACCCAGCACTAGTAAGATTAACGGCTGCATCATCAGTTTTCTTCCTGTGACAATCTAAATCTACATTTTCTTGATAGCATTGATATTCAGTGTGTTGCACTGTTACTTAGTTAAAACGTGATTTTTTTTCTTTCCTCTAGACCGATCTTACATGAGACTCACAGAGAAGGAGAATGAGACTTTACCAGTAGATGTGAGTTTCCTGTTTTATCCATATTCACTGTGAAACATAAAATGTATATTAATGTTTTCCAAACAGCCTCAAAGTAATTCATCGTTCTTAAATTCTGAAGACAACACAGTGTAACTGTGTGACACTTTGAGGTCAAGCTTGGCTGTCAGTATCCACCTGTGATTACCTGTTTGATTATAACTAGTTTGTTTTGCATCTTCTTCTCAGATTGTTCTACAGACTTTATTAGCATTTGTAGTAAGCTGTTATGGTATAGTCCACATTGCCGGGGACTTTAAGGACATGGATGCATCGTCAGAGCTGCAGAACAAGTACGATTCTATATCTGTTACGTCTGGCAAACCTGCACTTTGAGTCACTTGTCCATTTCCCTCGCATTCCTTTCCTGGTGTGGTGATGTTGGCATTTAGTCTGTATGAACATGTCACATCTGTCAGCATTTCCACCTCTGTGAAATGTTTTCCGAACCAGAAGCTCTGTCCTGTCTTCTAAGCCGCACTTCATTTTTTTTGACAGATCATTTGACACGTTGCGAAACCATCCATCTTTCTACCTCTTCAACCACCGGGGCAGAGTGCTCTTCCAGTCACGGGAGCCGGACCCTTTACTGACCCCTCAGGCCCTGCCATTCAACCCTCTCCGACTCCGCAAGTTGCAGCTCCACTGACGCTGGCCTCCTCCTTTACCCTTTTCTATGCCTTTTTTCCCCCCCATGTAAACAGACTAGCTCTTTGTTTGGTGGGCCATAGTGGTATGGGAGGTCAGGGTCAGAGCAACCTGCTGATTTTTTTTTTTTTTTTTTTTTGATTTTTCATCTTCATACTCCAGTAATTCTTGAAGCACATTCCGTGACCAAGAGATGCAAATGTTTAACCCCAAGGACTGTGCCAAGTTATCCTGCAAGTAAATAAATGTTCGGATGTAGCCATAAAATCCTAAAGGACTCCTGATTCTCCATGGTTCGTCAAGATTCCAGACAGCTGCATAAATGGTCACAGTGAAAGTGGTTTACACTGAAGATCTCCACCATCCAATGCAGTCCTTACATTGTGTTTGGCCAGCGCTGCTAGCTGTCATGCATGTCTGCCTTGTGCAGTCGTTCTGGCTATCGATTAAAAACAAAAGTTAATTTCCACGACTGGTTATATTTCCTTCAATTTCAATGCACGGGCTGATTATCTGTTATAACATGTTGTGGAATAGTTTACCATTGTTTTAGGTGAATTAGTGGGGGTGCAGTGTAACTAATCAAGAACATCTCAGTTCCTTAAACTTAAAATATCTAGGGTATTTTGTGTTGAAATTTTGCTTGGGATTCTTTTATACAAAAGTTTTTGTTCCCTGTCTCCATAATTTAAATTCCATGTACTGGATTAACTTTTATGGAAATTCTCATTTGTTCAATCTGTAAATCATGTTTCAGGATGCTAACACTCCTGAAAATGGCCTTTTTAGTGGATCAGAAGAATTCAATGATCTGGAAGACGGGGGTAATCCATTCAATAGGTTACATGTGACTGCACTGTATTTATGAAATAGGTACATTATTAATAAAAGATATTACCAAGTATAATGCAAACACGTTCCAGCTGTGCCAAAAGTTGCCATTAGTATGACTTAACAGTTCTTGACCTACAATATTTACATTTGTAATAAACGACTAATACAAATCAAAGGCCAGTGGAAATACTGAAGTCATGCATTTGAAGTAAAGATCTTGCATGTTTTTCACTATTCTGTTTTATGTTTGAACCATTTTTAGATTAATTTGGTTTGAAGCAAATGCTTTTCCTATCAAATTACACGCAAACCTCAACCCTTTCCTGGCGTTTATTCATTTTTCATTCTTTAAAAAAAAATCATAAAATGTTCCATTTTAATATATAGTTTACAAAATGTTCTTTATACAACTTTTAAAATACTTTCATTTTATGCTCTGGTAAGAATACTGTCCAAAAATAATCTTTTTCATGTATGAACATTAAAAAGTAGTATACATCTTTCATTAAAAAAAAAAAATGAAGTGGAACAGGAAAAGGGGGAAGGGCTTCCTCGGCGTGCCTGGAGTCATCCTGAAGGGGAACAGGTAACTGGGGGGGGCAAGGCAGTGTTCTGACATGCTCACGATGAGGGTGGCCTTGGGTTGGGGGGGACTGAAATTTATGCTGAATCAAGCAGCATGCCTCCCACAGGGCTGGCAGATTAACAGAGATCTCAGTGTGGGGAAGGTGGGGGTAATATAGCAATACTATTGCTTCTAAAAATGGGATGTCTGCCTGGACAGTCATTTAAATAGGTGTTTTAGAGCGACAAATGTATTGTCAGGAAAGAAAATGTCACACGGACGAGCTGAAGTAGATGCGACTGCTCATGTGAGCACTGGGACTGGATCCACATGTCTATGCCTGCTCTCCTAGACAACGCCCCCCATGTGTCAGCCACAAGCTTCTTAACTGTGGCCTATAGCGGGCGACTGAGAAACGGAGGGTGTTTCCTCTTCTTCAGGAACAGTCGGATGGGTTGCCCATGTTCACAGGGCAGCGTGACACATCTACTGCCCTAAGAGCCATTCAAGTGAGGAAAAAATACCCAGAGACCCTGGGAGCTGGTTATGAGCTAGTCATGTGACTTGCCTTGCCCTATGTGGTAGATCCCCAACCTCCAGAAATGTATGCCTGGAGATTCCCAAGCCTCCTTCCCAAATGCTCGGGCCTTCAACCCCAACCCCTTTGTCTACAGGGACCCCAAGTGGTAGGCCTGAAGGGGGACCACTGCCTGAAGGAAGTGGGCCCAAAGGTGTGCTTCTTTTCCCTTTCTGTTCTTTTCTTTTCACTGTGCTGGACTGAAGCGCCCTCTCTTGTGGTGGGAGGGAGTGCACCGCTTGGCTGGTCCGCACCACCCTCCCCTACACACGTGCTACTCCGTTAGTCTCTTTCTCCCACGTGTTGCTCCCTGCAGGCCATTGCTGACTATCTGCCATGGATGTTGTTGACACGAGCAGGCAGGGCAGGTAGCGGCTGGCGTTGCTCCATCGCTGCCAGGGCTGTCTCCAGCTGCTGGATCAAGACCCGCTTTTTAAACCTGGGGGGGTGGGGGGACAAACATGACACATGGGGGGAGGGTTTCTCTGATGTTTATCTTTTGGATATTGGATCCCCACTCTTCTGTCGCTTTGATGTGTCTAACCAGCCTGGAAACAGGAGCGGGCAAGAGGTCAGGAGCCTCACCTGGCGGCCTCCTTGATGGCGTGACGGATGAAATACTCCCGGACCTCTACGGGCCCCTTCACTTCCTCCAGAAGCCGGAAAATCAGCTCATAATCTGGGTGAAAAATGACTTGATGTGACTGGTGGGCTGGTGACACCAGTGACCCCCTCTCCCCCCAACAGACCAGACAGACACTGACATTTTTCCTCGGACTTACTGCGGCCTGGTTTCCGGATCTCCTTAATGACCCGTGTGCGGAGCTCAGCATTGCTGCCCTCTAGGGGGAGTGCAAATACTGCCCTCCGCACAGCCATGTCCCCTCCCCCCAGCGCCCCCAGCTGGTTGGGGAGAGTCAGATCCTCGCAGTTCTCCAGATGGTCAGAGGGAGGGCTCTCATCCAAGCCATCCTCAAGCCCCACCGGGTCCTCCGCCTCACTTGAACCCGAGTCCAGCCGCTCCTCCGGTGTGGCCCCTCCCAGACCGTCAAGGCCCTCGGACCAAACATCCCCCAAATCCATCCCTTGGACCCCCTCCCCATTGCTCTCTGCACCTGGAATGCTGTTCCCCTCCACTCCTGCAGGGAGAGACATACATTAGAAAATCAGTACACCAACAAACAAGACACAAATGATGTTACAATGTCTCTCACTCTCATACATACAGTATTATGCGAAAGTCTTAGGCAGTCTCAGAAATGATGTTTAAATAATCTTCTAACTGGTGTAAAGCTATGACGTAATACCTGTGAAAGTGTCAGCCATTTTAAAACTTCTCCTAAAGTCTCTCTCTCCTTTAGGATCACATCTCATATGGCTAATCAATTCCTCACTGACTTTTCAAACTAATTCAATTGACTGATTGATTGATTGATTAAGAGAGCTGGTGATAAAATATAACAGATACATGTAATTGCTGAGGTGCCCCTGAGGAGAGGTTTAAGAACCAAAGCGGTGTTCATCTAGCCAATTATCAAGATATAAGTAACTGAAGGAATTCTTGTTAGTTTTTACAGCGTTATTCTTAATGTTTTTTTTTGTTCTGAACAAATATACACTTACTATCCAGATAAATAGCTTTAAATATTTCCTTTGACTGCCTAAGACTTTTGCACAGTGTACTGTGCTTGTACTGTGTGTGTGTGTTATACTATATATACATATGCTATAATACATTATTCGTTCCTATTCAATCTCTGTGTACCTTGACTGTCATTGGGCTATTAAAATGAGACCCCGCCCAACCGGGGTCTAAAAAGACCCATATTAATTGCAAATTGCAGAGCCTACTGAACACAATGCATTACATGACTCCAAATCACATGATCGTGAAGCAGCACCGATTTATGTCATGGTCACTCCCATGAAGATGCTCCCAGCTGCCCCTACCTTTGGTTAAAGAGATGGGTTTGATGAGGCCAGGTTGGCCCAGGGCACCTTTTCCCGCAGGCCCTTTCCCCACGACGTGGTTGGGGACAGCGGGTGGGGTCTGCGGCCGCCTCAACAGTGGCGACATGCTCCGCCTCCTCTTTGGCATGTTCCCCAAGTTTGGGTCCCCAGTGTTCCCCCTCTTCTTGTTCTGGGGGCCTGCCACAAACTCATCTGCCTCGTCAATCATCATTCCCTGAGCCCGAGGAAAAGGCAAAGAAAGAAAGAGGGGGCAGTTTAGGATCAGGGTCAGTAGCAGGGCAACCAGGGCTTGGCCCTGTTCGGGGAAGAGCAGAGACTCTGAGGTATAGCTGAGTTTGTCTCCGTTGATTGGTCAGTGCCAGTGTCAGATTGATTCATTCAAAGCATCTGTGACCGTTTCTACATTAACGTGCCACAGTTCTGCCTCACCCACCCCACAGGACTGAGTCCTCCAAGAGTATGAAGGCGTTTTCCATTTCACACGATGAGTCACCAGGCGCAATCCGGGAGGCCTGGCACTGACTCGAGAAGTGACTCTTCATTCACTGTTTGGATCCAGCATGGAAACCAGGATGTTCTATGCCGGAGCTAATGGAGGCACCCTGGCTGACTCAGCCCTACCCACTGATCATAGCACATTTCTATATGCAGAAGTCATGTTAAGGTAAAGCAGGAAGCCAGCTATAGTTTACTATGGCTGGCTGTTAACTTTATTGATGATGTAGTTGTCCGTCTATAGGCATTGCTCAGGCAGATGGTACCTTCTTGTCTTGCTTGAAGGGGTTCCCAAACGTGTGCAGGCGTTTGGGCTGGTCAGGGTCGATTTCTCGCAGGGGGGCCGGCATCATCTTCAGGTACTCCTGATAGTTTCCCATTTGGGCCACTGGGATGCTGTGTATGTAATCTGTCAGCCGGTAGAGACACCACAAGGTCAAAACCAGCAACGACTGGCCCACAGCAAACTTGTTTTCAAGTTAGTAAACTAATAGCTCAAGCTCTGAACAATGTCTCTGTGATGAAATATCTGTTGTTTTCTACCTACTGGCTATAGGCGTCAATTTAATTTAGCTGTCAGATGAGCTCCAATGCACTAACGAACCAAACATGTTTTACGAGTAAAACTCATAACTGCAAAGCAAGCAACGGACGAATTCCTCATTCAAGGATTTGTCAGATGCCCGGCCCCCAGGCTCCAGCATCCTGTACCTTCATCCTGCCCTCGGATGAGCTTCTGCATTTGCCGTAGCAGGTTGGAGCGCATGCGGGTCAGCTGGTCCAGAAGGTTCCGCCGGGGAATGTCATATGCATTCCGGTATGCCTGGGGCTTCAGGTCCTGGGAAGGAGAAATACAGTTTGTTTTTAATTGGTCCAGCAGATTTGTTTGCCTTAATTCCTCATCTCTCCACTTTTGAAGATACTAACCATTATCCAGAAAATAGAAGAAAGTATGGAATATTTTAATGAATTGACAGAAATTTCATTTATCCAGAAGACTATTTTTTCTAAGGCCTGTTCTGGGGCATATTTTAGGATCTGTTGAGGATCCTGCTCTGAGCCCTGTCTGGGATTCTGCTCTGTGTTATTTTCTGAGGTGAGTCTGGTACCTTGTTGAGCAGGGCCACCTGGAAGCCAGCAAACTCCTTGAGGTTGAAGTCAACCAAGCGCAGTGGAGCCTCCCCACTGACACCCTGCAGCAGCTGCTGGAGGTCACGCCTTTGTGCCAGAGACAATGCACTCGAATGGTTCCGCACCTTGAGTCCTGTCTCCTGGGGGGGCCTCTTGCCCACCGACACAATCAGGCGGTCCGACTCAATTTTAGCCTATAGATGAACAGGTACAACCCTGAAGTTTTATTGGTCAATCAATTTTTTGACAATGGAGTCCATACAACCTTAAATTTATAATGGAGTCCCTGCAACTTTAATTGCCTAGTTTACAATGCCTTTCACTAGTTCATCTGAGGAGAACCTTCAATGACCCAACCGACAGAGAGAAGACTAGATTTGTGTCATGAGCTTCAGGTAATTGTCACTCTGGGACACTCACCTGCTGGCTGAGCTTCTTCAGGTAGGAAATGACACTGTAGCTGAGGCCACAATCCACGTTGTCAGAGATGAGGTTGGGTGCCCCCATCATCCTCAGCGCCTTCTTAAGTGGCTGTGTGAAGAAAGAGGAAACATGTAATGTAAGAAGCAAAAGATGGCCATCAGAGACATGCTTGCACCAACTCAACTGGAGCTCCAAGAATTCAGATATGATACCCAGAGATCACACAAGAGGTAATACCCAGAGATAATCCACAGAGATGACCCCCTTGAAATGAACTTAAAGCCCCTCCAGATATTAACCCAAGAGATGACATTGTCACCCGGTCAAGCAAAGATGTTTATGTAAAAACTGAAAAGCTCATGTTGTCCCTATAGCTAGTCCCTCAAGGCCTCTATGGCCATTTTTACCGTTCCTCGCCCTTACCAGGAGAAAGTATGGGGGCATGGTCTTCAGATAAATCTCGAAGGCCTGTCGCCACTTCATGCTGGGCTTTAGCTTGTGCACCTTAAACAGGTCATCTGTTGGGTGGGAGAGAGAAATACCTTCAGGCCACAGAATCAAAGAATGGGAAGCAGACAGATAACGTGCCTTCAGATGATGGCCTGAAGAACAGGAAGTGATTACTTACCCAGGAGTGGCAGCAAGACAGGATAGTTGTACGGCATGACAAAGAGGTTGACGCAGGTGAGCGTGGTGCTGGCTTTCAGATACCCGAAAGGCTGGCCCAGGTCTGTGTGCTTCCCACTGCTGCTCACAAACACCTGGGCCATGAAGGAGATGCGTAAGTCCGATCCCTGCTGGGGTGGGGAATGTCACTAGGTGTTGGAGAGGGAACGAATCTCCTACCTGCCAGCACACATGCGGGGTCTTCCTTTCCAGGATGTACTGCGTGAGGGGTGAGGGTTCCAGCTCATATTTGTCAAAAGGCAGTTTGTCGATCACCATGGGCTCGCAGTCCACACAGGAGAAGCGCACCATGGGGTGGGCCGTGCGGGGGGGCTGAGGGAGAGCAAACCACATAAGCAAGTGCCAGTTTTCACATGGACCTCCCGCTGCCGTCCCTAGAAATGGATGTCTGCATGGGCACCTCTCCAGGAAGCCAAGCAGCAGGAAAATCTCAACTTCACACCCGAAGGAGGACAGAGGATGTCGAGGCTCCGGAGCAATGGAAACAGCTTCAGTTTCCTGTTTCAGCTCTGGGAGGTGCCGGGATTTAACAGCTGGCAACCACTGGTCCAGAGCCAAGAGTGAGACTGGCTTCACTGGCATCCATCCACATGCTAACACAGGCTAATGCGCTAACCCCCAGAAACACAGGCAAGCAACTGTGGACTCACCAGGGTTGGTGAGTTCTGGTCAGGCCAGAAGGATTCCGGGATGGGCCAGTGGCCCACAGGTACCCCGGTCTTGGGGTTGGGCCTCACATAAATGAGCTTGTGGCAGCTGTGCCAGGGCTGTGGTCCTAGGCTGGGTGTGGGCCGAGTTGGATCCAGTGGGCCGTCTGTGAAACCAAAGAGTAGGTCATCAGTCATGTGTCACTAACCATCCAGAAATCCCGCATTCCAGTTAGATGTACACTCCACCCCCACTTGAATCTCAAAGATAAAATAATATGCATTTTGGAGTAAAAAAATCATGCAATTCAATTAGAAATTCTTGCACATATGGATAATGTTGTGATATAGATCGTGTAGGTCGTTGTAAACAAGGCACATGCTTCACATTCAGCGATCAACAGGAGTGGCCCATCGTAGCAGCTAAACAGAGGGGTCGTGTATAGCCAGATGGAGGAAGGTCTTCCAGGATCAAGAACTGCATTTCATTCATCCAAGCTGTCCATGTTACACACTCTGGGGGGGCGGGGCGTCAGAGAGCACTATGGCAGACTGTACCTTCGCCAATCACAGGGGGATCTGGACCCGTCTTTTCAAAATTTATGACAACGCCACTGAGAACCTTCTGGACCAGGGATTCCAGGCACTGGTTCAGCATCCGCTGGGTTTTCACACAGTATGACCGTCCTGGGAGGAACCACAGAGTCACTGAATAAAGGAACCATGCTCTAGAGTCTTAGAGGTGAACATCTGCACCAACCAGACATCAGTTCCAAATCCCTGTGAGGATAATATATATAGGTGATATTAATATCATAATAATATTTATTTTTATATCTTATGTAGACTCTCCTCTGTTGACCAGTTTCATCAGTCTAAAAATTAAATTCATCCGTTTTGTTTTTCTGAACAGCAAAATCTTTTGTCCAAAGTGACTAACAAGCTCATAGTTGTAGTTGTTTATATGGCTGTCAGCTCTTATTCAGTTTTTATCATCAGTTTCCCTCTTGGTCCAGTGCAGCTTTAAATTGGACCATGATTCAGTACTGGAGCATTTCAGCGTTTACTGGTAAATCAAGGAAATTTATTCTGGGACTGAAACCAGGCATCTTACAAGTCTTGGTCCATGAAAACACCACCTTGGTTATTAGTCTCTATTCATTCCTGTTTTAATAATCTCTAAAAGAAACAGTGGCTGAATTCAAGACCTTAGCCTGAAAAGAAACGAGGCTATTTAAGCAGCTTTCTAATGATGTTACTGCCCAGGGGGCAGGAGGAAGATCATGAGGTGGGTTCAGGGAAGGGGCTGTGCACGCACCTCCCGTGACTTCACACATCTGCGTGATAGCTGAGTCGTCGGTGGGTACGCTGCCCAGCTGCTCACTGTCCGGAGCGGCTGCTCCCGACAGGCGGAGCACCAGGGCAAAGAGGCGTTGGTCCCAGCGGAATGGCTCCTTGGTCAGTTCGCTGCCTGGCAGGGGGGAGTTCAGGGGGAGGTGCAGCTGGAGGAAGAAGGGAGCGAGGAATGATGAGGAGTGGAAACAGGAAGTAGCATGTAGGGTGTAGGAAAGAGACAGAACACAGCAGCATGTAGGAAAGAGACAGGAAGTACCAGGGTGTAGGAAAGAAACAGGAAGTAACATGGTGTGTGTGTGAGAGACAGGAAGTAGCATGGTGTAGGAAATTGTGGCAGGAATTAGAAGGGTGAAGGGAAGAAAGAGAGGAAGTAGCAGGGAGTATGGAAGAAAGACAGGAAGTAGCAGGAAGTATGGAAGAAAGACAGGAAGTAGCAGGGTGTAGGAAAGAGATAGTAGCATGGTGTACGAAAGAGCAACAGGAATTAGCAGGGTATAGGGAAGAAAGACAGGAAGTAGCATGGTGTAAGAAAGAGAGACAGGAAGTAGCAGGGTATAGGAAAGAGAGACAGGAAGTCGCATGGTGTAGGAGAGACAGGAAGTAGCAGAGTATGGCAAAATCAGTTTGAAATGTGAATATATGCTTGAAAGCTCTACCTGCTAGTACCTCGTGGCAAACTGAAATCTTCAAAAATCTTCCATTGAGGAACATTCCACAGCCACATTTCAAATTGAGGTGAGAAAGTATGAACAACAAGGGAGGGGCACCCGTCTCAAGGCCCTATATCAGCTGGAGAGAATGGGGGGGCACATATCTCACCTCATCTGGCACCCCAGAGGTGTGCGTCAGCTTGTTTCCATCCGTGATGGTGATGATCACAGATGGCTCCAGGAAGAAGGGGTTCCGTCCCTGGGGAGAGCATAGCAGCAGGTGTCGTGGGGGGAGGGTGTTATCAGATAAGCAACCAACGACAACAGTGAAAACCGACACCAAGAACATGAGGCTGTGCAGTCTCATTGACTTTGTAGCCCTGAGCTTTCAAGCCTGCAAAAACTAGAGGGACCAGAGGATGAGGTGACACTCATGACTGTACAAGGCACAAGCGAATCTGCCATACCCAGCATGGGAGGGGCCAGTGTGCCTACCTGCCCATAGTTGTCAATGCCAGAGACAAGGCGGTTGAGGTTGAGCAGGTCAAAGGCGGTGCGGAGAGCCTGGCCCAGGGTAGTCAGGCCAGTGGCCTGGAGGTTCTTCAGTTCGCTCATGAAGGTGGCATGGTTCTCCTTCCACCCAGCCTGAGACACACAGGGCACACAGACAGGAGGCGTTATACACACGAGTGCACAGCAAATCACAGCACAGCACAGCACAACAAATACAGGAAAAAAACAAAACAAGACAAAGCCAAGGCACATTACAGAAACTCCAGTCACTGAATGACTCCATACTGAAGCAGGAAGGTATGATTTGTTCTGGGCATGTGTATGGTAAGGGTGAGGCTGGGGCAGGGCTGCACTGCCCTGGAGTTTTACTTTTACCCACGCACCAACATTCTCAGCCTCCGCCTCCATCTGTTCACATTTTTAATACCAGCCCCCCCAAAGCTCAGGCAGGAGTTCATATCCCACTACTTCAATGTCACTGTATTATCCCACTGTCTCACTGTGACAGGATGATCCCAAGACAGGATTAT
>JAAGVU020000002.1:11749859-11764581 GCA_011763525.2 Mormyrus iriodes
TTCATATCCCACTACTTCAATGTCACTGTATTATCCCACTGTCTCACTGTGACAGGATGATCCCAAGACAGGATTATCCCACAGTCTCACTGTGACAGGATGATCCCAAGACAGGATTATACCACTACTTCAATGTCACTGTATTATCCCACTATCTCAGGATTATACCATGGCTCACTGAGACAGGATTATCCTTATACTTAGTAATCACTGGATTAACTGACAATTTTTATTGATCCCTGTGAGGGAAATTCTCTTTTCACCTCCATGAGAGCAAGCTTGGCAGCAAAAGGCAGCCACCTGTTCGTGGAGTTGGGGATCACAGGCCTTGCTTAAGGACCTACAAACATGCCGAGGCTGGGCTTGAACCGGCGACCCTCTGATCACAGGCATAAAGGCTTAGCCCACTGAGCCACATGCATATAAAATTATCAAAGAATAAAATTATTCCACTACCTCAATGTTACTGGATTATCCCACTATCGCACTGACACAGGATTACCCCACTATATCAGTACTACTGGATTATTCCACTGGCTAACTGTGACAGGATTATCCTACTACTTCCCAGTCACTGGAATGTGAATCCTGTGACAGGATTACTGCCTCACTGTCAAAGAAATATCCCACTGTCTCGATGAGAGTGGATTATCCCAATACTTAATCGACACTGGATTATTCCACTATCTCAGTGTTACTGGATTATCCCAATGTCTCACCATCATGAGATTATCGAACTACTTTCCAGTCACTGGATTATCTCACTGTGACAAAATCATCCCACTGCATCACTGTCAAAGAAATATCCCAATGTCTCACTAAAACAGGATTAACAGAACAGAATGCAATAAAACAGAGATACTTTATTCATCCCCCTGGGGAAATTGCCTTTTCACCATCTTGCTCTCCATGAGATATACAGACAGGTGAGAGCAAGCTTGGGGGTCATAGGGCAGGGTCAGCCAGCATGCGGCGTTCCTGGAGCTGGGGGTTAAAAGCCTTTCAACCTTCAGATCATACGGACAGGCACAGAGGCTAAACCTGCTGAGCCACACAGCACCCCCTAATACTTAATCATCACTGGATTATCCCTCTGCCTCAAAGTCACTGGAATATCTCATTATGACAGGATTATCCCACTGCCTCACTGTCAGATGATCATCCCAGCCCACTGTATCAGTGTTGCGGCATTACCTCACTGTATTACTAACACAGGGTTATCTCACTATACTGCTGTCAGAGCATTACGTCACCGTATCACAGTGTCTGGATTACATTTACTCTAACCCACAGGCGTACCTCCACAGCATTAGATGGATGCAAGAGGGGGAGGGAGGGAAATAATGAGAAAGAGAGAGAGAGAGGGAGGTAGGAAAACAGAGAGACAAGGGAAGCAGGAGGAGGAGCAGCATGAGAGAGGTAATAGTACAGACAGGATTATCTTTTCACAACACGACTGGGGTGTATGTGGTTCTGGATCACTGCTGGGGGGTGAGGAGGCTGCACATTTGTAAAGGTGTAAGATGCACAGACAGGCAGGTAGGAGTAGGGGGCACATGTGCTCGAACACGCACACACCACAGAGAGCAGGGTGGCCCGGGAGCAGCATTTGTGAGGGTGACAGAGGCGCGCGGCAGACAGTGGCGCTGGCCCTGAATTATTCAGCGACAATGGACTGATTTAGCTTTTCTGTTCACATCCGCCTTTCTTTCCTTCTGCATTAAGAATTCATCACGTCCACATGGGGCTGACTGCAGCCGCTGTCCGTGCTCCCACAACGGTTGGGAGAGAGGACAGGGCCGGATGCAGGAGCAGAGGGGGAAGGAAGGATGGATGGAGGACAGGGAGGTGCGTGGAGGAACGCAGACATGGGAGAAGGGAGTAAGAAGAGGTATGTTACGCTGTGCTGAACAGCCATCTTATTGGGGAACGCTGCTGTGATATCAGCCCACTCTGGTAGCAGGTGTGGGGGGGTGTGGCGAGCAGGTGTGACAGACAGCCCGACACAATGTCATTGCTCTGCCCTCCTAATGTCACTTCTGCCGTCTAGAGGACCTGCAGGGGAGGACCGGTCACCAACAACACACCCCCAGGTCAATAAAGTCTATAGTTTAGCTCATAATTAAGTCCTTAGACCAGTCGATCAGCGTTCTGCAGCAGTGTCACCCGGACTCTTCATTCTAGGGCTTGAAGCTGAGATGGAACCAGTCACCGAAAGCCGTGTTTGTGTCACAGCTTCTCACCATCTCCCATTGACCCAGCTGGCCATGTGAAACAGAGCCCTACCCTGAAGGTCCAACATCAAGTGAGAGTCACAGCAATCAGCCCTACCTCACAAAACACCCCTGCCAGAAGTCAAAGAGAACTTAAAAAAAACAGCGAATATGCACTTCAGCCTGGACTTATCTGTGAAGCATGAGGGGAAAAAACTGCAACGACACAGACGAGTCTCCGAGGAGAGAGGCGCCACGGAAAGGCTGTTAGATAACAGCACATAACAGCCGTACTAGAGGATGACAGCGGCAACAGAGCGGCTGTGTACACCTGCCAGAAAGCCAAGCTGTTTATGTACAGAAGTACCTTTAAATTTAACTGGCTGAGATGAGCTTCAAACTACTAACACGTATGCACACTACAGAATAGTGATCATCATTCCATTTATACCTTAATGACCTGTGATTATCCCTCTGCATATACCTTACAGACCTGCGATTATCCCTCTGCATATACCTTACAGACCTGCGATTACTTTTCTTATACACCCTATAGACCTGTGATTATCCCTCTGCATAAACCTTAAAGACCTGTGATTACCACTACATATATACCCTCCAAACCTGTGATTATTTCTCCTTATACACCCTACATACTTGAAATTATCACTTCTGTAATACTCTCCAAACCTGATGGTCGCACTTCACATATATCCTACAGACTTGTAATTATTTCACCTTATACACCCTACATGCCTGTGATTATCACTTCTTATATGTTCTCCAAACCTGTGGTTGTCATTTCTTATATAACCTACAGACCTGCCATTATTTCTCCTTAAACAACCTACATATCTATCATAACCACCTCTTATACACCCTACAAACCTAAAGGAGTCCCTTCAGTTAATGAGTCTTCAGTGTAAGCATGTCTTTCCTCATGCGTCATGCCTTTTCATCATAAGCATTATAAGCCCATGCCATTCTTTAGTCATCCCCCCCACCCCCCAGCAGTAAATCTGCTGGCTTTATTTCCTTCTCATATCGATGGAAAATGATGTAACTGAGATAGAGAACAAACACAATCATGTCACGTGGCAAACGAGACTTCGGGCCGGAAACATGCAGAGGCAGGAAGACGGAGCTGAGTGGTGCTCCAGTGGCTGCCCCGACCTGCCGAATCCATGAGAGAAGCTACAGCATCGCCCACTCTGTGGCAGGGGTGTCTCGGCTGTCTGCCTGTACTCCACACCCTTAGCTACCTTGATTCAGAGCCAACAATCACAGCAGGGAATGAGAATGGTGATTACGGCCCCAAAAGCAGGGCACAGCGAGTGAAAGAGACACAAGCACATCGGGGGGCCTTCGGACTTCTGGCAGAACCGACTGTTGAGCTGAAGGACGTCTTCTGAATAACTGACAGGGGAAATGAAGAAGCTGGCTTGGGAAATGGGCTAGATGGGTAGCCAGTGCTGGACAAGGAAAGGGAACGTAGCAGCTGGAATTCAGGGGTATACAAGCGGTCGCGGTGGGGAGGTACGGGAGTACAACAGGAGCATTTGCACTCTCATACTAGAAGACATACAGTATTGTCTGTTTTATATAAAAAGCTTTACGTACGTATTATTATTTGCTATTCTACCGTTGTACAATTCTGTGATTGTATTTTAAACTAATGGCACCAGCTGCAAGAGTTACAAGACACTTCTTATTATATGTGTACCTCTGCATGCCATAATAACAATTAAGTTGAATTGGGTTCAACTGAAATTAAAGTGACGCCGAGCCACTGAAAGAAACACCTAGCCGCAAATGTGGCCTGGCTCCCTGGGGGACAAGTCACTGAATCCCCCCTCTCCCCCCATCTAGCGGGGGAGGGGGAGAGGCTTCTACTATTGACTGGGGTAGGATAAGGGAGACCCCCACGACCTTCCCTGCACACCATCCCGCCCACCCCCTGTGATGTCCCCATCAGCGTCCGATGACATAATCATGCTGCGTGACAGCTGCTCTCCTGCGGCAGTGGGCCACGCGGGCGTGGATGCGGCGTCACAGCCGGCAAGGTGGAGCCCTAATATGCTGCACTGGGAAAATCACGGGGGACCAGCATGCAGTTCACCTAACGTACACGGAGGGCTGCAGCCATATGCATTTTACAGTGTATTGCACAAACAGACACGCCAGCATCCCCCCCCAACACGCACCGCTGAGTCTGCAGACACATGACACCACAGTGACCACAGGGGAGCCAAATCATGTCATACCGTAATGAAAGATTAGTAAACACTGCTCTCCTCACAAGGGGGTGGGGGGGGCACACTCCTACATGCTCGAGACTCTATGCAAGACACATACTTGCCAGAATCTTCAACAAGCAGCCCAGGAGTTTAGGAAATGAGTTTGTCTAAATAATGTTGCACTTTTGAGTCCAAGGTCAGGACATACATTTATGACTGAAATACTTTGAATACAAGTGCATAAGCTGAAGAAACCTCAATTCTGAACCGTAACGACTTACACTTCACTGACCCAGAGGGGTCCAAAGGGGAACAACTGCATGATGTTAAAAAAATATATATATATATTAACCAATCAGAGACGTGAGTATAAAGTTATGGCTGCCCTCCAGTAAAAGGAACTGGGGTCCTGATTGATTTAACTGAGCATGCTGGAGTTGGAATGGGCATCTGTGAACCTGAAAGCAAGCCTTGCTCAAATGCCTGGAGCTTGCCTAGAGCTCCATCCTGTGCCATGTATGCTTATGTATGATAAAACTGTCCACAGGGTAACCGCTACGGTCTATTTCAATAAAAATAGGTTCTGTTAGTATATGCCCTGTCCCAGATCAGGCTCCACCAATACTGCATGGCACCACAAAAATTAGTCCATAAAACCTGCTGGATGGATTTCTGTCATAAACTGGAAGTATTATATACAGAGGACAGTGGGAGGGATTGGGGTGTGTGAGCGTTTGTCTGTGTCTGTGTTGGTGTTGGGGGACAAGAAATAGATTGGTTACATGGGCACTTAGTTTTTAAAAGATAAAAATAAAAAGAAAATTATAAAAATTACAACTTGTGTGGGAAAATAAAGGTTATTAAGGAAATATCCTCCTACATTTTCTCACAAGAGAGGGGGGGAACAAGTTTGAGTAGCCCAGTCTGCGCTGGCCAATGAGAGCGACTTTAAGGAAGCCACTAAGCGGATGCGAAAGAAGGAAATAGGACGAGATGCAGGCCAGTTGTCCAATCCGGGACGAGCTAGTCCGCCATTGCGTCACACGTGACGTCACTGTCGATCATAAATCTCCCCGCCTCCATCTAAGCGTTCGAGAGCTCTGCTAGTACAAAAGCAAAATGTCCGCCATGTTCCGAGGCTGCGCTGCTCCGGGTCTGCGGGTATTTTAACAAAAATTAGTCGTTTTCACCGCCGGGAGGCCGCCCAAACCCGCAGCTACGAACCAGAGGGACAGTAGAGTCTCACTGTCAGAAAACATCTCGCCTCAACCACATCAAAACACAATTTAACAGTATTTATTTACCTTAACTCCGTATGGTGGCTCATCAAATGTAACTAGCATGTACCTGTCGCCTCTACTAGCCGGGTCTCGGGCGCGCAGCTGTTAAAGAAAACGAAACAATACACGTTATTTTCGACTAATTCTGTAATAGGGACTCTCAGTTCCAACAAGGCAACATAATATACTGAGAAGTCGGGGTAAAATTACTCTTTACCTTCATAAAGATCTCAACCGCGCCTTTAGCAATGTCCAGATACGTCGTACCCAAATAAGTGCGCTGATTCATAGAAGCGGACGTGTCTATCAGGAAAAGTAAAATAGGCATTTTTGAAATACAGAGATATAGCTATATGCTTACTAAAAAAAGACAATGTCAACATAGGACCTATCTTGCGGCCTGGGCGTGTATATGTGTGTATATATATTTGTTTTAATCGCACCCCCCCTCAAAAGAGGGTCGTACAGCCACCCCTTACTGCCGCCTGACTCTATCTATCTTTACTGAGCAGTGCTCAGGCTCGCGCTGATAGAGAACTTCTCTTCCGAACAAGCTGAACCGCCCTCTTTCCACTGCCACCATGGCATTGGCTGAGCCCGCCCGCTGTAACCACGCCTACTAGAAATATGTAATAAGGTTGGTGAGAGCTCCGCCCCTTTCTGCATAATAAGTACAGGAACACGGATGAAGGAAAATCTGCCAGGCACTTTTAACTGTGTGGCCTTGGTATAAAAGTATTATAGTTTCCCCTTTATTATGATGGCATTGTGTACATATAGCCCAGGTGAACAGGCATACAGAAGCGCCACGTGATTCGTGCGTTATATGAACATCATAAAGCCCCCACCCGTCGAGTTCTTTTCCAGTGTTGTACAGGGGGGTGGGATTTGCTCTTAGATACAGTTATTGAAATATTTCACAACACGTCACACTCCATCGATTGTTGAGAGAAACACATTACAATGTAACCGCTACAGTATGTGGTTAGACTTGTTACGTATGAGAAATGCGCTCTGGGAAGAGGGCTTCCTGGTCGGAAATTTTGATAACCATATCTGGAAGGATTGGTCACTTTTGTTCGTGTCATGACTTCGTAAAAGTATACAGAGGGCGGGACATACCTTGCAACTAAGTCATGGGTATAATATTGCGGTAGGCTGACGGCTGAAGAATTAATGGTGTAAGGGCAACTCTGTTTACGTTTCGGACAGCTCTTTCTTCGTAGCCCCACTAGCAAGTCCAGTGTCCTGCTTTAAGGTCAGGTCGCTGGCGATTAAACATCTTATGCGGTAGAAAACCAGGCCTGGCATGATGCCGAATTCTAATAAAATATAATTAATCGCTCCCTGGAGATATTGTTTATTATAAATATACATTGTAAAATGCACGTATGAGAAGAATGCAGCACATAATATGAGTACAAACGGAAGAGGGTGTTAATTTTCTTGTAGCGTTTGTGCAAAGACAGTTCAGTATGTACCAGTCACTTAGATATTGTTAGGTATAGGCCTACATGACGTGAAATTGTAATGTTGTTCTGCGATGAAAAAAATAAAAGTCAGCTTAACCCTTACCTTCTTAGTGTTAGTGGGGCTGCTACACTTTCCCATATGCCCTACACTGATGGCTAAGGATATGACCTCAACATAACCTCAAAGTTGTTCATTCAACTCGAAAAGGGCACTGTTACTGTAGCCGTTAAAATTTCTCTTTCTATCTTTGTCTCTCTTACCTCCCGCCCCCAACACACACACTCATACAATTTTTATATATATTTTTGTCCCTCCTAAAAGCAGGGTAGCAACTCATTGTGAGAATTAATCCCAAACACTGTGATCTTGACTGCATCATCAAAACCCTACTGGCTCTTCACAAAGCTGATGCTATTATTCATTTCCTAATATATATCTAAAATTTAAAAGCATTAAAAGCCTAGATTTCTGGGGAAAGTTACATTGTCGTATATGTTTTTTAAGTCTACAAAATAAAATTGTCCATTAGCACGCGACTGGCTCACAAACATGTTATGCTTCTTTTCTCCAATAAGCAGCCATCTTGACAGCAGAGACTATATTGGACATATTGTGGATGTTTATGGGATGGCCGAAGGCACGGCAATGAAGGATATTTTGGGAGAACTGCAGTTTCATTTGTTTCAAAATTGTAACTGATTGAAACAAAGATAACCAAAGAAATTTAATCTATATCACAAACACAAAGCCCTGTTAAATCAACAAATAACATACCAAATAATAATATAGCAAAACACAATAACCTAAAGCGCACCAAATGGGTATGACGAGGAAAATAAGTATGTGGACATGCCAGATAATATTATGCAGTTTTCATAGACCTATTTTATGTCTCACTATCTGAGGGATATATTTTATCGTCAGATACTTAATGTCACATCTTGATTTAAAGCTTGACTGAAACCGGGGTGTTGTTTTTGAACCATAACTCTTTGTTTTCCTTTTAAAAACAGAACTGCAAAGCGCGTTACACATTTGTAGGGGCAGAGAGCGAGGAAGAGAGAAATTAATGTCAGTCACGATGAAGAACCTGAAACCACACAGGTGTCGTTTTCTTAGCTGCCACTTTTTCAGTTCACACGTTTTGTTTAACAAATAGGTGCAGGGTGAAATAGTTCTCTTTGAAGCTCTTAGGGTTATTATCAGTATGTTACAGTCATGTAACTTTAATGTGCTCGCTATACCCTCGCGAAGTTCAGTTTGCTTTCATCGACTGTAGATCGTTACACCTGTGCTTAATCGGGATGAACCGGATTCCAGACTGGAGGAAAACACAGATCACATTTTAGTTAGAAAAATCATTACGTCACAGGTTGGCCGTGGAGGAATTCCCGAGACCCTCCACTATCCCAGCATCCACCATGCTGAACTGCAGCGCATTCACAAAGAAAATAACAGCAGGGTGGGATTTACCACAATACCTAGCTAGCTTGCTAGGTAGTCGGTTTTGCAATATAACGGACTAATAAAGGGTACGTCTTATCTGTTAATCTCATAATTTACTCCTCTGTAGTGGCGAATGAAAATAATTTAAGATGCCGATGTATTTGCATATCAGAAGCTATCCTGATAGTGTAGTTTGCTAAAAAAAAAACTGCTGTCATTGTTCACTCCATTCGTAGCGATGTATTTCATTATCCCGGTGTACATCGCTGTTGCATTTTTTATTTTATGTCTACCTGGGTGACAAGCACACATAGCCATTTTTTCAGTAGTATTACAACCGATTCCTCGGTTTGCAGTTTAGCTAGGTATCGTGTGTTAATCCAAGTAACTCGCAAAACGTAAATAAAGTGTTAACCAAGATGCACCGTAAGGTGTTTTATATAATACATTATTATTAGTTGTGGTGTTCTATTTCGGTGAAGTTTTAGAGGAATATTTGACAATGCTAAAAAGTAGTTTCTGTCCGGTGATACCGGCATGGTCTGTATCAGTTCAGCTTGGTTAGAGGGGAGGTAGCTATATCATACTGAATAGAGACTTGGCTGCCGTGTGGGCAATTAATCGTGTTTTGGCAGATTTAATAGCTCGACTGCCGGCGCGTTTTTTAAAGTTTTTATAATACTTCAAGCGTACGATACTGTAAAAGCCTGCCGGTGCGGAGCGGACCGCCTAACCGAGACGTGACGTTTCAGACTGGCAGTCTCTAAGGTCGCGCGTGTAAACACGGTCACGTGACTAGCCACGTGTAGCTACCGTCGTTCTGTGGTATTTAAAGGGAAATACCCCTGTCTCCCGTAAATGTCCAAATGTCACCTCTGCGGTGTTTACGAACGGCGCATTTTCAGATGGCGGATTGCGAGCAGAGCGGAAAGTGGTTAGGCTTAAATTAAACGAAGTTGATTTCAGACGGACCTGGCTGAGTAGCGTAGTCCACGTGACGTGCCCCGCTGAGTGACCGGCTACGTCGAGCAGGTCGGGTCGGTGAATCTGTCCGATGTACTTTATTTAGCGTGCGCACAGTGCGATATTACGGCAATGAATCTCTCAATGTTTAGAACCCTTTGTCACTCAGTGTAATGTAATGTGAATATGGAGAAAACTGCGGCCACATAGCGCTGCCAACGTATGTGTACTGTAAATAAGCACGTATATATTGCAAACAAAGTCGATGTATTGAAAGATTTTTTCATTGTCAGTTTATATATATATATATATATATATATATATATATACACACACTTTCTTTCTTTTGGTTTCCCTTTTTTTCGGCACTCATTTTTCCTTACGGTGCGGTTTGTGGGACTTCTCAATAATACTTCTTTCCCTTGCGCAGCATTTTTATTTGCGTTTCGCTATCTGGCCTTATCGACACGGTGTGGACTGACGGGGCGTGTCACTCCCCAATCTACCTGCCTAATTTGTATCTTGCACATCTGCGCATGCGCAGCATTACCACTTTTGATGTGCTACTGTCCGATTTATGCTTCTTCTCTTTACGAAATTTTCACAACCCATACTGACTCAATAGTTTGAACTATGGTTTTGGGAAACACTTGCATCGCAAACGTATGGTTCCAGCTATGTAAGTTGCTAATGTAGTTAGCAACTATGCTTTTGGGAGACGTACCCATGGTGCAGTTAATAGGCCTATTTCTTTTAACCCCGTCAGGTTCATTTTACGGACTGCTTGTGAGCGATCTCCACCAGCCCAGAATGAAATATTCAGCCAGATATTGCGATTTTGGAATCTTTCTATTGTCTCTCTTTAATAAAAGTTATACATAGCAAATGCCCTTGTGTCTTAGTGCATGTTTATGGGTTTCGTTAGGTACCCCAGTCACGGTGGGGTGACCATGTATGTCCCAGAAGGTCGCTACTATTATGCTGCAGCAAAGTCAGAAGATTATGCAACAGGACAAAGAACTAGAGAAATGTATGTTTTTTATTTTGTCAATTTTTTTCTGATCCCACTGATATAAATGTGGCTGCACCAAACGCAAAATACGCCAAACTTCATATTTCAGTTCAGAGTGAACCAAAATACCATGTCACTGGATAGCGGCGATTTCAACTGATGGAAATATATATTAATATTTCAGATATGGGACATTTAGGTAATCGTGTTAATCGGAAAATTGTAAATAGACGACCCGAGTGAGCACTCAAAACAACAAACAGAAAACGCATTTTCCCTTTTTTCAGCGAAATCATTGACGGCAGGTCTCGCTAAACAATACGACTAACGTACTTTGTGCTTAAAAAATGTAACGCGACGCACGCATGCTCGACAATGCTGCGCGTGCGAAGTACAAATCAGGCAGATGCAATTGCACGGATCGGGTAGCGACATGCACCCACGCAAAGCCCCGCCCGCCCATACCGTCAAGAAGATGCCAGATAGTGAAACACAAAGGAAAATGTAGCGCAAAGAGGAAGTATAACAAAGCACAACACACGTAATGTAAGGAAATATGAGTGCCGAGCAAAGCGAAAGAAAACGTAAATAAAACAAGAAGTATTGCAAAATATATATATTCAAAAAATCTGGCAAAGAAAAACTAATCTCTCAAAATTTCTGTTTTGTTTGCAATATATACGTGCTTTTGTTTACGAGTCGCATATTTATTTGCAGCATTGTGTGGCCACAGTTTAAAGATAGAGGGTTTAAGTATGCAGGCGGTGGGGCTTTGAAGCCCTGATTTAAGTCCTTCGATGCGAATGTGAACTGCTGACAATGCTTATACGAACATGAACGATCCTCAATATGACTTGTGTCAAGATCTAGATATCGGAGGGCTTTTGATGGAGTGACCTTGATGGCAGTGGTGGTATCTGTTAAACATGTAGATAGAAAATGTGGCATGAAGCGTAATATTAACACTGATCAGGGGTCGCATGTGTTGGTGCAATGATGAGGCCATTGTCATCCTCTTTCCCCTCTCAGAGAGCTTGTGATGTTTCTAAAAACTTGAGTGCCAAGTGCAGTCTGCATGCAGAAGGATCCCCCACCCCACCCCCCACTGCCAGACGAGTGAGTGAGAAAGAGAAAAAAAGAGAGGGAGTGGGACAGGAAGTTAGGTCATCACGTGCCAATGCAGCAGCAGAGCCGACTGGCTGATTCAGCAGAAGGCAGCCTTCCTGTGTTCGTCTTCCCCACGGAGCTGGTCTTCTATGCCGATGAGCAGGCCTCGCACAAGCAGGTGCTCACGCTGTACAACCCCTATGAGTTCGCCCTCAAGTTCAAAGGTCAGTGAGTGGTGCCTCAAGCCGCCGGCCATTACCACCCAGCATGCTGCTACACTGTTCCTGCCCTGTGGTTTGCCAGCTTCTTTTTTTCAGCTAACACCCTCATCATTTAGGGATACGTTTAGTATAGCGCCTCAGTTTCAAGCTGGACTCAAGTTACATACCAGAATTCCGCTGGCAGGAATGTAACACCCTGATGTGCACAGATGTAACACACCCATGAGCTGCCACATGTCATGGCTAGACACTTTTCCCACTGTCTGTCTTCTTAGTACACTATAACTGTGCATAAATGCCGTCCAGAATTGGCCTGGCAGAAGCTGTCAAGGCACTGTGTTGGGACTAGGGTTGCGAAATTCTGGGAATTTTCCCATTAAGTCCCATGGAAAGTTTCCAACTTGGTATATTTCCAAAATTCCCCAGCTTAACTTCCCATGGAATGGAAAGTTTCTGGAAAGTTTGTGGAAATCTTTCACCCCTTTGCGACCCTAGTTGGAACTGCCGTCTCTCCTTTCTTTTCCTTCAGTGCTGTGCACGGCACCCAGCAAATATGCTGTGGTGGATGCCATGGGAGCCGTGAAGCCCCAGTGCTGCGTGGACATGTGAGTAGGTCCTCTGTATCATGAAGAGCAGTCTGCCAGCGTCAGAAGGTCCTGGCGGTCAGTCACAGGGCTGCAGCTGGTGGCAGCAGTTCTGCTGTATGGATATGCCTGCCTATGTGCACTTGGCAGTATATAAGTGAAGGAACAGAAAGGTGGAAATTTCACAAAATCACTGAAACTGAAGGCTTTGAAATCTATAAGTACACTTTTTTTTTTTGCAGATGCAGTTCTGTGCAAAAGTTTTAGGCAGTCAAAGAAAATGGTGTTTGAATGATCTTCATGTTGGTGTAAATCTTATATTATGGCTGTCAAAGTGTGTTAGCTGAACGATTTCAAAAGCTCTCTAAAAATCACCCCAGTATTAACAGTAACCATCTGGCACACCCTTTTACTTGATCACTAGCACACCTTGTAAGGCTAATCAATACCTCACTGAATTTAACTAATTCAATTAATTAATAGAGCTGGTGGTAAAAAAGGAATAGATGGAACGGCTGAGGTGCCCCTGAGGAGAGGTTTGGGGAGTGAAGCTGTGCTCCTCTTGCTGTCCAACAAGACATCAGTAATTTTTTAGGAGAACAGAAAAAATTCTGGTTAGTTTTTACTGAATTATTCTTAATTTGCATATATTGTAATCCTGCATTGTGTTACTTTTTGCTGAGCAAATATATACTTACTATTCAGATAAATTGCTGTCAGCATTTTCTTTGAGTGCCTAAGGTTTTTGCATGGTTCCTCAATTTTCTGGAATAATTGGGAGTTAATTACTTTCAAACACCAACACTATGAAGTATTTACATTGTTGGTATTCTCCTCCCAGCCTTCACCCCATTTTGTCACTGTGAAGGATAAAGTGTTCAGATTCGGGCCCCAGCCCCTGCTGCTAGCGATACAGTGGATGAAAGTTTTGTTGCACAGTGTCGCAACCACCCTTAAATCCCCCCCCCCCCCCACAGAGTGATCCGCCACAGGGACGTACGGGCGTGCCACTATGGCGTGATGGATAAGTTCCGCCTCCAGGTGTCAGAGCAGAGCCAGCGCAAGGCCCTGGGCCGGAAGGAGGTGATGGCCACCCTGCTGCCCTCGGCCTCCCAGGAAGCCACACAGCCTCGTTCTCAGGAAGAGGAGGAACACATGAAGGAGCAGCTCACTGACAGCGTCTTCTTTGAGCAGGCGGCCTACCAGACAGGTGGGGTGGGGCCGTGGGGGCGTGGTCACATGGTCACACCACAACATCCTGGTTTGGTGTAAAAGGTCTGATGTGTATAATAATCCAGAGTTTATGTGATTAATGGCTTAATTATAAAAATAATCCATAGATCTTTCATACTGAGTGTGGCTTGGTGGCACAGTGGTTAGCACTGTTGCCTCACACCTCTGGGACCAGGGTTCAAGACTCTGCCATGGCTCAATGTGTGGAGTTTGCATGTTCTCCCCATGTTGTTGTGCGGTTTCCACCGGGTACTTTGGTTCTATGCCCCCCCCCCCCCATTGTCCAAAAACATGCCCCGGTGAATTGGAGTAGCTAAATTGTCCATAGGGTGTGAATTGTGTGTTGGCACCCCATTCTGGTTTTTCCTTGTGTCCATAAATTTTTGGGTAGGCTCTGGACCCCATGAACCTGCATAGGATGAACAGGTATAGAAGATGGATACTGAATCCTTTTGAATTTTAATTTACTGTCATTACAGATTTTTTTCTTACCACTAGATGGCAGTAAAGTTTTGACTAGAATCTTAGTGCTCTTAAGAGAAAACTTGATCCTGAGGAAAACTGTTGCCTTGCCTTGCAAGGTACAAGTAGTACTGTGGCACTGTGCAGCTGGCAGCCTTCATGCTGATCACTGGGTGTATCTGTGTGCTACCCAGAGAGCCATGTGGTGTCAGGGGGCCCCAGCCTGCTCGCCATCCTGCTGGGGCTGGGCTGCGTGGCTGCTCTCCTACTGCCCACCCTTGGCGAGCTGGACTCCATCGTGCCTGTCTACCTCCACTTGAGTGTCAACAAGAAACTTGTAGCTGCCTACGTTCTGGGTGAGCAGGAAGCAAATCGATGCCTCTTAGCATGTGCATACAGTCTTATGCAAAAGTCTGGCCACCCCTTGATAAATAACAGATTTTGGTGATTTTGTAATTGAAAAGATGTTAACACAGTCTCTCTAGGAAATG
>JAAGVU020000002.1:11764681-11794052 GCA_011763525.2 Mormyrus iriodes
TGTTTTTATTTTTTATCTTTGTTCAATTTATGACATTAAAAGTAACTATGCATCAATGTTTGCTGAAAATATTGTGCATTTTTTCCATTTCCTAGAGAGACTGTGTTTACATCTTTTCAATTAATAAATAACCAAAATATATATGGTGGCCAAACTTTTGCATAAGACTGTATATTAATTAGATATTCTATTTTATATACCCATTCAAACAGCTGGATTTTTATCTGAGCCATTCTGTGCAAGGAACTATCGGATATAATAGCAAAACCAGTTAAACCTTCGACATAAGCAAGCAAACTTTTGTGTGTCACCACAATCCTGCTGGTTCCCACGAGCTTGTTTTCTTTTACAGTAATTCAGGAAATTTTTCTCTTCGCTGTCACACAGGTCTTCTCACAATGGTGATTTTGCGGCCATGAACTGATGCCCTAGAGACAGACAGAGACACAGAGGGGACGACTGGGGAAGAGCAAATATACACACATACACACGGCCCACATGTGTAAATGAAGGATATGGGGTGCAGGAATCCCTGCCCCGCCCCCAGCCAACAGGACAATGGTTAAGAGTACAAACACTACACCCAGAGACACAGTAAGGACAAGAATCCCGTCATGCACTGGGCTTTTTTTATAGGGCTTATGATGGACAGATAGCACAAGTGACAATATTGGGGGCCGGGGGTTGGGAGCAGGTGTGTGGGTTGAGTAAAGGCACAGGGAGACCTTTTTATTAAAAGCGCTGTTTGACCTAATGTCCTTTATCCTGGTATCTGTATGGTGTGTGTGTGTGTGTGTGGGCACCAGCTGCATCTTGTTCTCTTTCTGTCACATTCCTCCATGTAGAAATGGCACCTGTAAAGCCCATTTCAGTGCTGCCTGGCGTATTCTTGTCAGGTTTGACAGGGATTATGGCATTCGTTTTCCACATTGTCAGTTAGGGCCTGTAACCTAGTGGAAGGTTCCTCAAGCAAGTCAGTGATGTTTTTTTCTCTTGTTCACCACGTTGCTGCTGTCTGAGGGTCTGTAACATCAGCCTTATCCTTCACAAGGTGAGCATGTTAACGTGATACCAAAGACTCCCTCTTTGTAAGTATGTCAGCTATTTAACGTGCTCCCATCAACAGCTGAGCCTGGTCATGGAGCGTTGGAGTATGTCTGCTACTGGGTGAGGTTCAGTGCTGTTGCAATTTTCCACTGCTCTCATTATCTGCTTTTATGTACTGGCCCTGTTTTACCAGTGAGTGGAGCCTTATGGTAGCATTTAAGGAGGCAGGAGTGGACCTTGCTGTGTGTAAAAGTGAAGTGCTTTTCTCAAATTACTTTACTGAGATCACTGAGGAATGAGTATACAAAGGATGAGGGGTATAAGCTGTTTGTGTTTCATCAAATATCTGCGAGACAAACGACTGAAAACACCTGGGTCTTAGTGTAATTAATATCCTTCCAGTACTGTATGTGGCTGCTGGCCATCTATTCGTTTTCTATGACTTTAGCAGGATAATTAATGCCCCACGTGGGCTGGTTTTGCAAAGCTGCACATTCTCAGAAATTCTTCAGAAGGCTTCAGTTGTGATTAAGGCACCTCATTGCTATGGAGACGCAATGTCAGGTTCAGACGTGGTGCATATGAACCGTGTGATGTGGCTATATTGGAAAGTCCCAGCTTTCAGCGGGTCTTGCTGATGGAAACTCTTTGTAATATGAAAGTTTGGAAAAACAAGTCTAAACTATGTCTTTTTATATTTTGTTTCATATTGGTGAAAAAAATGACTGCCACCACCTGGATGGCCATTGTAGTGCAATTTACTTTTAAAAAAATATTTTCTTTCAGCTTCTGCATGTGTGAAGCACACACATTCATTACAGTCCACATTTGTCTGCCCTAAGTGATATTTGTTGTTCATTTTGGGCACTTTGGTCAGAGTAATTTGATTGTGTGACATTTTTTCCAGTACTCATGTCAGTTTCATTTCGCTTAAAAATATATTTATGTATACTATATGGACAAAAGTATTGGGACACTTGACCAATATACCTTCAGGAACTTTTATGACATTCCATTGTAAATCCATAGGCATCAATGTGGAATTGGTTCCCCCTTTGCAGCTGTAACAGCTGCCACTCTCCTAGGAAGTTTTTCCACAAGGTTTTGGAATCTGTGGGAAGTTTTGCTCATTCATCCTGAAAAGCATTTGTGAGGTCAGGCACTGATGTTGGATGTGAAGGCCAGGCTCGCAATCTTCATTCTAGTTCATCCAAAATGTGTTTGATGGGGTCAAGGTCAGGGCTCTGTGTAGGCCAGTCAAGTTCATTCACACTGAACTCACCCAACCATGTCTGTATGGACCTTGCTTTGTGCACTGAGGCACAGTCATGCTGGATCAGAAAAGGGCCTTCCCCAAACTGTTCCCACAAAGTTGGAAGCATAGAATTGTCTAAAACGTCTTGGCATGCTGAAGCATTGAGTGTTCCCTTCCCTGGAACGAAAGGGCCTAGCCCAACCCCTGACAAACAGGCCAATAGCATTATCCCTCCTCCACCAAACTTTACAGTTGGTACAATGCAGTCAGGCAGGTAACATTCTCCTGGCATCCGCCAAACCCAGACTCGTCCATCAGACTGCCAGACAGAGAGGTGTGATTCATCACTCCACAGAGCATGTTTCTACTGCTGAGTCCAGTGGCAACATGCTTTACCCCACTCCATCTGATGCTTGGCATTGCGCTTGGGGATGTGAGGCTTGCAGGCAGCTGCTCAGCCATGGAAGCCAATTCCATGAAGCTCCTGACAGTGTTTTTGCACTGGGGTTAATACCAGAGGAAGTTCGGAACTTGGAGTCAGCAGAGTGTTGGCGACTTTTACACACCGTGCGCCACAGCATTCCGAAACCCCGCTGTGTTACTTTATGTGGTCCGCCATTTCATGGCTGAGTTTCTGTTGTTCCTAAACTCTTCCACTTAGCAATAATACCACCTACAGTTGACCATGGAATATCTAGCAGGGAAGAAATTTCATGAAGTGACTTACTGCAAAGGTGGCATTCTATGAAAGGACCACGCTTGAAAATCACTGACCTCTATAGAATAACCCATTCTTTTACAAGGGTGTGAACGAAACATCTGAATTCAGTGATTAAGAGATGTGTGCCAATACTTTTGTTCATATAGTGCAGGGGTGGGGAACCTGTTCTATGGAGGGCTGGTGTGGGTGCAGGTTTTTGGGACGTCCTCTCAATCAGCTAATAGCAGTGGGTCCCCGGCATCAGGGGCCCAATGGTAAAATCACTCTGCCAACCTTGGGATTTTTACCTGCCACCTTCCGATCGCCGGTGCAGCATCCTGATTCACTGAATTACATACCACCTCCGCAGTCCGCAGGTTGCTGTTACAAATCACGCCATGTAATAATCTATAAGTGTCAAGGCCAGGATTGCCAACCCTCGTCAAGGCACGGAGCAGGCACAGATACAGGGTTGCCAACTTGGTCAGCTTACCTGCGTGAGATTTTCAATTCGAGACAAGTCTGCACACTCATTTACATGCATGTAAGAATTAAATTACCTTGTAAATAATCTGTAGGGTTTGCAAACTACCCAACGCTTTTGATGTAGCTAATTTTAGGTTTATAATGGAATAATATATATTTGCCGTAAGATTCCTTGCATGAGCGTGAGAGCCTGAAAGCGCGAGTGTCACACCAGATGCGTGAGAGTTGGCAATCCTGTAAGTGAAATTATGGGTTTGAACACCCCCTCCCCAATTGGCAAAATGTACCAATGGTGACCCCCCACTCCCTCCAAGTCAGCTAGGTAACCTTTCTAACTCTAGAACAAAAACTAGAAACAGCCCCTCTGATCTCCCGAATCACGTCTAGTGTCCTGTACTTTTCTGGGACAGTTTTTGAAGATGTGGGTCATCATCCATTTCTGCTGTTAAGCTCTTTCAAGTAACTCCATATCATCCCCACCAGTGGCTCCCAGCCCCAAAAGCTGCCCATTGAAGCTTTAATCCCCTTAAACTGCTCCATCTGCTGGCTGCACTTGGCGTCGCAGACCCCACTACGCATAACCCGATATTGCAAACACATGGTTGTAGCTGTAACTTACTCCGCTGTAAGGGAGCCTACGTTTTACCCAGCAACCAGCTCAGCCACCTTTAAAAGCCCAGCAATAAAGTTCAAAGTCGGTACCAGCCATATAGACGTCACAGAGAAACATACAATCACATTGCTGTTACATCGTCTGACATCATATATATATCGTCTGATATAGTAATGCTTATGTTAACATGTAAGCGAGTAACCTGTATCTGACCCCAAGGAGCGAAATAATATACCGATAATAAACAGATTCTATATTTATTTTATCTATCCATCCATCCTTCTAACGGCTTATCCTGGTCAGGGTCCCAGAGGGGCTTGGAGCCTATCCCAGGCAGCATAGGGCACAAGGCTGGGATACATGCAGAAGCGGATGCCAATCTATATCAAGGCAAAAACACACATTCCCTTACAGGCAATCATGCATTATCCAGTTTACCAAAATGCACTTCCTGGGCCAGCCGTAGGAAACTCATGTGACGGGGAGAACATACAAGCACGAAATGCAATATCATTTATCTTAGTCCTTTAAATGCTTAGGGTGCATTTGCTATGCAAAAAAAAAAATAAAATAATCACTCAATTTAAAACAAATGCTTTTCAAGACGAAAATCCTTCTTCATACTAATTTTACCAGGAGAAATTCAGTTGTTTCCAAAGTATTATAAATTATTCTTCCCTTCCACATCATACTGCATCCATGATGTATTGGTCCCTCACCAAACAAACGCAACATACTCAGCATTACATTCTTACACATACTGTATCCAGCGGCTCTTTAAGCCAGTTGAGTGGTGCATGAGCCCCTTGTTCATTGTGACCTTGGGTCATCCTACATTTCTGCCCCTACTTCCACCTGCAGGTAGTTCAAAGCTGCCATCACAGTTCATGTTTTTAATGTGACATCTAATCATGCCACCGGCTCAGCGGAGATGTAATTTAAGCTTGCGGGCAAACACAGGAATTCAATTACTTGGCGTTTCAAAAACAACTTCAAGCACTGTACAGCAAATAATTTATTTTCTTTAAATCTGAAATCACATACATAATGAGGCTCTTGGGGAGGGGGGGGCAGTTCCAGTGGATTGCAAATACTGGAGCGATGACGACACACGGGCAATAAGTATATTAAACTGAGGAAACACTGCAGATAAATCAGAGTGCCATTCCACAGGACCAAAAAAAAGACTCAAGAGTGACACCACTGACATAAAGTGTCAAAAGAAAGGAAAACTGTACAAAACGCCTCCCAGTCCCCACTTAAAAAAAGATCCACTCAACTTTGTCACTCAAAGTGAGGTCGAGAGCCAGTTTCTATCCAACACACACGAATAGTTTGATTTACTTGACATTACATGCCTTGTTTACAGAAAATAAAATGCTTTTTATAAAACTTCCAAAAATATTACAAAAAAACAAAAAACAAAATAGATAAACATTGGTAATTTTTGCACAAGCTGTACAGACACAGTTCTTCATTGGCACAAAACGTGATGTGATCAAATTAAAAAGACAAGCAATAAATCATCCTGGGAGTAAAAGAAAAAAAAAAAAAAAGTTTTCAGAACAGAGGTACGTCTCCCTTGGTGAAGTTCGGTTACTTTAAAACAGCGTTTCCCAAGCCGGTCCTCAGGGACCCAGCTCAGGGAGCAAAAATGTGGACTGGCTGTGGGTCTCCAAGCACTGGATTGGAAAACACTGTTTTAAACAGCTGGACTGACTCACTGGACACTGTTACACATGCGTTAGTAGCACTGACGAGGATGAGGCACAGTGTGGGCGGTGGCCTGACAGCCATGGTACATACAAACACGCACAGACACACACGGAAGCCCAGTCTGCTCAGATTGGGGGCTGGCCGGAGCCCAACTCAGGTCTCATTTACAGCGACCGCTTTCCAAATAGATAACATTTTCATCACTTTAATCTAGCAGCAAAACTGGCTGTAGCCTTTTGCAAACATGTTGCCATGAGTTTGTTTACAAGGCTCAAACTCTCTCCCCCCATCCAAAAATCTTCACATCATCATTTTAGTATCCCCTCGCCCATTTTTCCTGCAGTGTAGGACAGTTCAAGTAAGAGCAGATCACCTTTTCAGAGGCGGTCACTTGACAAGCACTAAAACAGAAAGTACAGGGTTTTTTTTTTTCCCTGTAGTGTCCAGTGCCCTTGGGGGGGCGGGGGGGACAGCCACAAACAGGAAAGGATGAGAAAATAGACCACCCAGCATACAGGTCCGCTTGCAGCATTGTCTGATTTTTTGTTAGCTTTCAACAAAGTATTTTAAAGCAGGAGATCTGTTTAGGGTCCTTCCCAGAGCGGTCTAGGAAGCACAGCAGCAAGGTGACCGCAGTCATCTCCCAGGACAAACCCTGCGGTCTTCATCTGCTCCACAGCCTGCGGTGACTATCTACATATTTACAGAGCAGGAGCAGGGGGTAAGGAGTCAGTCTGAACAACAGAGAGTGGTAATACCACTGGGACGCATCAGCCGTCTTAACTCCACATCGTGTTTTTATAGTGTGTGTGAATGGGGGGGGGGTACTCTGGATGCCATGCTAAGTTCCATTTCCGGCTGGGGGCCACACCACCAGGGTGCTGGAGAGGTAGGACAGGGTTAACACCGTGTAGGAAATCCACATTTAGCAGCTGGTGTCAACACTCGTCCTACAGCACGCCCCCTCCTCACATCACTGGCAAGACGGAGAGTCCAGATTCTCGGCGGAAAGGAGGTGAAGAACACAATGCATAAAATTCAGGTGCTATAACTTTACTCTCCTTTGATGGAGCGCAAAGATTTTTCTTGAAGCCAATCCCACACGTGAATGATTAATGAACACGTTCCAAAATAAGGTTTTCAATGATTGATGGGGAAGCAGCTGCTGGTTACGTCTCGCCACACCCAGGACGAGGGGTGAAGGTCTTCACAAAGCACCCCTACTTCCCTCCCACCCCTTTCACTTGGGCGAGAGGTCCTGAAGCAGGCTGAGGGGCGAGTTGCCAGGCGATGGGGACACCCCGTCCATCTTGGCTGGGGACCCCGAAGAGGAGCCCACACTGCTGAGGCTCCCATCCAGCAGGTCGGAGGACAGACTAGGAGAAGTGGGAATGTGGTCTCTCAGCGTTTGGGGCTTTCAGGAGCGACCATCAGTATGTTACAGAACGGCCTACTCACCAGGGAGCCAGGTCGGATAGGTGAGATGCCTCGGGGGACAGCATAGTGGTGGAGCCCTGGAACAGTCTCTTCGGCTGGCTCTCCATCTCCATCTCTACCTCCCCTACACCCAGAGGCATGTTCAAGCACCGCTAAGCAGGCAGCCCCCTCATTTACTTCTCAAATGGCACAAACACAAGGGGCCAACATACATTACAGGCTATAGTTGGTTCACAGAGTTATCCATGCATACAACTGCTTATGGACAGTGTCATTGGGAGGGGAGATCTCAGGCCTGCAGCATGGGGTATGAGACTGGGGTACAGTCAGGACAGAATGTCAGGCCAGCACAGGACATACATACATTTATACACTACAGGCATCTTAGAGCAGTGTTTCTCAAAGCAGTCCTTGGGGACCTCCAGCCGGTTCACGTTTTAGCTCTCTCCCAATTTCCTAAGAGTTGGGAGGGAGCAAAAACGTGGATTCTGGGGGTCCCTATGGACTGCTTTGAGAAACATTGTCTTAGAGACACTGATCAACCTGCATGTCTCTGTACTAAAGGAGAACAGTGGTGCAAGATAAATCCTAAAAGGACGACACACAACATGGGAAGAACATGCAAACCCCCCACACCCAGAGCAGGGGTGAGATTCAAGCCACAAACCTTGAGGCAACAGTGCTACCCACTATGCAAACCCACAAAATAATATTAATAAAACATGTAAGCAATCCCTATAGTAATTACAGGAATGCATTGTTTTTTTTGCCATAGGAAATCTTGAATTCTGATGCTGAAATTTCAATCCAGGTAACAATTTTACCAACAAAATGATTTTCAGTCAAACATTGTGTGTAAAAACATTTCTCAGCATAGCAGTCTCCAAAGCAAATCAAATAAAACTGCCACGTGTTGGTCAAACACGTTGGGTATACATACTTGTAGTGCAGGGTAAACATGTCTACATGCATTCATTCTGTTCTATGCTCCCATTTCACTGTGCTTTCATATTCAGTTTTATTTACTTCAATTTGGGTCATCCCGTACCAAAAGACCCTCTCAGATTCCAAAAATTCACAGGTGCTCCTATACCAAACATGTAGAGAAATCCCAAATATTAGATATGTATCTCTAATAGTTTTGTAACTACAACTCTTTGAAATTTGAATTAATTTCATCCAATTTCGGTCCAACTTCCTACATTCATAGCTCCTCTGGCATGGCATACATAGCTTTGAAACTTGGAAACTAAAGTTCTGTAGAATTCAAAAATGTTCCTTCATTCTTTAACTGATATCTGGAGAAAGTGGGCTGCTTAGGCTGGACAGGAAACGTTTTCTCATTTAAAATTATACACTTAGGGTAGTTTTTTGCGCACAATTTAGTCATGTAAAATCGAGGAAAGGTTGCAAGATACAGAAATAAGACAGAACAATCACCAGACACTTGATGAACACATGGCAGCATGCTGTTTTTTCCCCTAAGGAGAAGGATTCCCCACCCCCCTCTCACCTCTCCGCTTGATTGGCCCCAGGATGCTGGGCCGAATGCAGTTGATAGGGCTCTGGCTCCTCCTACTGGATACAGCCAAAGTAACAAGATCCAAAGGGGAAGAGGAACAAAACAGGAAGTGACCTTGAGTCACACCAGGCCATTTAACACACTGCCCCACTCGCACTGTACCCACATGCAGCCACAGCTTTGGCTGCAATAATACCACACCCTAGCAGAGGGTCACAAGCCCATCACGCGCACAGCACAGAGGGGGCTCACCTAAAGCGCCGTGTAGGGCTGGGCACAGGGCTGGGCCCACTGCTGCTCACCAGGATTTGCAGGGATGGGGAGAAGCATTGCTGTGGGGCATGGGAGATGACAACAGGGGACTTCAGTGTCACTAGGAGCCAGAAGTGGCCCTAATGCTACAACCCTTAAAATACAGAGATTCGAGGCAGCAGAAGCCACAGCAAAGGCCTCAGAGTAGCTCTAGGGTAACTGATGATGGTGATCAACCAGCAACACTACAGCTGCAGTAGCCTCAGTTAAAGCCCAGATAACCCTGATTGGCCCAATCACCGCGTTAGAAAATAAATACAGATTTAGAGAGGAGAGTTATGGAGATATTGGTAGGCTTCTTGCATATACATGAGCTCCACACAGGAGAGTCGACTTCATATGCTGTTTCGCCAGACTTTGGTTCTGTTGCATCACAGTAAATATCTTTTGTTTTAGCTAAGCTTTCCGTCCTGCACTTGTGCCCCACCTACATGGCACGCCTTCAATAACCTGTGCCTGAACTTGCATCTCAGTCAATTAGCATCTACATCTGTAATGACACGAGCTCTCTGCCAGGTAAACATGTTTGAACGACAGCAAATTATGTCAAATAAAACACCCCATGTTTGTCAGAAAAGGATTCGGCTATCAGCTGACAGTCACCCACCTTCTTTCCAAGCCCCCTTGTAGGGGACGGCGCAGGCGACACTGGTACAAAATCAATCCGCTTCGGGGAGGACGAGGACGATTTGTCAAAGTCATTATCACTCTGACAGGTTAGAAACAGAATGATTACACAACAATGCGAATGCTCAGAGGACCAAGACTCTACATTCTAACCCCAAAGTTCTACCAGACAACCAATGGGGTCAAGTCAAGTCATTTAACCGACCAATCAGCCGTCTGATTTTCGCCTGTGTTGGACGGACACACTACCAACTCAGTCTGGACTTGAGAGACTGGCGGCCCAAGTGCCTCCTTGTGATTTTAGTGTAGCATGAGTGCTTGTACCCCCACGTTCTCTACTGGCGAGAGAGAGGCAGGCGTCTGCCACATCAGTGGCCACATGCAGAGGTTACGAGCTGAGGAGAGCAGAACAGGGCCGAAAAATTAATATGACAGCCATCTGTGTGGGTCAGCTTTGCTGGAGAGAGGATGTCAGGCAGGAAGGATGGGGGGAGCCCAGGGAAGCACTGACCTTTAGTTTCAATAACCGAAACCGAAATTTGTAAAGGAACATTTGGATACATGAAGTTGTCGTTGAAAAAAATGTGATTTTCTCAGTAACATTTTAAAACAAGTGTTATGATTCTGACACGAGTACATAATTCAAGAATGATATGCGTCCAGTATCAAAAATAGATGTTTAATGCAGCTATTTTCAGCAATTATAAGCAGTACTTGGTATCATATACATTCCTTTTTTACTGTGTTACTATGTTACTAAACCATAATAAAGTTACTTAGTGTATTTTTAGACATATGGTTCTCCTCCCAAAGCAGAATCTAAACTCAGGAGCAACTGACTTGTGGTGCCCAGCTGGAGTTGCACATACCAAACTGAGACTCTCCTCCCAGGAGTGACTCATCTGCATGGCGGTCTGCACCTCCCTAGGAAAGAGCAAGACATGCTGATGAGGGATTACAGCGCCGTGTGAACAGGGGACACGTGCCCAAAACAGCTACATTTACGCCAATCCTGTTTCAGGGGGAACACTATTGTGTACGCACAGGGTTCATAGACTGTAAAAAGATCTCAAATTTGCAGTACCTGTCGCCTTTGGCATGATAAAGGGGTTCACCCCAAAACTGAAATAAAGTATGCAATAATAAAAATATGCTTTAGAGGGGCTTTGGTGCCATATATCCATCTAGGATGTACTTTGGGGAGTTGTCTAGTTTTGGAGATATCGGCGATAGAAATGTTGGGCTTCTCTTGAATATAATGGGACTGAATGGTAATCTTTCTGTGGTGATTAAAATGCCAGAAAAATACATCTGAAAAATTCAACAGCAATTTTCAGAAATCATGACCCAGTTACTGAATATAATCCACAGACACTAAGCAGTTTAATGTAGGAATGGTTTTCTTCTACCGAACTCCAATCGTATCACTGTGCAGAATATATGAGGACGAGCTCCCCGCTGAGGTCTTCTGCGCAGTGGTATAGCTGGTGTGTGGAGTGCGATAGAAGAAAAATAGTTCTTACATGAAACTGTTCACTACAACTGCGACCCCATTCTGCCTGTCAGGAAGCCAGGTTTCGCTCACCGCTCGTGGGCCGTCTCCCGGTTCATCACGTCCACGCCTTCCTCCTGTGGGGATCACACAGAGAGAGGAGGTCAGCCTGGACTCCAGCACACACTCCCTGGCAGGCAGACTCTGTTCCGGGACACTAATGGACCCCTGGGCTCCGACTGCGAGACAGACACTTCCACCAAATCTATACCATCTTCTTTACTCATTACTGTCCATTTCTTAAAAAACAGTGCAATCTAGGAAGATTCATTTAAACCAGTCACAAATAAACATGATACTTAGGGCACAAATTTTAACAATTTCTTAGACCAAAATAGTCCCAAGCGAGCCAAATGTCCCCCATTTTTATTCTTTTACAGCCGTTAAGCAAACCCAGGGGACACCTGTTATACTAAACAGCTGCTGCAATTAATCTTTATTGTTTGTTACTGTACACAGTCATGTACCCACATGGCCAATAGCCTGGGGAACTTTGGGGGTTCTGCTGAATAAGAACTTCAACTAGACTGCAAATTAGGCTCGTTTAGGAACCGAAGTCCAGTTTCACATGACATTCCAGCTCGGGAGTCCCAGACACACATTGCGGTGGAACGCTTCATGTCATTTACTCTGAATCCCTCATAATCCCCAATATTCCCCTATAACCCCCTTTCCATTTTGATCATTTAGCTCATCAAATTAACACTCTTCAATAGCTGCGTTAATCGAAGATGCTTCAAAATGCTAGAAACCACCAAATAATCAAATCCCACCTCAGTTAGCATGCAATCCAATACAGCCAGATCACACAAGGGGAAAATGAGTTAACACAGGATGGGAGGGCGTCGGTCTCATCCACGAGTGTCCCCCCCAGCGCCCAGGTGGCTTACCTGCTTGATTTGGTGCAGCCTGGAGCTGGGGATGCGGATTGGAGAGGAGGGGACCTGAAAAGGAACACATAGAGGTGGGAATACAGGAACAGGAGCCCAATCTTACAACGATTATTCCGGGTATGAATAGCAGCCAAACTGATATAACACATGGAAATGCTATAGGTCATTGTCACACAGTGCAGTTTTACTCAGCATTTCCAAATGAGCCATTTTGGTCGCAGCTTAAATGGGGGCAAGCTCACTTCCAGGACAGTTCTGCTTTCAACTGTAGCCTCCCTGCCCCGACTGGCCTAATAAGCAGTTAACGACAGTGTATAGGTCTGGATTTCTACAAATAAACTGGACTTAGATTAACGTAGTTGCAACTTTCTGGTTTACTTTGTACCGAATGAAATGCTACATCAGAAGTTCATTTGGACTAGAGGCGGAAGATAAACCCAGCAGGAACAGACGTGTGACCTTCGTATGATTCACAGAACATGAACACCAGAACTGCCAGTCCAGAGCAAAGCAGAGCGATAAGGGGCGATGTAAACAGTAACGGGTTTCTTTCTTTCCATACCAGGCTGGGACGATGCAGCACGGTGGTGCTGTTTCTCCTGCTCGGGATGACCTCCCGGTGGAAGACCTGAGAGTGGTCACTGCGGGGAAAAGTGGCCGGTCATTTAACCAACACAAGAGAAAAAGCACAAAATCACCTGTAGTAATTTTAAGATGTCATTAACATCACTTTAGTGAAAAGATCGGGCCCACTCTAGTGAAATAAGAGGTTCATAATCTTCCACTTTCTAGCAGGAGGATGAATGATGTCAAGTCAGATATTCTCTAAGAAACCTTGGTAACACTTCACTTGACAAAGCACAAATAATATAGTATTATGCTATTACTTATGTATTAATTAACCACAAACTAAGTCATAGTTACATACTGATCTCATGTTAATTGATCATTAATGAATCGTGAGGCATGATTTATCTCAAGAAGTTACTATACCTGTTACTATCTTTTAATTCTATAAACCTTTGTGAACTACTGAAGGAACAAGTAATGAATGACACAAGTGAAATACAGATCTCACGATTGTTCTTCATTGATGAATCGCTATGTATGTTTTATTGCAGGCAGCAGCCATATTTGCTCATGATTTGTACTTCAGTAGTAACCGAGTTATTACTAAGTATTTGTGCCCAGTCAAGTAAAATGTAACCGGAATTTTTGTAGCTAGAGAAAGTGGGTAGAAAATAAAAACCAATCGCCGAGTTATCGACGTCTTTCCCTTTTAATTACGAGGCTGGTAATTAAGCACAACAGACAAACAAGTCAGAGTTATATTCAGAGGTAGAAGAAAATCAGGTCGCATCTTAACCTGAGTCCGTTTATCATGGGCGCGCTGTTGGACCTTTTCAGGAGGCTGTCCGTCTGGGCCATGGAGGACGGGATCTCCAGATCCAGCTCCATTCTCTCATGCGGCACCACGGCGGAGTTATTCATCGCCGCGTGTCCGGAGCTCCGGTTCGCGCTCGTGCCTGGAAGCTAAACTCTGCGCGAGGCGGTGGGTGGTGCGCGAGCGGCCGCGGCCGAGCTTAGACCGAGAGCTGCGCGGCTCCCAGCGTGCGCACGCCGCGGACTGTGCAAACAATCAATCGGGCCGTAAATCGAAAGATTTTAGTGCATCTGATCATTTTTGAGACGAGGGCCGTGGTTTCTGTGGAGAGCTGCGGCCGGTGACCATTTGTGATTTAAGCCTGTAGTGATCGCGCTACCGAAAAGGGGACATGGCACCGAGGCGGTCCCTTAAACGCATTTCTGCATCTCTAACTAGATCGATTTCTGCATCCTTAACTTTACCGATCTTAACGTTGGTCTTACGCGATTTCTAAATGCTAACTAACATAACTAACAAGCACTTTCACCTTCCTGAGAGTATGGCCCTCCCTGCACCACTGTAATGATACCCACAGTATAGCACCAACTCGGAGTGAAGGCTGATTCCAACAAGTCTCCAGTCAGAAATATAATGGATTGATAGCTATAGCTAACCAGCTAACTGCCAAAAATCGACAGGAGTAAAGTTGGGAGCAAGTAAACGATGTACGCCTTACCTAGACAGTGCAGTTGTTAGACAGCTATTAAACAAGTGATAAGCGGCACGACTGTTTTACAACTGCTGGTGCTGGAAAACGGCTGAAAGGCGATAGTTAGCTGGTTAGCTAGTCATGTATCGGAAGGTTTTGCAGGCTAGCAACCCCCGTAAACTCCAGGATTTCTCCCGCCCTCGGTGTACCGCCACTTTTGCTTGCCCAGAAATCGATATCTAAAAATAAAATTAATTATTTCGTTAACGTCCTCATTTCTATATTCTGCTCGCTGCTCCGCCTGTCGCTACCGTAAGACTCCTGGTTCAACCAAACCTCCCGCCTCCTCACCAGCCTACTAGTCTGATTGACATCACGATAATCCAATGAGGGTGCGACAAACGGTTGCCGTGCCTGTTTCAAATGACGCTGGACATCCAATGAGAGACCGAGCTGATAGCGACTTCCCGGAGATGTTTCTTTAACAAGGCATGAAACCCCGCCCCCTTAAAAAGTCGTATCTGTTTTCGCGTTCGAATCGAGTATTTGCTTTTGGTTGGAATAGTCTTGTTTACCTTATGTCTATCAAGAAATTTTGATCAAAAAACAATATACTGCAAAGTGTAAAATTATGTATTACGTATCCAACCGTGTACTGTGACTTGTTACATTAGTTGAATAATGTCATTTTCAATTGTGATACATTGTAACTAGGATGCTACGTACATGCTGAAATTCGTAACTCTTTAATTAACATGGGCTGCATTTCTGTTTTTAAAATGCATTTGAATTTAGATATTTTGAGTATAATGTTATTGTAGGTTATCATAAACAGATTTTATCCAATTTTATCGTGAATAGTGAAGTAGACGAAAGATGAACGACGTAACTACACTCAGTGACCAGAAGAGGGCAGTGGCTCCCTTTTTGGTAACTTTGTTAATACCTACGTGTCCATTTCCGATTATGGAGTCGCCTTCACATATATCTGTGTATAATTTACATTATTATATTCTTGATGCGGTTAGGGTGGAGCGTCCCCCTCCACACACACACTCAGTGACACCTGATTGGTCCCCTTCACACTTAAAATGGTAGCTGTACAAAGATTGTAATATCGTCCTGGTGGAATAGAGAGTAAATCTTACATAAGTCAGTGTTACAATAGGTAGAGGCTGGACCATCCTCCAGATGTGGTGGCAGGTGCTGTAAGAGCTGACAGTCATGTGTCATTAGTCTCTGACTAACATATTAAATTAATGGGATCTGCAATGTAAAATGATTAATTAATAAATAATTAATGCAGTTCCACAAGACTAGGCATGACGAAGGTGTTCCTCGCACATGGTCTTGCACCACAAAATACTCGAAAGAACATAAAATAACTGTAATAACACTGTAATAAGTTATCAATTTAATTTGATTTTGGATCATACAGTCAGCAATACAATTAATTCCTGCCGTTTTGTTCATAATCATGATCATTAAAAGAACACCTTCAGCTAGCATGCAAAATGCATGCATTTTACAGTTTTTTTAACATGTAATTTAAAATAGTTTTTTCTTTTCTGATGTACCTTTTTGTTGTTTCGTTTTCAGTGATGGCAGAAGTCTCCTGACTCTTAGAAAAGCCTGGCTGGGGGGGAGCATCCTTTAAGTTCCTGGAGAAGAGGTGGGAATAATTTGAGACTCTGTCATGTGTCTGCACACTTTGCTGATTCATCCTCCTTACGTTTTGCATGACTAGCAGTTGTTTGCACTGCATGGCAATGAAGGCCATGTGATTATGAACCTTTGCAGGAAAAATAGAGCCAGGACTATTTTTGTCCCAGTTACCGATGTCCATTTGGTGCTTGGGCTTGTTGAGCTGAGATATTTTTCTGCTACTATTAAAACCATCTCTGCCAGAGGTTACATTACCTTAACCCTAATGTATCGAATCTGGCTATAGATGGCATCAAAAACCCCTAAACATCTCTGCACCATCAATCTCCATTTATTGCTTCGCTGAGCTCTAACTTGTGAGTTTCGGGCCAAATCACGTGCTATTTATAGTCCTTTGCAAGACTCTCCACCTGCTTGGCTGTGAACAATGTCTCTTTTCTCCCTGCCTAACCAGAGATCCAAGCGGCATAGCCAGGTGACAGAGAGGTCATTTTGTGGGTCAAGTGGATTCTTGCCAGCACAGATTGGTGCAAATCCATGTGAAGACATTCATTATCGTCATTTTGGAGGAGGAATTTCCCTCTTTCTGCGGTTGGAAGAAATATTAGGGAGCTTCAGATGAATGTGTAAGGTAAATGCAATTTAGACACACTGAAGCCTTTTCTGGATTTTAGCTGAATTCCCCTTGCCATAAATTAGCATATCTACTGGTGTAGAACCCACTGCTGTTGAGATGAATTTAAGTTCCAAATACTTTCTTTCATCATGTTCCCCACTTTGTTCTGCCAGCACCCTGACAGGTAGACACAGAGCTGTGGATGGGGTACATCAATAATTCAGTGACCCCTTTGGGCCTGTTGGTCATACATAAGCAGAGATCCAGCTGTAATACTGGCGAATAAATGACACACAGTGTTGAAACTTACAATAACAGGTGGGTGTAGGAATATCACACGTCATCATGTCACCGGTTAGGAAGTCTAAAATGGCAACTTTCACCTGAGGGTTCTTCTTCATGAGGAACTGTCCAAAGCTGAGCATAATTATTGCTATGGCATGATTTGAATGTGTGCTTTTGAGAAACAGGCTCTTTTAAACTCCTTGCTCAACTTTTTTTCAGGATAACTCCTAAGTCTACCTTATCTATTCTTGATGCCATTTCTCTTCTTCACCTACTTATTTGTGTGCACTCCAGCAGATGGTAAGATGTTGCTTTCCAGCAGCTTGGCACAGAACATGGTGACAAGCACAAACCGTAATTGCCCTGTTGCCGGCCTGTGACCCAGACAAGAGGAAGGAAGTTGGGCGATTTAAGCAACACCCTTCATGATGTTTACTAGCTAGTGTAGCTGCTAACCTTACAGAGTGTGATTCACCACATGCATGTATTTCCTAACATTCTCCAGAAAACTATATAACCATGACTCCTAATACTAAGGTTACATTCAGGCAAATTTGAACTTCAATTCGTTAGTTTACTCCTGTTACTCAGATTTATTTAATAATATTCTAAAACCAGATTATTGCCACGGTTACGTTATGGGTGTATTCCCATTATAACAGCTGTATCTAATTATATTTGCACAACATCATAATTTTGACACATAACACCGACATATTGTTCACATGTATAACTGGTTGATGTAAATATGTCAACTACCTAATTATATCCATTTATTTTTTCAAGGTCAAATTCTGGCCATCAGCAATTTTGACAGATTTAATCCAAGGGCAATATGCATTCCACAGATCCTATCATGTAATGATTACAGGTTTTTAAGAAAGCACAATCATATGAATACTGATTTGCAATCATCTCACATCTCTGGGGCTGCAGGGTTGTGTCTGGCCCCAGGTCTGTGTTAATGTTCTCCATCTGTTTACATGGATAAAGATTCCTCTATTTTAAAATCCAATGATATATGGCAGTGTTTTCCAATCCGGTCCTTGGGGACCTGCAGAAAGTCCATGATTTTGCTCCCTCCCAGCTCCGGACCTGGGAAGAAGCAAAAATGTAGACTGTCTGGCAGGGAGCAGGGAGGGAGCAAAAACATGGACCATCTGTGGCTCCCTGAGGATGGGGTTGGCATGCACTGATATATGGTTCAAAAGAATTGGTTATTGTAAAATTATTCTTCCTGGGTTTGGACCAAGATGGAACTCTTGGAAATGGATGGAGTCTTATGCAATAAGTATAGGCTTACCGTAGTATTAGCAGTTTGAATTCTTGCTGACCTATGCCACTTTCGTAGTAATTAGACTTGAATGACATCACTGGGGTATGAGGTCACCATATGTTAAAGCCAAATCGCTGAGGCACATTTTTACTACCCCACCATGTGACTTCTAAATCCTGAAGAGCTGGTTTGGATCCAGTCTTTCAAAACCTTCTGGGAGATAATTGTAGGTGCACATGTAACAGGGCTAATTTTGGGAGTAGCTCCGTATGGAGGATGTCAGATTAAGGAAAATGATATGGTTGTGGGCAGCATTGCAACTCGATGATGTTACTGCCCAGAGTTGACTATTATGTGGGATCCAGTTTATCTGGTAAGTTGGTGTCGATTTTTCAAAAGATTTTTTGTGTCTGTCTTTAGTGTGCTGTTCACGATTAAGCCTCATATCTTCTCTAAAAATTTTGGATGCTTGTGAGGGTTGTCATACTGTTTAATCTGTTTCCATGCCGGGGCCTGTCCATTGTATTGCTTTGGATGGATTAGATCTTTTTACGTTCAGTTTTGAGAAGGCTGTGAGCTCACATATAGACAAACGCAGCCCTGACGCTCACTGAAGGATGCGGTCCCACTGGCTCCAGCCACTGAATGATGGCATTGTTCCCCAGCCTGCACCCCACAGGGGAGTCAGAGCTGCCTCTGACTCACCCGCAGTGCTGCACCAGTCTGACGTGGTTTCTGCATGAGCACAGGTGTCAGCGTTGTATCCTAACAGCCAGACCCACACATGCCCAGACAAATAACCCCCCCACTCCCACTCCTGACACTGCAATGCAGGGACTTGAGCAGTACAACAGGCAACGTAAACTAGACCATATTAATAAAACAAATGTAAAAAAATATGTAAGTTAACACAAGAAATACTTACTTCAGAGACAGTCATTCAAAAAAGTAATTCTATTTAATTCTATATAAAACCCCATTTAGAATGCATAGATATGGGTTTTACTTTTGTGTACACTGTAAAGAATTTCACTGTAAATTTTACAGTAATTTTCTGGCAGCAGAGTTGCCAGTAAAACTGTAATATTTAGTTATTTACCAATAACCTACTGTAATCATAATAGTATTATAATTATAATAGTAATAGTACACTACTGTAAACATTTACAATAATTTTACAATTTTACAAAGTACTGCAATGTGTTTATATGTGAGAATTTATACCTGGGTGCTTTTAATCTGTAATGACAACCCCATGACATTCCATTGCAGTAGATTTTCTCTTTTATCAATTTTCCACAGCAGAAAACAGCAGTAGTGTCTTATTAAAAATAAATAGCCTATAATAAAACATTTTAGTCCAGTCCCATATTAATAATATACATTCAAATGTTTTAAGAGAATTAAGAATTAACATTTCACAATACAAAAAATACAAAACCTGACTGGGCAATGTGCACTTGACTTTTCAAATGATTTATTTAAACAAAAAGCATTAAGATAAAACAATTCACATTCAGCCTAGTCTCATATAATGTCAAATGTAGTTCTAAGAAAATAAATAGTGGTTCATGAGATATATACACACACACACACATATATATATGTGTGTGTGTGTATAATATTTATACATATATATATAAACAAAATATGATTGGATTGAATTTTGTGCAAAATACATACTTCTCATTTTTTTTAATTGTACTTAAAAATAAATAACTAATAATAAAACAACCCTAATTCAGTCCAGTCTCATATAAATAACATCACTTCAAATGTCCTTTCTAGAAAATAATATTTCACAAAATAAAAACATGACTGGACAGTGCTGGTATGTCTGCAAAAAAAAAAAAAAAACTTCAAAAAATTTATTTATACTCAGCAGAACATGAATAAAACTAGGACCAAATATAGGAAACGACTGCATAAAAATATAACACATAACAGCATTTTCCTCAACATTAAGAAAAATATTATGTCACAGAACATTACTTTCTTTAGAGACTCTACATTACATTCTTTCAGATTACGTATGTGAATTGTACATGCTAGACTGGCCAGGCGTGGGCATGACGAGTTGACACCTTTTTTAGCGTGTCCCCTGCCCAGCACCCTATGATCCTAGAGATTACTGACCTACTGTAACCCTGAGAATCAGGGCTTTGGAAATGTCTGTGTGTACACATTACCACTGTCAACTAAACAAGTCATATTTTTTTTCACTCTCTTTTATAGAGTATTGTAATACAGTAAGAACTCAAAAAAGGACATCAGTTAACAAATATGAAGGGGAAAGACCACACTAAACACAGACAAGTTAGTAAACTTAAATTTTCCACCTGGACAACAATAGCAATCTTCAAAAAATGGCATTCACTTACTGTCTTACTCACAATGTGTTAAGGTTTCAGAGTTGACAATGAGGGCCTTTTTTTGTTGTTCTTTGCTATGCAGAAACATTGTACTTTTCTTACTGTTCTTATGCTGTATTCCACTCGAAATCTGCTAGTTTTCCGAGAAGAGAGCCCACATGCGGATTAAGGAAGGCAGACTTTGTTTGGGCCACGTCTCCAAACATCTTGCTGATAACCTCGCTGAAAAATTTTCTGGATTGACGCCCAGAAATCACCCATATGCAGAAATAAAATCAAATAAATACAAATTGTAAATTCATGTGACTCAATGTGCCACGAACAAGTCTTTTGAGAAGAAAATAGTTCTCTCAGAACAGCACATCATAGAATAAGCTGGACCAAACAGCGCAAAGAAGTAAGAATGAATAGTTTTGGCACCCCTTAAAAGAATAAAAATATTGACATGAAAGTCTATTTAAATTTTTTTTTGTACCTTTGCAGAAATTCAAGGATTAATGCAGCTTCTTCTTTATATAAAAAGTTAATGTTGGACGTGCCTGTAAAGGTAATTTTGAACAAACAAATATGGCCACCTTTTCTTAAGTTCTTAAGGTATGCCACTGATCTCCCTACGATGAAGAACATAGGTGACCTCCATTAATCTAGCCACCACTCCTCTCTCTGCCCCCGATGCTCCCTCATGTAAGTACAGACTTGTCATTTTTTGGCGTTTTTCTACCAAGCTTTCATCATTTTCACCAAGTGGAAGATCAGTGGGCTCCCACCTGACACCGCCATAGTTATCCTTTGGGCTTCTTGCCACTAGTGTGTTTCCTTCTGAGTTAATAGAACAGTTCCTTCTGCACTTTCTGTGACGCCCCAGTGTCTTATTTCTGTTTAAACTCGAGTCTTGAGTTGAGATCGAAGTGCCACCTATTTCCGTTTCCCCGTCCTGCAGTACACATCAGCAAAGCTTGTAGAGTATTACCTCACAGTCTTCTGCACGATAATTAGGCACAGGGATCTGGTAAGATTTAGATCATATTTCCTCATTTCATCAACTACAATACGGATGAGATGTCGGCGATCTGCAGGTGACGGCCTTTTCTTATCAGCCACTGCTGGTCACAAATCCGCAGGCATCCTCTCCCAGGGAACCTCGAATCTCTGCCTGTTGATGGGGATTACCTGCAGCTATTAGAAGAGCCAGGTACTGGTGATGGTACATTCTCTTGATGGTGGAGAGTTTTCTTTTCTGTGTCTGCATTTTAGAATGAAAACACCGTGTTGCTGCCAAGAGGAAGTTCATTTCTGTTGCATTGTATATTAAGTTATACAAGCATGCAAGTCATAATTTTTAATAGGGCAATTCAAAAAGCAAATTTACTCACGTTCTTACTTTTTTATGTGACATCTACATGCTTAGTCAGAACAAAATCTTATGTTGATTTTATCTAACTTTTTGATTTCCAGGCAGCAAGAAGCTTGCAGCACTGAATGGGTCTTAGATAATCAAAAAATTCCTCTTCATTTACAAATGGATGGTCTAATTAACTTTTCACTCCTTGACTATTAGTTTCATAATAATCTGCTCTATAGTTTCAGTTGGGACATTTGGTAAGGCAGCTGTAATAGCTCCCCTAATCTCTTCACTTGGGTCAGGCATCTACCAGGAATGAATGGCATGATGGAGAGCTATTAGTGACGGGTCAAACATTCTGTATTCAGGAAGAGGATAGTAGTCTACCAAGTCTTCTTGCTTAACACATGCCCAGTGTGAACTATGTGGCACAGAACTCACAATGAACACCCTAATCAATAAGACACACAGAATTATAGTTTTCGGTGTTGAATTAAACATCCAGATTGTTCTGAACAAGCACAAGCTCGATTCTGCAAAATGTAACATTCTCATCCTCTTTGGCAATAATTACATACATGTACAGTATGTTCTTTTTGTAATTTGTGCCCTTGAGAGTGACTTGATGTATTTCAACAGTATTCTTAGGTTGGAAATTGAAACTGATGACTAACTGCTTAGTCTTTTCATAATAATCATCATGGAAAAACTCTGTTGCCTTTAAAAATGCAATAAATAGTGGAAAACGCTCATGGGAGTTTTACTTACACAAACATGTTCTGAGGGCAGAAGGAACAATGATTAGTTCAGAGTGATAACCAAACAAATTTTAGAGGAGATGGGTCCAACCAATCAGATGTCTTGGCCCCGCCTCCTCTAGTTGCTTTGACCCACCTCCTCTACAATTTGATTGGTTATCAATCTGAATCAATCATTGTTCCTTCTCCTCTCAGAACATGTTTGTGTAAGTAAAATTCCCACGAGCGTGGTAAACAGATCAAGTATGCATGTAAGAGTTGGTGACGCTCTGCTAGCGTTCCAAACAAATTCTTGAAATTCTGCAATCTTCTTGAGCATCACTTAAAATAATAGTGCTTGCTCTCAAAACGTTGAGTCCAAAGACATTAGAGGACCAAAGTGAACAATCAGGCCAGTGTAGTGACATAAACAATGGTGCTTGAGCTTCCAGGGAAAACCAGGAAAGTTAACCTTTCTGAAAAAAACACAGTCTTCAATAAGTACCTGCAAGAATGCTATTTGATCAGTAGTAATTTCCGGAGCACAGAATCTGTCTAACAATCTGTCTGAGCTGCCAGACCTCATTATCAGCAGAAGATTCAATCTTGTCACCCACAGACATGGGCAATAACCTCAAAAAGCACCAGATCTACTACCTGGTTTATCATTCCTGTGCAAGATATTGAAATTGATTAATCCATTGCTTCAAATCTGAATAAATGAAATGTTTCCTTTCACTCACAAGATGACTCAACAACAACGCTAGATCAGTAGACACTAATTCCTTCAAACAGGTCATAACCAAGGCAAGGTGGTAAACCAGACTGACAGATATGGAAGTATGTAAATTTGATCCCACATTTTGTTTTTCCAGGCTCTATATCTTGTAAATGCATTTTGAGCACATGCAACAATTGGGTTGAAATTTTAGGCGGCCCATCCGGGTAGACGCGTGGAACATCTTGTCTCTCCGGCATGATGACCATCTTCCTCTGCTGTTGGAGGAGCTTCGTAAACTCTGCACTTCAGTGACGGCACTTTCTGAGGTACACAGACCAGGAAGTGACCAGATCTTGGTAGGATGGGACACCTATTATTGGTCTGGTCACCCTGATGGCTGCCATACTCAAGGAGTAGCTGTTGCTGTGGCAGATTGGCTCCTCCAGATGGTGTCCAATGTCACTCCTTTCAATGAGTGTATTATGAGGCTCAGGCTAAGGTATTCTCTGGGTGTCTTTTTTGTTTTCGCGGTGGATGCCCTGACCGTGGTGAGTGATGTCTTGATGAGGGAGATATTTCATTTGCAACTTCGCTCAGGTGCTCATGGATGCCCACTGAGGTGACACTCTGGTCATGGGTGACTTCAGTGCAACCACTGGCACTGACAGGGCAGGCTATGAGGATTGTGTTGGTCCCTACAGGTCTTGCAACTGTGGTCACAGTGGCTCCATATTTCTTGACTTTGCAAAATGTTAGGGGCTGCGGGTTACTGGATCCTGGGTTCCAGTGCCCTGAACCCGCATCGTTGGACTTCAATACTGGTGGTGTGACAAAGATCGATCGATCACATCCTCATGGCAAACATGGCTCCTACAGAACTGCAAGGTCTACAGAAGTGCCCAGTTTGTGAATTCTGACCACAGACTTGTTCCTACTCTGAAGATTCAGCTATGGTCTAATAGGCTACCACCTACTAGGAGAATGAGGCTGGACCTGGCCAAACTCCAAGCTATTTCTTATGAGTTTGCAGGCAAGTTTGTATGAGGAACTTGCAGACTTGGGTGCGACTGCTGATTCTAATGTGATGTGAGAGACCTTCCATAACAAGACTCTGAAGGTTGCTGAGGGTTGTGTTGGTGTTATTGGTGTTTCGCCCTGGATATTATCGAGAGGAGATCCAGTGCTTGATAGCAACTTCAGTCTGTACTGGGAACTGAGAACAACCTAATCTCACTTAGACTGCACTACTGGTGATCCAGCTGAGGGTAGGGAAACCTGCAGGGATCTGTGGTATCCAGGGTGTACTTGTCCAGGCCAGTGGTAAAGCTATCCTCCTGGCATTGCAAGCAATCTTTGCTTCCATTTGGGAGATGGGCGTCAAACCAACTCACTGGAAAACGGGAGGACATGTTGTCCCTATCTGAAAAGAGAAGGGTAATCGCCTGGATTGCAGCATCTACAGGAGGATAACACTGCTTTCTGTGCCAGGTAAGGTCCTTGCTAGGGTCATCCTCAACAGGATCTGTGACCACTTGCTCGCTTACCAGTGACCAGAGCAGTTTGGTTTTATGCCTGAGAAGTCTACCATCAAGTACTGCTCCTGCCCTGTGGTTCCCTCAGCACCTTCCTACTGCTGGCCCCTCAGTGTCCTCCAGGCCCACTGGCCCTCTGGGACCCTTAAGTTCTGCAGTGCGGATGGGCTCCACCTCACCAGTGAACGGGTCCAGGAGAGGTTGCGTCCCAGGGCCGTTGCCCGTCTCCCCAGGATCCTGAAGATTTCTTGGACGCCCCCCCCGTCCCCCGTTTCTGTCCATTGCGCCTCAGTCCCTGTCCCAGAGCCTTGTCCTGCCTTCGGTTTTTCCTGGGCTGTGTCCCCAGTGGCTTCCTCTTCTGTTTCCACTCCTGTCTCTGTTGTTCCCCTACTTGTCCGTCCTGTTTTGGTGTGGCCTGTTCTGTTTGCCTCTGTCTCTGCCTCTTTTGCTCCCTGGTCCACGTTGAGGCCTGATGTTAGTCCCTGGTGCCTGGTCATGTCCCGAGTCTCATCTGCTTCATCTGTGTGGCTCTGTCCGTTGGTCTCACCTGTTGTCCTGTTGGTTCCTGGTCTGATCCCTGCTTGTTTGGTGCCCCTTGTCATGCCGTTTATCCTGTAGTTCTGTCTCATCTTTCGTGGTGTCTGTCCCGTGTGCCCCATTGGTCCTGCTATGCCCTGTCCTATCCGTTGTCCCATCTGTCCCAATGTGTCTGCCCTGTCAATCGGTCTCTTTGGTCACCTCCCCTGTTTGTCCTTTGTGCCCAGAGGGCATGTTTCAGGGAGGTGGGGCGATACTGATACGTCCCGCCCACCACATCTGCCTGACCCTCCTGTCTCCTCCCTCACTGAAACAATGCTGTTAATCAGCACAATGTTGAATTAAAAGAACCACCTGTTTCATTTAAAACATATATTTTTTTGTAACGTTTGTTTTACACTTACCGAATACAAATAAGTTTCCCTTACGAGACTGCCCTCAGCGGATAAAACATTTCTGAAACGAGAAAGTTTATGTCTAAGCCAGCACCAAACTGCAAACAAAACGTGAAATACAATCTCAAACTTCAAATTAATTCTAAATACTCATCACTGACATAAACACTTAAAATATCCCACAGTTTGTTCATAACTCATACATATACTATAGAGACAAACAAGACAAACAATATAATATAATATATATATATATATTATAGAGACAAGACTATATATGATTTTGGTTTTGATGTAAGCACACTCGATTAACAAAAATGGCACAGAAAAACTTACCTTTTCATGTCAGCATTAGTTTTTGGAGAGGCGGCAATTTCTCAAAAGTCAAATGCGTTGAATTTCCGCTGTAAATACGGTAAAAGTAACGAAACTTCCCACAATGCCTAGTGTTTTACAGTAAAATACTACAAATACACGAAAACAGTAATTTAGTGATTTAAAAATACATCATTTTTTACAGTCAATCATCAGCGATAAACATTCTCTCGCTAATTAAGAGTATGATAATAAAACTGAGAAACTAGAGTAAGTTAATTTTTATTTTTTATTAAAATATGAACGTTCAAGTTAATTTTAGTTAAATATTGTGTATCTTATTACATGCATCTCAAATATGTGTTGAGTATGTGGGTATTTTCCATGGTAGTAAAGTGGCCAGGCGGGCGGGAGATTTTAATTTTCACTTTCAGTCCCTGTCAACAGTTGATGGTACACGCTCTGCAAAGGTTCACAGTTGAGTACTTACGTGTTATTTACAGTTCAGTGGTAAAATAGGGAGGGTGTCACGTTTGTACGAGACGCTGGTGCTCCGTACATCTGCAGCGAATTCGACTGCAATTACAAACCGACAAGTCATAACGGGGAAAGTCTATAGACACGCTGGCTGTGTTTGTAATCTTATACGCCTGTATCGGACATATACATCTGATTTGTACAAATTTATATATTAATGTTTTAGTACTTTAAAGTAAAGTATTTTCCCCAAGTCACAAATCCCGCTTCCCCCCACACAAAGATTCCTATAACAGGTTTGTGGCTTTGTGTACATTAAGGAGTAAAATGTTTACGAAAACAAATATTTTTAAATATGAAACGTGTAAACTGTATTTATCAATACGATAAAGGACATTTCTTTTGAATAATAAGATCTATATGGAAAGTTTTGTGTATTTTTGACGCGGAAAACTTCGGTGCGGCGTAAAGCAGCGTGGGGCATCCCAAGTTGTCCACCTAAATTTGGCGTTATGTCGACACAAGAACAATATACATCGAGCTGACAAAGTGCACCAAGCAGGTTATTAATAATGTGCAGCAAATTGTGCCGCGGTAAGAGGATCGCAACATTGTCCCTAAGCGAGGCGAGGGAGCGTTGTTTCTCTGATGCTCCCACAAAGCTTTGCAAAAGACCCTACAATGAAATCTAAGACGTTTTTTTACGTTTCGGCGCCATTTTCGATTGGACTGGAGGTAAGTTCGGATTTTTTAGCAATTATTTTTCATGTTTTTTTCTCCCTTCGGTGGTTCTCACTCTGTCCATCTCTTCCAACAATTTCAATGATTATGAGTTCGCAAAAATAGTTATTGTGTTTCGCGACTACTTTACTCTACTGGTTACGCCTTTGATCGCTTATTTTGTATCTTATCCGTTTACGGGCTGCCTTTTATTTTTAAAGGGAATAGTATTAAACCGGAGAGCGTCGGACAACGGTGCGCATTGGAATAAAAGTTTTTTTTAAAGTTTGATGGTACAAGTACAGGGCAGTTTAGCGCTTCAGATATTGTTAAAAATATTTTTCTTTGAATTGCGACTAGCATCGCGTTGATTAACAGCGAAACGACTGCAAACCAAGGAGGAACTAGCTCTCAAAACATTTTTGTTTTAGATATTCAGCTGGATTCTAAAAGGTTGAAACCGTTGTAAAGAATCGCACATTTTTGTTCAAGACAAATAAACGTATGCTTAAGTAAAATTTAAGTTAAAGGATTTAAGAAAAAGCTGTGTTTTAACGCATCTGACGATTATACGTGGGCTTGGGCTATTCCGCTTTATGTGACTTTTATCAGATGACACGTTAAATAGCCAGTCAAATGAATGTGTAACTTTAGGGAGATGTGTACCTTGTATGCAAAATACGTGCAAATAATTTACGCTGTGAACTTTACAACTAATACGTCGTTTTGGTTTTATGGGTACTTTTTATGAAGTGAATTTGTATGGCTATGGTTGAGTTATGTTTCTAACGCAAATTTATCTATGTAATACATTTATCGAAAGGATGCCATTTATAGGGACACACGCACCGTTGTGTCCCAGTCATGTGCTGAGTTGTCATGAAATATAACAATATAAGAAAGCGCGACGTGTCATTCGGTTCGCACAAAATAAACATTTGGTGGTACTTTGGGGCTCAGTGGAAAGGGAGGGAGGAACTTATGTCATTTTCCATGATTGTGCTGAGTGGGCGAAAAGTAGAAGGGGCAATATTTAAGAGTACGAAGTGCCATTTGGGATCAGAGATGTGTCCCGTCACGCTGCGAGCCGGGGGAGCTTGTCACGCCTTTGCGCGTGCGGTCAAGGTCGCCAGTCTGCTGTTTTAATGCATGGGCCCTGCGTTTAGTAGGGATCGAAAATCATTTTTAAGTTCGTTTGGGTTCAGAGCACCTTAAAGTGATTTATACGTGACCATTAGAAGCGTCGAAATTCCTTATGTATATATTTATTTTAGAGATTTCACGGCTAAAGTAAATAGTTTTCTAACAAAGTCGTTTTAAAAGAAATAGCTCTTATTTTATTTGAACGTTTGAACTTTTTGCCTTTTTGTTTACACCGTAATAGCCACCGTTGACAAATGAGAGGAGTGCTGAGGAGACGTGCTGAGGCCTGCACTAAGGTAAGGCCTACTCCGTATCCTAATTGCCGTTTCAGCCCACTCCTGCTGTTCCTCCACTGGCCTGTAGGGGCGTGCTCTACCCCTGCACGCCCATCCACCCCCATCCTCCATAGCTTTTATGACTATGAGAGTATGATGCTAGTGCCAGCCTGACACCAAAACTTTTGTGACCAGCCAGGATTGCCCAGAATTTTGGAAATACTCATCAAAGCAGTAAAGGGATGTAAAATCTTCCTGCTAAAAGTCAGTGTGTTGATGGAACTCAGAAGTGGGGAAATTGCAGCTCCAGCTTTGTAATTGAAATTATGAACGTTGCACATTCCCAAAGCAGTAGTTATGTTTTTAAGCGTGTGAAAAGTTGTTTTTATTACAGGTGGGTGCTTAATGAGGTGTGTGCCTTTGGCTTTGAGTACAAGATCGCTGTGCTTGTGTGGAGGGGGGCAGTTGTGCCAGTTACCGGTAGGCTGATTGCCCCCTCCACACAGGACATGCGTTGGGAACAGATGGGAAGGTGGGGTGACGCTGTAACAGCTAAAGCTTGTTATTTATGGCTTTGGGGGGTGTCTGGAAGCTTGCAGCTTATGCTTCCACTGTTAATGGCATTTAGCCTTAATGTTTCAGACAATCTGTAATTACACTATGTAACAAATTTTTATTTTGTTCCTGGGTACAAAGTGTGTTTTCCTAACCCGTTATGCCTAAAACAA
>JAAGVU020000002.1:11794152-11811772 GCA_011763525.2 Mormyrus iriodes
ATAGGCTTTAGACATAAGCAGTTGAAATATAACACTTGGAAGCCAGGAACAAAAATTGTGTTACATTGTGTTATTGATACTAGCGGGCATATTTCCAAGATGATGATATGATGCCATGTAAGACACGCTTGGCTTGCTGGTATCAGAGGATCACCCAGCTGAGGAGAGGTGACAGGCTTGCTGTTGTGTCCTTAGCGGGGAGAAGGAGCTGAGCAAAACTGCCCCGGTAAACTGTCACGCCGTCTGCACGACTGAATGTGGGTCATATTGGAAATTAATAATTTGTTCAAATTTATTCTTATTATTAAATGGCATTAAAATTCATCAGTTGAATAGTAGCAACAGTTTTATTGGTTTTCATTCCTCTTATGTATTGAAAAGTAGATTTCTGCAGATTTACTCTTTTAAACTCAGGAAGAGTTGAGCTGAAATGAAATCGAACATACACTGTCCACTGTGACCAGGATTTGGTACGTAACAAAGCTCCTTTGCCTGGTGCGCAAGTTTGTTCATCCCTCACACATTAAGGAGACTCAGTTACTCGAGCTTTGTAAAGTCACACTGATGTGTGACCCATATTTTGTGGTGTGGCAGTGTGAGCACATTACCTCTGTTGTTTTTTTTTTTTTTCTTCTTGAAATGGAGAACTGCTCTTTTCGGGGTTTGCCTGTAAGTGCTGGGCGTTTTGCAAACTGAAAAGGGGAAGTTTTTCACAGTCAGCCGTATAGCTGAACGAAAAAGGAGAACCCTAAGTGCAACTGAGAGTTGGCTTTTTTCACTGATTCCAGTAACCGTGTTCAGGCTCAAGCTACAGTTGACCTGTATCACGGAGGACTGAGGGTGATGCTGTCTGGCTCTCTTCAACAATTCACAAATAGCTCTTCCAGAATCACTGTGCCCATGTTGTGCACATGGCCATGCCTGGATTGAGCAGTTAATTACTGCCATGGGCAGAGGTGAGAACTTACTGTAGTCAGACTAGTTTTATCAGTTCATCTGTTTAATCATCTTTTGCTTTAATATGGAGTCTGAAGTTGTTTTCCTTGGTTTATAAACGCATCTAGATGCAGAATAGTTATGAATGTCCAACCAAAAGATATAGAAGTACTGACCAACCAAACAGGTGAGAAATGAAAAATTGCATTCCTCAATAAAGCATTACAAAGCTAAACTGTCAATAAGAATGTACGACGTAATGGATTATAGCACCAAATTCTTAAGAGCAATGCTTAATGAAACTTATCAAACAGGAAGTCATTAAGGTTTAAAATGTATATTGAGAATAGCCCTGCAGCTCAGTATTCTTGCTGGATCTTCCAGCCACGGAGGGGCTCTACACAGTGGCTGGAGGCCTGCGTAGCAGCACGTCGTGGTTTGCTGTGGCATGGAGATGCAGGCCACGAGGAGCTGCCGCTCGGGTCCTGGTGTCTGCCCGACCACCACCTGCCCCTTCAGTGTAAAGTGGATGCGTATCTGTGGACCGTACGGTAGCAGCACGTAAATACTGGAGCTGGCTTCTGATGTGTCCAGTAGTTAGTGTTCTGCTCCAGTAAGGACCACTTGAACGACAACAGACTGCTAGTTGGACTGTTGCCAGAAACATTTGCGTTTATGTGCGAATAAAATGTTGCAAGCCTGATACACCCTGATGAGTGTTTTCATATTTTCAGGGTCATGAAGGCCGTCTAATGGCGTTTGGATGAGACACAGTAAGAATAAACAATGTTGTTCTGAATCTTTTTTTCAAATTAAATATTTATTGAAGTGCCGTTTTCCAGCACAAACATATGTTAACAGCAGTACTCATGTTGTAAAGAGTACATCGCTGTTGATGAGTGGGGAAAACAGGATGTCTGACAGACATGGGGGCAAGCACAAGATCACTGACCCCCCCTGCAGGAGAAGTGGAGGATCTACAATTCAGTGTATAAAAGGAATCCCCAAGCCAGTTACCTTAAAGTAAAACATGCCACATTTCCTTTCCCCCCAAAACTGAAAATTTTCACACAGATTTTGACAAAAAAGTACTATCCTCACCCACATCATCTACATCTTTGGACTACATATGAACTGTCATGTGGTACACACAATTTACTTACCCAGAATAAGGTGACACATTTTAACATAAAATTTTGAAAAGCCAAGGGGGATTTCTCACACACACACGTGTGGTTGCTTATCAAAGTGGATGTAGGGTCCAGCAATATCAGAGATTGGCATCTATGCTATGTCTTCCCCCAAATCAGAAAATGTACAGAGCAATATTAATAATTCTTAATAATTTAACTTGTCGTATCTTTGCTTGAATTGTCAAAAAAAAAGTTTTTAAAAAGCATTTCCTAAAAAATCTCTTTGAGAATCTGGTTCGCTGCATAAACACGGAGCAGAACATGGATGGGACATACAAGCTTTGTGTTGCAGTGACATTAAGGCACTACAGTGTCTGCTATCTTTTTGTGGGCACGCATGTTAAGATGAACAGCTGGCTAAATCCACCCAGACATGCGCCAGACAGATAGGAAGTCACCCTCCCAGTGGCTGCCATTTTGCCGATTACTTGGCTGTGGATGGTGAGCTGACTTCCTGTGTCCAGGCTGAATCAGGAGCTCAAACACCAGAACAACACGCACCCACAGGAAGATTGCTTATGCTCAAGGCCTACACAGCTCTGGAGCTTATCGGTGTATTGTATTTACAGTCTATAATAACTGAATGTGAGGCTCGCACCATGTCAGATTGATTTCAGACAGATGAAAATGATTGTGGAAGTTCTGGAAGAAGAAAACACACAGCAAAGTTTGCAGTAATTCAGTGTCTGAGGTCCATGCCTCTGACACTGATTAACATTGCAGTTTCACTGCATTCAGATTTATCTGCATGACCCATTTACTCTAGTGACAGTAATAAACATGGAGTATTGCTGTCCTGCTTATTACATCCCCCCTACCCCTAGCCTCCTGCCATCTCCAAAGTGAGTTTGACTGCATTAGCATATGCCGATTCAAAGCTTTGGTGGCCAGGGGGAGGAAGATGCAAAACGGGTTACTATCAGTTCAGCCGTCAGGTTGTGGTGTGTGTTGATCAGTGCCCCGAGGGACCTGCTATCATCCAACGTAGGTGTTTATTTTCTGTTGAAGCAAACTGTAAAAAATGGTGCTTAGTGGAGATGCCACTGAAGAGAATGGCTTCACTCCTTGTATTTCTCTTTCCCCGTCTCGCTGATGACACAGATGTGCTGTAAGATATGAAGGTCACATTCACTCATTTCCTCGGCGATGGACGCTACTCGACCATCATTAGTCTGTGTAGCATCTATGCCTGTTACTCATGCACTACAAGTCTATAGATAACTATGGAGCCCAGTTCCACAAGTCTCTGAAATATGGTTTGGTAAATCTTGTCCTCATCTGAAGACTAGCACCCCCTGCTGCTGAAACAGTGTTTGTACATAATTACAACATGGACTGTGTGAGCAGTCATAGCTGCGTCTTTCTAGTGCAGCCTGTGTTGCAGACTTGCAATATTCCAATTTATGAAAATGGCAAATAAACTTTGTGTATCAAAGTGTATTATGCCATCGCTATACTTACATTTAAATCTCTGAAGTACTCATTGTAGTCTAACGCGTACCCCACCACAAACATGTCAGGTACTTCAAATCCTATGACTGGGAGGGGAGGGAAAGCTTTGTCAAACAAGAACTGCACTCAAGTTTCATAAGAGCAACAGCACCATCTTGTGGTAGTTCTGTGAAACTGTAGGTTGGTCAGTAACTTTACGATCTCATCACTGAACGTTGAATAGTGGGAGTTGCCCAGTCATCCATTTTGTCAGCCCACATTCCAGCCTACAGTTTCATCCTTCCTTTGTTTTCCAGCTGTCCCTGATATGCCAGAGTCCGTTATGTACAGGATGGAGTTTAGCAGGGCATCACTCTGGACTTTTTAAGACCCTTAGTTATGTAGCCAGCACCATATCTTGGGGATGCCAAGCAGAAGCTGCAGCATTTATCGTGACCTCGTAAACACACGAAAATGCGGGCCCAGCTTGGGACACCACACCGTGAGGCCCTCACCAGTTCCTCCAGAAAACTTGATACCCAATAAGGTACAGAAAGGGCTGTCTGGCATGTTGCGTACTTACAGTCCGGCCGGTAGCCCACGCTCCTCCCCGTCCGCTTCACCAGCAGGCTGCAAAGAAGGGAGACAGGAGCCTGAGCAAGGGGTGGGGGAAGGGTATAGGGAGCTCAATGCAGAGAACAGCAGCAGAAGACGCCATGAAGCTGGCCAAACGCCCGGCTTTAAGAAGGTGGGACTGAGGTAAGCCTGTCGCAGGCTGCCAGCCTGAGAGGGTCGGGGCTGCGATCTAGTACTATGTGTGAGCCTTATTCGTTTGCACTGTGAGCGTCCATGAAATCAGTGCTCACAATTTCAGGCTCAGTTTCCTTAGCAATACCTCACAACTTCAGCTTCCGCCCTGAGATTTTAACAGCTCTTTAGCCACTGCACTCCCTGGTGCTGGGAAGTGCATCTACTTCTTCCCTGCTGCTCTCTCCTTCTCTGAGAAATTTGTGTGTTAACGTCACCTTACTCATTTACTCATTACTCATTTTGTTTCAGTTCTGCCCGTAATTTATGAAAAATACCACTTGACAAATAAGCTCAGCCAAGGGACCGAAGGACGCTAGGTAGTGGTAAAGTGAGCTGAACTGGACCAAACCAAACCAGACCCAATGGGCCTCAGTGCCAGGCATCTCCCCATTGCCTCACCTGACCACTTTGACCATTTTTGGATTGTACTGTTTGAGGAGCTGCAAAAGGGTCTTCATGGTCTTTCCTGTGTCGATGATGTCCTGGAAAAAAGGGACAGGAAGGCAGTGGACCTCTGAGAGCTGGGCTTAACCCAGAATGAAATGGAAAAGGATGGGTCGGGTTCTGCAGACTTACCTCCACTATCAAGACGTTCTGTATCCAGATTATGAAAGAGAGAGAGAGAGAATCAGTCAGACTCCATCGATCAATATGTTATCAAGAGTAACGTCCAAGGCTTTGAGGTCTCCTCCAATTTTGTGATTTCCCCCTGTAATTTACGCCCATGGTAACACCCATTTTCAGTAAATGGCAGGGTTAGACTGGGTGCTGTGAGGCAGACTTGGTGGCTGGGGGCAGCACCCATCAATTCAGGGCCCAGTGACTGGAAACTTCTGTCAGATACCCATAACCAAATGTTTGCCTATTCAAATCCTCTGAAAGTGGCACGTACCTTTCCTGTGAGCGTGGACAAGTCGTCCCCACCGATGACCTTGATTTCACCTGTGGACTGGTCATTCTACATAGGAGAGAAACAGAGAAGGGAGAAACGTCTGGATGGCCTGAACAGAAGCATTGCTAATCTGAAATAAACAAATGCTCTTTCTGTGCTCATCTTGCAAGAACCTGATTGGACCAGGGAGGTCAGGTGCATGCAAATTGAATCGAATTAGATGACTACAAAACAAGCCTAGAAAGTCCATCTTTTTTCTACAAACTAATACCATTCATATTAAAAGACTGTTACTGAATATTACAAACGATTCAATTTGCATGGGAGTAAAAACAATGTTCAAAATGGCAATATACATTATTGCTGGAAAACAAATACTAGTTTTAAATATTTCTGACTAAGCCTATGAAGATAATTAAAATATTGTGGTGCCCTCATTAATCAAAATGACAGAATGCTCAGTGTAATTACTTGGGGAACAATACTGTTGTCCTTGACTTCCATTTTTCCATTGTTGTAACGGTGCTGCAAGGTTCAATTACATGCAACCAGTAAAATGGACTGGTCCAACGCGAGGGCAGAGAGGGGGGTAAGTCTCACGCAGTAGCTCTTGAGTCGGATGAAGTCCACCGTCATGGGGATGGACCGGTCGCTGTTGCGATTCAGGGCCTTGATGTAGTCCAGCAAGTCAGCGAAGAACTTGTAGCCCCCCTTCAGGACACAAAGAGCCACGATGTGGTGCCCCCCCATGTCACGCATTATGTCTCGTGCCAGGCGCTCAGTCCTAGGGGTTAAAGTGGCGGGGAGTGAAATGAGGAGGTTAGCTGGGTGCAGGTTGTTGGGTTACATCTGCAAATAAAATAGGGCTGCCCCTGTATTTTGCATGTGTAGGTCCAGAGTGGTTCCAAGCCATCTCCATAAACCCTCCATTGTTCTGAAGGACAGCTAAACAACCATTCAGCCCCATTTCTGCTCAGAGATGTGGAGATTGCGCCAAGCTTTACAGCTGGACCACAACTAATCATAACCTCACACAGTTCTGGCTGAGCAAGGTCGTCTAATCTCCATGCTTCCTCCTTCCACCCCTGCCTTGGCTGTTTGATATAAACCCCTGTAGCTTTCAAGGTCCAGTCACAAGGTCCAATCTCAGTACACTGCAATATCTGCTTTCTGCACAGAAGCTTATTGAAAAATATTGTGCACTGAAGGAATTTGGCTATCGTCATCCAAAGGTGCAGTAGCATTTCTCCTTTTGGGATTTGACCTGTTGGCCCTTCGGAAGCACATCCTGACCAGGAGGCTTCTACACTTCTGGCCCGTCCTCTTTGTCCATTTAGCCATTTTTTATTTGTCTCTTTTCTGGCATGTGATCTCACTAGCATGCTCCGTCAAAGGTGACCCTCTGATTTAGACGCTAAAAGGACAGGCAAAACTTTTATTTTCTGTGTCGAGTTAATGCAGATGCCAAGTGTCACCCAGAAAGTGGGCGGAGCACCCCGATGGCGCACATCGCAAGGGACCCACCTGTCCAGAATGAGGCCGTGTGGGATATAGACGCGCTCCAGGTCGCTGGCATAGTGCCTGGGTATGCAGAAGAGGTCCAGGTCGTAACCCCGCTCATCGTCTCCGATCTAAAACAGACAGAATGGCATCACTAGCACTCTCTAATTCTGAGGCACTCAATTATTTTGATAACGGGCCTTGTAAAGGCCTTTTCTTGCTTTGTTAGAAGTTGTGTAGCTCCAATCCTGCATACAATAGTATGCTGGGCATTCGTTAGAAGCTCAGCCTAACTGCACTTACGGCTTGTTGACTCCTCCACAGCACATATATTTGTGATGTGCTGATTGCCTCACTTTGAACAAAACATCTGCTAAATGTGTAAAATGCAAATATAAAACGTTATTCCAGTGAACAATTAAGTTTAGGTGCACAGAACCTTTGACCTAGACAGAGTAGTACACAGAATGATAATTATCAAGAACTACAGTTACTCTTATAACTGGCTTAGCACACATTTTCCCTCCTGTTTTTCTTGACTCTGGTCATAAGTTCCTCTTTCAAGGAGTCAAGCCTGTACACTGAGGTCGTCGTGGAAAGTGGCCTAATTTCAGTCTCCCATTTATTCATAGCATCCTTAGCTCTCAGACCCATTCCAGGCCACATCCTGCACATGTGAAATATGTTGTTTAAAACAGATTCTGAAAACCTAAGAAGGACTTCTATCATGAAGCTCTTCCCTTGCTTAGATGAGCTGTCAAGGAGGCCTCGGCCCAAGCCTAGAGGCGCCAAAGACTGAAGGGTGGCAAAACTGAAAAGGCCTAACCTGGGGCAGGGAAGTAATATGGATTACCATAATGAAAATAGCTTAGCTTATTTGCCATCCACCCATCCAATTTTAATACCCTCTCGTCCAATGACGTACACGGTGATCCATAATGATTAGCGCTGACACGCTGAAACGCGTGTAACTACAGGTAGATCAAAGAACCTACACAAATCCTTATTTTCCATTACCTCAATCCACATGGAAACGAAACATGCACTTTATACTTCAATGAAGGCTTTTCGCGGTAGTAACACCGGTGTGTCCCGCCTATCACGCCAGTCAAACGCACACTCTCATGCTTTTAAAACGTGACCCGCACTTTGAGTCAAGCCCCACACCCATCCTGCCCCATTAATTAAAGAAAAACATATATTTGATATCAGTTTGTTTATGGTCTGCGTGCTTCTTCCCCCATGATGCGAGCAAAAGGGCTTGGGATATCTGGTCGTATCGAATCCGGACGGCGCTCCACGCATCAGCGGCTTAGCGCCTGCGGACGCAGCTTTACATTCACTCCACCCTGGAAAATAAGCTAGAAAAAAAGAGCCCGAGCTTAGGCTTGGCCTGGACGACTCAAAAGTAAAATAAATTTATAGTTATGAGGTAAATAAATCTCAGGTTGTATTGAGGGGGGAAAGCAGGCCTATAACCGACGGAAAATATTTGTTTCCATCCCAGCAATAAAAATCTTCATATATTTAGGAACATGTTTCTCTAAACTGCGTATTAAATATCAGTACACTTAAGAATATTAAAGGACTTTTTGATTAAAGTGCATCTACGCATGTTGCATTAAATAGATCACGGTCGTCGATTTGGATGTTGTTTTTGTTGCCAAAGTTATTAGCCCGTACAGATGGTTAAGGCAAAGAAATACAGGTTTATTCTCCTTGACAGGACTCCATACACATCAACATGCCAAGACAGAAACGCCCAAACTGAAAAACAAAGACTATTTTGGGAACAGTGGAGCATTTAAAGATCTATATATCGTTTATTTGAACCGGGGTTATAAGTTTACGATAAAAACTAAATATTCCCAAATTCCCAATACACATTTAAGGGTAACAACACGGACATTTTACAGTAGCTATGTCTAGATAGACGGACACCATTTTGTGCTATTTTAAATCGGGAAAGAAATAACTGTATGGCAGTTTAAGCGGGTTATATACGCCAAGAAGTGTAAATGTGAATGAAATCCGTGTATCATATGAGGACCTGTTGTGCGGCGCGCTGGCACAGGCCCTGTGGTGCCCGTGCTATATAGCGCCCCATGCTTTCATTGTTTATTTTCCAGAAACGCCCGGTTGCCGGGGAACTCAGTGAGCAACCACGATTTCTCATGCCATATGTCTGCATCGCGTATTTCAGCACACGTCTTATCTCCACAAAAACAAAACAGAACAAAACACGGAAGATGACTAGTCTAAGCAATAAACGCATCGGGTGCAGAAATTTTCTTCTGCAACTTGGTCACAGAAAACAGAAATTGTACGTCGCGTTTTGAACGACTTAACAGTCCAGGGAAAAAAAGAAAATAAGAGGAAAAATGAGCGGAACCGAGCCGGTGATTTCCAAGTCCCCCTTATATCCAGAGACATACGGAGGGCTTATTTATAGCAAACCAGAACGCACACTTACCACGATGCAGGGACTGCCGGTCGCCATGTCGGTGACCGTGCGCTGATCGGTAACGGCCGCCGACTGTATGCCCCCCACCCGGGACTCGGATCGGTCGCAGTTTCCCCTCAGACTGCCGATGTGCCGCCGCTATGAGACTCCCGTCACCGCTGCGCCGGAGTAGCGGCACAGGATCTGAGCTGACGAGCTGGGAAGCGCCGCCCACCATGGGGCACCGGCCCGCTTTGTGACGGCGGAGTGCAATTACGCAGTGCGGACCCCGCTGTCAACACCAGCAACTGACAGCACTGTGTGGACACAAGTTACGTGCCATACTGTATTTTCGGGCACGGATACAATTCCCCCTCCACTGTGTGTGCATGTATATACTCGCACATCCAGTGTATACACACACACACACACACACATATTTAAATTCACCCGTAATTTGTGGTTATTAAACGCAATTTATGATGCGAATGGAAACCTAGTTCACGGTAACCAAATAACTAAATTAAATTAAATATCTGGTTTCTCCTGTATAATTAAAAACGATGTCCAACGATGTTTGATGTCAAACAAAACTAAGCATGCAGTCTTTTGATGAATCGGCAAACGCAGATATACAGAATTTAGGGGGTGGGAATAATTGTATAATTGAATCATTTTATTAACACAATTGAATAATTGTATCGATGGTGTTATTTGCTTCCAAAACCCACCCTATCAAAACTGATAGTTTAACCTGACAGTTGGGAGTCTGAACTCCAGATATAACTTATGTCACTGAATACGACAAGGCTTCAACACCTTGATAATTCTGACCTTACTGAAACACTCAGGAGGCAAACGGATTGCGTATATTCTTTAACAAGTTAAGTAAATTATAAGCACTTTTAACCGTAATGTAGGGTGCACCTTTTCAGCGGTTCTTTAATAACGGGCTAAAACACTCCATTTATAACATAGCCAGCATAAACCATTACTTCAACGAGGATTTCAGTATTTTTGACAAGTGAAGGTCGACAGTGCAGAGGCTGCCCCCTACTGGATAGCACACGAAATACACAGCTTCAACTTTAGACATTCTACAGATGATTTTACACCAAAACATGCAGTTAGAATGGTAAATTTGATATAAATTGATACTTATAGCAGCCTATAACGGAGAAGTGCTTGCCTCAAGTAGTCTGTAGTAATTTCGGTAAACAACCAAATGGTGGGGGGAAAATGAAAATTCAGCTGTTAAAAATAATAGTCAAATATCATGCTACCAGAGGACTTTTAATCCTGACTCTGAATACAAAGAAAGCCACATATTTTCAATTACAATCATGATAGCAATACAGTATTAAAATATAATACACAGTTCAAGAGGGGAGGAAAAAAAATCTCACAAAAAAGGACACCTTCCTAAAAAAAAATTAGAATGAGCGCAAGAATTGATTTCATAATTTTGAAGAAAACACAGAAAGGTGCAGAAGGCAGCATCCTTAGCATGGACTCCTGGAAACATCTTGGTTTCTTCGTAAATAAAGGCTGGTGTTGTCATGTGACTGTGTCGTGACTTTTTTTACTGAAATGTGTAGAATACAGGAGTGTTAGAATCGATGTCTCTGTTCAGTCTGGTCTCCTGCAGAATGACTCTGCGGTTTGCCCACAGCACCGGGTCCGAGGGGCGTCTGTTGGCCATGCCACCCTCCGGCTTCTCCACATCCAGCCCTCATCCGCAAAACAGCTCTGTTTATCAGATCTCTCTCTTTTTAATAAGTATGAAACGAGCCCACTGAGGTGCGCCCGGGCGCAAAAACAGGTTGGTGGAGATGGCATGGGCGAGAGGGCATGAGCATGTTTGACAGTCAGTTTTGGGCAGGGAGAGTAGGGGGAAGGGGTGTGTGTGACTTGTGCATCCTCATGGGGGTGGGGGTGGGGGGGGGGGGGGCAACCCGAACTGAGAAATAACAGGCCCCATGTTTTGCTAGTATTCCACATACAAAAATATCTCATCTTTTCCACCTATTGATCCCAGGGTGCCGTATCTTTGTATTCTTTCTCCGCCATCTGTGAGAGAAGAGGGGAGAAATGCCACTTAATGCGGTACAACGTTTATCCTCAAAATGTCGGATCATGGTAACAGCCAGCTGCTGTTAAAGCAGCCTAAAGCATAATTAGATTGGTCTGGGTTGGGGGCCCGATATGACATACATTCATGGGGCCCAAAATCTCTAGCAGTGCCCCGGACACTGAATGCAAAACCACATTTGAAGGGCTTATCCATGTCAGTTATCCATGGCACATGTGAGCCACCAGTCATTAGCGCTATGGCAGCAGAACTAAGCGGCAACCGGAGCCCCATAGAGGCTGTACCTAGTTGCCGTTGACCTGCGGTGGGGGCAGGGCCAGGCTGCTGGCCCGCTCCATGTCGGCCTTCTCTCGGCTGCGGGACTCCCTCTCCTCGTCCTCCTCGTCCCGCTCCTCATTGCCACTGTGGTTCTTGCAGTACAGCCTGGGCATACAGAGAGCGGAGGATGCTCAAAATAGGGCTATGGATCCTGGATGCCAAATCCCAGCACTACCAGAAATCCCAAAGTGATGTCCCGATTCTCTAATAAACCTACTGGCCCCAAGTTACTCAAGAATGCGTGGAATTCTGCTGTGCTGTGGCCAGATTGGTCAATATTGATCAAATTATAGGTCATTAAAATAAAGTTGCAAATTTCAATAAAATGCAAGATATGTACAGCAGGTTTGTCAAACTCTAATGGGGGAATATATTCCTTCAGAAATACGTAAAATATGACCTATTCAAGATCAATGAAAACAGATAACAGTTTAACGTCTCCATGTTTAAAATTCTCTTTCGAACTAAATGCAAAACAATATGCAGTCTGAAGTCATGGACCTCAGCGTTTTCAAATTTAGGACAAAATAAGCAAACTTGTGCTGTTAGACCGAACATCTTAAGAAGCGCCAACTGAAGATATAGTCAGAACGTCAGGAAGAACAGATATAGCCGCTAGTAAGCAGAGTGAAACCAACAAACAAAGAATCTAGATACATTTTATATATAAAAAAACATTTTTATTCTTATGAAAGGTTAAGTGTCACCGGTTACTGAACTGGGAACACTGGTTACTGAACTGGGAGACTGGCAGCTCAGATGCTGAAGTTGGCACTGATGCCCCACTGTCCGCCCTGGTACTCTGACGGCCAGCAGGACTCACTTGTAGATGCCTCTGGCCATGTTCTCGATGTACTTGGCCTTGTCCTCTACTCCACAGTGGTAGTGGTAGGTCTTCACACAGGCCTTGATCTCACATCCAATGGTGGCCCCCAGCTGGCCACATAAGGTGCACTTCTGTAAAGGAGAGAGTGTCAAGTAAGGTGACAACATGCAGGAAGCGAAAAAACGACAACTGTCCATCACCCAACCTCTGACACACACACACACACATACACACACACACAATGTCACAAATCACAGGTAATTTAGACATACCAATTCGGCCAACTATTTAAGCAACCTTTAGAAACACATAGATGCAGTGGGATTTGTCCCCGGCCCTGGACTTGTGAGGTAATAGTGCTACCCACTGAGCCACCATGTCACCCCTACCGGTGCAATCAGTGCAACAAAAATAATTGAACTAAACATAACAACCTTCTCAGCATCATAAAGCATCAATCAACTCAGAATTCTCGTCACGTAAGCAGCACATCAATCCGGAAACGGCTCGATGCGTGAGAGGGCATCCGTATCCTCACGCTCACTGGCATGTTTCAGTTGAGTGTGTGTGGAGGACTTGACTCCACACACACACACACACACACACACACACACACACACACACACACACACACACACACACGGTATCGTTTAATAAACCATAAGTCCTCTGGAGCAGTGTTTTCCAACCTGGTCCTCGGGAACCCACAGTCAGACTATACTTTTGCTCCCTCCGAGCCACCTGCCAGACAGTCCATGCCTCTGCTCCCTCCTGGGAGGGAGCAAAAATGTGGACTGTCTGCGGTTCCCCAATAGACCGGATTGAGAAACACTGCTCTAGAAAGTTCCGCCAGCTCCTCACCATTCTCTTCCCCCTCTTGATCTCCTGGATGACCGTTTTGACGTCGAAGTTCCCAAATTCGGCACGCGAGGTGGTGGTAAGCTGGACGGTCCCGGAGGAAAACAACTGCATGACGAAAGAAGGTAAATTTAGTCAAGGGGTTGGGTGGGGTGGTGGGGACTATTTAGGGTTCCCAAGAACACCACAGGTACACAGAGAGGAATCTGGTGCTGGGATGGTCCCATTAAACATAAATACAATACAGGAATGTTTTACAACACATAAAGGCACAGACTGAAGCCAAAGGGTGAATATTTTTTCATAAGAAAAAACGTTTCAGGGGTGTTGTTCATGGTGATGCGATATCCTTTGGATCTACTGGAACTGACTGGTGACCGACTGGTGGTATAATGTGCGTTGGGTGGAAGAGGATTTCTTGACTGATAAATATCTAGACTGGCATACAGATGCTGGATTGAAGTCAACCTGAAGTACACCAGCGCCACCCGGATGACTGGGGGTATGTAAGCTGGGAAAGACTGGGCAGAAGAGGAGGAGGAGGAGGAGGTGGTGAGGGTATCTGGTAGCAACAGGCAGGGCAGGTGGGCGGCCGGCGGACCAACCATGCACTTGTAATGCGCCGCCACCTTCTTGCCGTTGTCCACATGCAGCACGCCACGGGTCTCGTTCTCGTCCTCGCCGGCATGGCAGAATCCGCAGCGCAGGCCAGAGTCACCGAGGCTGCCACGCAGGGGGGAGCGGTCTCGCTGTGGGGCACAGAAAGTTGTTCATAGAGCACGAGGCACCGGGGGGGGGGGACTCGCGTGGGGTAAGGTGGGGCTCTTACGTGCGTGGCGCTCTCTGCATCGTCTGCGCCGTGCGAGGAGGTCGAGCGGGTATCTTCTGATTGGCTGTGACCGCCTACCTTGATCCGCCCTCTCTCTAACCGCCCCCGGCCCCGGCCTCGCGGGGGAGATGAGTCCGAGTCATTGGCAGCGCCCGCGAGCTCATCTGGGGGGCAAAGACCCGTGTTTGGTTACTTTTTTTTAATGCATTATACATACATTTTTCAATGCATTTTATACAAAAAACATACTTCAATCATAATTTGTGTTGCTTCCATTTTTCTGAATTCTCTTTTTTCACTAAAATATTATCAACAACAACAACAACAACAAAAAAAAAACTATTTACACAACAGAAGGAAGACGGTCATACTTAACACTGCAGAATAGTAAGAATAATCATCAAAATTAAGTTACCTCAGACAATATCAAAAGAGGGCAGGTCATCAGATTTATTAAACCTAAACCAAGACAGAAACAACTCCCTCTGTAGCCTTACAAGCTGACAAAATGTAAGTTAGTTTACAATTTTCCTTGCAGATGCTTTTATCCAAAGAACTAAATGCTGTTAATCTCAGAGTTAACTGTATTCCCCAGACCCTGGTGTTTTAGATAATTTAAGGGGTCCCTAAGCAAGGAGATGTTTGGTCTTCATCCATGTTTCTTATCAGGAACCACTCAAGTGTGAACTCAACCTGGACTCAAAATCTCTGCCTCACTGGCCCGGATAACAACTAGTTGTGCATTTTGAGGATCCTGTTAAGTCGTTAAACCCTTTGTCGTTTCAGGGTCCCCCGACACCCCCTGGTGTACTGATGATCTGCGGCCAATAGGCCACGCAAACACATGGCTTGAGACGGCCCTACCTTCGCTGGAGTCCTGTGTGGCATCGCGGTGCTTACGACAGTAGACACTGTGGAGGAAAGGCAACGTGAGGAAACGGGGGGGGGGGAGACAAAGGGGAAAAGAGGCAACCCCCCATATAAAATACACTCCCACAAAGCTGTTGTGCAGCAAACTTGAATTTCTAAAAAATCCTTGTCTGATCAAGAAAACCCCAATAGGAGTCTTCTTAAAGGCGGTATTTTAAAGGCAAGGTGTACAGCCACACCAAAGGCTCTGCTGCAGGATGACTGTTATGTTGCTGCTGAGCCGTAGGACCCTGGGAGTATTGGTCGGCCCCTCTACTAACTGCCAGTATGACTGTATAAGGGAGCAGATGGCTCACTGGGAGCAGAGAACTTACAGGTAGATCCCCTGCGATGGGTTTTCCTTCACCTGCGCCTTGTCCCACAGGGCGCAGTAGAAGTGGTACGTTCTCCTGCAAGTCTTCACGTCGCAGCCGATGGTGGCGCCGGGGCGATGACAGGAGGAGCACATCTGTGTGGGGACGGTAATGGAGACGGGCAGCGGGGGGCCATGACATGCAGTCAAAATACTGCAGGCCGTTCAAATCCCTCGGAGGCAACTGATACATCGTGTTGATGGTGTACGTTAAACAGCGTGAAGAAAAAACGGTCAAACGATTCTAGACAACAGTGTCTGGTGTGCACATAAATAGGAAAATAGAGACGTCAATAAGACAAACATGGGAAAAAATAAAATACAGAAAAAGAATAAGAAGAAAATAAAACAAATGGAAGAAGAGAGGTTACACAGAACCTTACTAGAGGAGAAAAGCCCCCTCTGGTTGTCAGAATTTGTTGGACCTTCCAATTGAGTACCGCAGCTGGTTCAAGCTTCAGGCATGACAGTCTGTCCAAAAAAAATGGACAACATCGCCCCTCCAAAGGCAGGCGGAAAATGAGGCAGGACCCGAGACTCCCCCGCTCACCAGCTTGTTGCCCCTCTTGATCTCCTTTTTGACGTCCTCTACGGAGAAGCCCCCAATGTTCTCGCTCTCCGAGTGAGAGGTAACCAAGGCAGAAGAGAAAAGCTGGAGGGGGGAATGTTGCTGTTAATTTAACTCACATTTATTTAGGAGATGCATTTATCCAAAGCCATATACAAATGGGGAAACCCAGGGTCAGACAGTAGGGTCAGCCAGGATCCCATGAGCAGTTAGGGTTAATAGCCTTGCTCATGGGCTCAATGCTGATATGATTACTCTGCCGACCAGGGAATTTGAACCTACAACCTTCTGTACACAGGCACAGATCCAAAGACCAAGGACCAGTGACTCCCACCCTTCATCCTCCTCATCTTCACAGCCTCAATCTCTATAGCAGGGTTCCTCAATTCCAGTCCTGGAGGGCCAGAATCCAACTGAGTTTGCAGATTTCCATGCTCAAACACATCTTAATCAGCTAATTACCAGGTTTATTAGGCATGTGTTGAACAGGGAAATCTGCAAACTGCATTGGAATGTGGCCTTTCAGGACTGGACTTGGGGGCTGTTCTACAGCCTGGCACGAGAGTAAACTATAGACCTTCCTCACATGACCACAGCGATGACCTCTCCTCACCATGCACTTGTGGTGGGCCGCCACCTTCTGGTTGTCCGACACTAGCAACTGGCCGCATTCCTTGTCCCGGTTGCTCCTGCAGAAGGCACACTTCCGCAGCCGTGCAGACGCGCCCCGCTTCGGCCCCGACGAGCCAGACATGACCGAGCCCCGTCCTGGGAGGGGGTCAAGAGCAGGAAGATCATGAGCACCGCATGTTTTCCATTAACCAATGGGCCTAACAGAGGCCTTGGTCCAAAACAGCTTACAGAGCTAACGTTGCTATGACTACAGAAGTTTCTCACACACAGCCTGGTACCTTTCTGAAACTGCCTTGCCTGGCGATGCAGTTGTTTCGGGTCTTTCTCTGGGGTACAGCAGCAGCTCAGATCCAACTCCTGAATTTGACCCTCTGCCGATACGCTACAACGCAATTACGTCCCGATTGATGCCCCGTGCTCACCTCACCATCAAGAGTGTTTTGATTCCAGGTGAAAGGGAGGGACACTATACCTGTCTGCTGGACCCAAATGGTCATTTCATTTTCCCTGGGAATCTGTGAGAGGCCCTAAATAACCCTGGATCATGCTGTTTTCGACAGAAGACGCTTCGACAAACCATGCAGAAGAATTAGAGATTTTAAAAACCAGATTATATACTAAAGAATGTTTTCTGTTCAAACAATGACAAAATTGTACTGAAATATTAGTACTCACTAAGATGGCTAGATTTTGTGAACTGTTCTATATTTTTGGAGATTTCAATTATAGAATTCAAATCTGAAGTGTTTGGCAGAGGCACCGGCAGCCAGCTGCATTTTGCAAAGTTGGTGATCCTCCTGTCAAAGGCGGAGTCCCTGGAGATAGCAGATTATCCGTTAGCATGCACACCCCTTCCTGAGCAGTTCATGGGGGTCTGGGAACCTGGCACTGGTTTTGGGGGGGGGGGGGGGCAGAAGGTGTCGTCTTTGGTATTGCTCAACGTCAGGGCGGGGGAAAGGGTCATCTCCAAAGTCCCCGCCGTAACATGGCTAACATAGATCGGAAGGGC
>JAAGVU020000002.1:11823395-11844330 GCA_011763525.2 Mormyrus iriodes
TGGGCTTGTTCTTTTCATATTAAGACACATTAATACCAACTAGTTTTAAGAATAGTGAAATGTTACACTTTTTTTCTCCCTCCGTTTGTGGCACCCCCTGGATGGATGGCGCCCTTAGCATTTGCCTATACTGTATTGCCTATGCCACGAGTCGGCCCTGATAAATATGTGTGTGTGTGTGTGTGTGTGTGTGTGCTGCTGCTGCTACAAGATGGTACAGTTTATATCAATATACTTTTATCATGCATTAAAATGGTATAAGCAAAGATTTTCAGTGGAAACCTAAGGTATCCCTTCATGTTTGTAAATGACGGGAGAGCTGCTGTGGTGACGTTGCACCAAATCCCAGGAATCATAGCTAAAATCAAAACATTCAGTTAGTATCTCATGGGGAAGTTGATTAAGGGGAGAGGTAAGGAATTATTGTTGCTTGGTTCATTTTGCTTTAAAAGAAATGCCAGAGGGCTCAGAGGTTAACAATATTGTAATTGACAGTATTTGTTTTATTTTATTTACGGCTAATCCCTTAAAATGAGGATATCACCCGTTAAGTGTACTTTCAGTGGTTGCAGGCTTCTGTTTTTAGAGCCATTTGCCAGATAGTTTTTAAATTTAGATTTTTTTTGTCCCTCAACATTCACCTTCTGTTTTGAGAGCAATGTCATAGACTGAGGAAAAAAAAAGTCTGATTGTGGACATAGTGGAATGAAACGCTTTAATGTCGTAGCTGCTTTGACTGACCCATACCACACATATAGGCATAATTTGCTTTGTCTTTATTTTAAGACTTCTGCTTGGAATCAGCAACATAAGAAACATGTCTAAAATGAATAGTTGTAATTGTATATTTGCAAACTATTTGCATTTTGTATTGACCACACTCTGTTTTAATTAGTGTTTGTGATATCTCACATGAGGCTTTGACTAAATACCGAACATTTAACCCACTTCATAGAAAATACCAAAATAGGTATTGGGTACCGTTGTTCTGCCTAAAAATACCAAGATATGGTTTTAGGTCCAGGGCTTGTTGCCCCTGTAGCCTCCGGAACAGGCTCTGGACTCCCGACAACCCTGAATAGGACAAGCAGTTTCAGAAAATAGATATAAATATATGGGTTTTTGGTCCATATCTCCAAGCCCTACTTTTTACACTAGACTGTGTACTCACAGTCAGAAGCAGCATGGCCCATAATCGTGAAACAAAACAAATAGTGAATGTAAGTAAACTGGGGAGTTATAGGAAGATAGACTCTCAGTTGGGATCCTAGCTTTAGTACCTTTTAAGCAGGGTGCTTAACATGAGCAGCCACAGTGACGTATCCAGATGTATAGAAGGGGATGCAGTTAAAAGTTGAAAGTATTAATTAGATAAGTTACATGTAAGAAATATGTGCTTAAAAATGAAACTGTATTGATATGTTAAAATATGGGTGTTTAAACAATATTTTTTTTGAGGAGATACAACCACCATTTTAAATAGAACTGGTGCACAGGAAATGTCTGTGGCTCAAAAAGGTTGCACCTTCAGTACTTTGGTCTTTTAAGAGCTTCTTGTTTTTTTTAATTAAGCCGATATGCACTTCTGATAAGTGATTACCCAGAATGCAACTGTGAAGTGGAAGCACTTCAGTAGATTTCAGAAACCATTTTGTGACGTCGGTTCTGCTGTGTTTTCCTTTCCCTTTCAGGATCTACTTACAAGGCACAAGATAATGTGTGCAGAGTTCTTGGAGACAAATTATGACAGAGTAAGAACAGTGCTAGCAATTCTTAATTTTGTACATTTTGATTTTCAAAGTGATAAGAGTTAATGGAATGTGCTTTTTTTGTATTTTTAGGTGTTTACAGAATATGAGAAGCTCTTGCATTCAGATAATTATGTCACCAAACGTCAGTCTTTGAAGGTAGAGTTTTGTGTCTTACCTGTGATACTGTACTCTTTCACCAAAAACACTTTTATATATATATAATATGAATATGTTAAGAATTTCTTTAACTTCAGGTTGTGGCTATTGCCCCTGACATGGTATTCACTTATCACATAGAAGCACTTTGATGGTGAGTTTTCAGAAGGCAGATGGAGTCAGTATTTTTTATTCAGTCAGTCATCTCTCCTCTAGAGCAGTGTACATGGTTATTCTAACATTGCAGCTGTGTTCTCTGCACTGTCTGCAGCTGCTTTTAGCAGAGAATGAGTGGTTTATTTAACACTAAGCCTGCATGCAGCTCCTGGGTGAACTCCTGTTAGACCGACACAACTTCACAGTCATGACCAAGTACATCAGCCGAGCTGAGAACCTGAAGCTCATGATGAACCTGCTGAGAGACAACAGCCGCAACATCCAGTTTGAGGCCTTCCATGTCTTCAAGGTAACATGCCATCCTCTAGCCAGTCTCGCTAGGTGACCAGGTCGCCTTACTGTCTGAGTGTTGATTTTTGATGTTCTATCGGCCACGTGGTTAAGGATTGAGTCATCAGCCCTACCTCTATGTCCAGGTCTTTGTGGCCAACCCCAACAAGACACAGCCGGTTCTGGACATCCTGCTGAAGAACCAGACCAAGCTAGTGGACTTCCTGGGCCACTTCCAGACAGACCGCTCTGAGGACGAGCAGTTCTGTGATGAGAAGAACTACCTTATCAAGCAGATCCGGGACCTCAAGAGGCCGCAAGCGCAGGAAGAAGCATAGAGGGAGAGGGATGGTCACGTTTGGGGTGGGAGTGGGGGATGAACCAGGAGAATGTTATGGAAGAAGAGTCAGAAGAAGAAAGGGGTACATCTTACACTTGGCATTTGATGTGGGGAAAACGGCACACCTTCCCTCCCCATGTTTCACTGCCCACTGAGCATTTTCAGTAGGGTTATTTTTTCCAGGACAGGTGGGCCGTCGCTTCCCTCCGTACATCACAAATTAACAGTATGGAGCAAGTGTGATATACGGCTCATCAACCAGCTGAAGAGAGATACAACACTGTACTGCTCTGGCCTGCATTCTGCATTTGTGTTTGTTCTATTTTTCAATAATAGGGCACCAGCCCAGCCTCCTTCTAATTATCTTTTCTCGTGAGTTTGTTGTGACCTCCTAATGGAATTGAGTGGCAATTCCACAGGACGCAGCAAACCTAGATCCATGTAAAATCCCAGAGCAGGTTGATTGAGGAATCAGAGGAATGGACAGAGGAGAATTTAATTCCTTGTTAAAATACTCTGATGCCGTCGTTATAGAGAGTGGGATTAAACGTGAGGTCTTTTCATTCCTGACGTGTCATTCTATAGTGACCCTACATTCTTATCACTTGCTGCACTTGAGGTGTGATTCCATAATATCGACTGGTGTATTTTTATTTAAGCAGGCTGTTTTTGGATGCTTTTGTAAGGAAAATACAGAATTCACAATATACACACTTGTGCTATGCTTAGCTTGGAAAAGCAGTTGTATTTTTGTCTAAGGATTTTATTACAAGTTTTATCTGAGATATAGCAGTAGTAATATGTCCGTCCGCATAATGCCAATGGAATGTGTGTGAATACCATAACATCTATTAGTAAGTATACTGCCAGGGGCCATAGTTGAGAGTGCTGATATGAATGCCAAAAACAGCACTAAACTATAGTCTCCCTCGCCCCCGTTCAGTTTAGCTTTGGCTTTCAGTCCTTTGCTCTGAGCCCGAGTCAGAACCTCTGGTAGCTGTGGGTCTCCATGTTCAGGGTTTGTGGTCAGCACTGACTGCACTGTACTCCCATAAACTCATTAACTGCATGCTGGAGTCTGGGAGACTCTCCCACTCAGCTTACTGCCAATCTTTACATGCGACTCCTGCTTTAAGTACGTTGATCCACTGCGCCTTAATTTGTTTGTGCAGAACACAGACTGGGGAAAAAGTTTTGCTGAACTGGTGTCTTAAGATTTCTTTGTCACCTGTTTGCACAAGGCTGTCTCTATATACCTCAGAATTGCCAGATTATAATTAAAATTTTATCTTGGTTACAAGCAGCAGTTCACAAAAATAGTATACTGAAGATTAAATGTAGTGTTTTTCATCTTCCTCCTTTATAAAACCACTTTGAATGAACATTATTTTATATTTTTAATATTTCAGTGAAGCCCTGAATGTTGGCACAGGGAAAAGGGGAAGCACCGGCTACAAAGTGCAACCAAATAAATGTTATGAACAATCATCCAAACCGAGCTCACCTGTGTCTCCGTTGCTTCCGTTTTGCGCAGCACTGTCCTATGTTTCTGCGCTTTCTCCCTGCATGTGATCACTTTTCTTTGTGAGGGAACAGGGGAAACTGCTTTTAAATGATTACAGAATGGAAACTTATACCCTTGTTAAAGACGGACGCGAGTATGACACAGTTTTAAAGTTTGTAGCACATGTGGTTTGGCATTCCCCTCCTGGGAGGACCTGCAGGAAAATTGCTATGGAGTATAATTCAGGACAAGGTCCTGCTTTTGTCCTAAGCAAAGGCTTTCTGTAAGGATACACTAATCAACAATGAAACGACTAATTAAAATTGCAATTTAAAAGTCTTGTTTTGGTCAGATGTGGTTTATTGAAATAGACGAGTGCAAATAATTTCTAGAGAGAAGGTCCACCAGTCCATTTTCCAACCACTTAACTAAGTACAGGTTCACGGGTGAGAAAATCTGTTTAAAGTTTGACTATATTGACAGCCTACATAACTGGGAATTTGATAGTCATAAATACATGAAAACTAGAAGGAAGCTTCTAGTCCTAGGAAATTAGTGGTCATAATTTCCATATTGCTGAGACACTGCAAATCCTCAGCAACAAAGATCTAAACACTAGCAGGATGAGAGGCCAACCTTTGGAGATCAGTTATGAAAGTAGTACGAACAGAGCTTAATTAGAGCCAAGTTTCAAAGACCGACAAAACCATCATGTGCGATCCGGATTACTATCTTGTAGCACCTTTGTTAATTCATAACAAATGTCAAACGTTTTCCGCATTTTTATTTTTATTTTTTTTACTGCTTTTAATTCCAACAACTGTTGCAGCCAACATGTACGTTTCCATTTTACAAAGATGGTGCTAAAGGCATATTAAAGAATAACTAAACTGAAATCTAACACGGCCCACAATAAACCACAGCCAATCTAGCATCACTCCAGCGGATGTAGAAGCACAAGAGTCCGGGCCATCTCCAAACCCGGGTCCTGTCTACGGCTGAAACTCCTCGTCCGACATCACTGGGGGCAGGCTATAGCAGGTCCTGCACCATCCCCAGATACGCATCAGAGAAGCGTGCAGGGACTCTCCAGACAGATAAATGGCAGATAAAAGCTTTGGGATTTGGTTCCTGCATGTCCTTAATCTTAAAATTCCCCTTCTAATTGCGCAGATGACCTACATGATGTTTTTTTTCTCCCTACTGCATTAACGGTGCCAGATCTGATGAAATTGGCAGAGCATCTTCCCGGCTGCTCTCACCTGTGTCCGGCGGCGTCAGGCTACATGTACGTGATCTCGTCAGCCAGCCTGCGGTCCCACGGCTCCGGCTGGCCATCGCAATGCCTGCGTAGAACTTCCAGGGCCATGCGGCTGCGTGCATGACTCTGGCGCTCTGTCTCCAGCTCGGCCTGGGTCGCTTCCAGCTCCTCCCGCAGCTCCTGCAGGGCGGTGTCATGCTCTGCCCGGCTGGCCATCTCCCGCCCCTGCCTCTCCGCTTCCAGGTGCCGCTTCAGCACCTCGAGCTCATGGGCCAGGTCCGCTTTCTCTGCCTTCAGCTCCCGTGCCTCCTCCTCAGCCCTCCTCAGCCGTTCCCGTGCCCTGTTAACCTCCTCCGCCTTCCCCCGCAGCTCCGCAGCCCAGGCCTCCAAGCGCGCCTCCCTCTCGCGGGCCTGCACCCGCAGGGCTTCCACGCGCTGGTTCTGCCAAGCAGCCTCGCGACTTGCGAGGGCCAGCTGTGCCTCCCGCTCGTCCAACAGCCCCTGCAGCCTCCTCCGCTCCCCCCGCTGTGCCTCAGCCTGCGCCAGGGCCAGCTGGAGCCGAGCACTCAGCCTGCGCCGATCTCGCTCGACTTCGCGGACTGCCCACCGCAGCGTCACCAGGTCCTTCTGGTTCCAGATATATCTCCCCTCCTTCTCCTCTGCCAGAGTTTGTGCGGAGGCCACACCCCTGTGCTCCTTGTCTCTGGGCATCTCGAGCTTCTCGTCGTCCTTCCTGACTATCCTGTCAGCCAGCCGCTCTCTCCGTCTCTGCTCCTCCCTCTTCTGCACCTCCTCCAGGGCCGAACGATAGATCTCCCTTCTGTGACTGCCCCATGCTGTGGACAGCTTCTCCGTGGGCAGGATCTGCACGGATCCCATGCTGGCTTTAGTTCCGGCGTCCTCCAGCAGGTCCAGCATAGTGAAACGAGGGGGAAACAGCTCAGTAACCCAGTGCATCTTCTCTGTCCCCAATTGCTCTTCCCTAGTGTCCAGCTCCTGACCCTTTTCCACACCCATTGTTGATCCTTACCTCAATCCTCCTGCTGTCCTTGGATGTGAAACAGAGGCACTGATTGAAAAACTCACACATTATCAAGAACATACAGGGCAGCATACAACAATTATTTTAAGTACCATTCAATGTAGAATGAATTAAATCCATAACCCCTGTGTTTACTCTCTGAGATATAACTTTCTCTTGCACAAATCACTCTACTCCCAATATATATTTTAAGCCACTAAACATTTCATTATTTTAAAAATAAATAACTTAAACTGATATAGTTTTAAATTTGTTGAAAAATTAACACGGACTTCATAATTTCAATGACTAGTCATAATCATTATTAAATAAGCATTAAACTCAAAATGAATGGAATTACGTTTTCCGTTAAATAAAATGCTTTACAATATCAAATATAGCCCACTAAAGATGAACCTCTGTTTACATATAAACATAGTTAGCTAAGACTTCTTGTGAGGTTTGCAGAAACTGGCAGAAACCGTATCAACCCGTCCAATCAGAATGCACAGTGCATCCGTGAGACAGCAGGGTCTAGCCTCGCACAGAACAACTACCAAGGTCAGGCAGGCTGCTAGCACGCTAGCTACGTACCAGACCGCTCCGTTGACTCCTGCGGAGTGTCTGCAGCCCCGGCGGATTCAGAGCGCGAGTCGGTGACGTTTAACGCAAGAGCGTAACGCCAGTCGCGACCATAGAGTTCGAATGACGAAGAGCACAGTGCGCTGTGGGACAACCCCAACTGAAGGCGGTCATTTAAAACGGTGTCTGAATGCCAGATGCATATAAACCAGAATAAGTATTTAATGTAATAACCGATTTAGTTGTTTTCTTTGAAATTTATTCTAGATGTCTGACAGCATGGGACTGAAGATAGTAAAATGTTTGCGGAATGGATGTTTTTAGTATTTTGTCGTTTTCTGTTAACTAAAAACCGAAAGATTATAGTGACTGGACTTACTGTAGGCAGCATTGGGTGTAGTGTAACTTAACTAAAGTTACATGACTTGATTTTTTAAAATCATGCTGTTAACAATTAGTTTGAAATGAGCCATAAATCATAAATGTAATGCGTTTTATGTTTTTATATAACGTTGCTTAATGTGTTAATGTGATTTATGCATAAAGAAAAATTGCAAATTACACATTCTAACCTCTTTGTGAAAGCGAAATATTTACATACATATATAAAGAATATCATTTTTTACTAAAATCTTACTCCAACAAAACTTAAGCTATTCTAACATGATATTCATGTGGCGTTTCTGTTTTAATTTAAGCATAATTCATAGGTTATTTTGTTTTAGTTTTCTAAACGCACAAAGAAATACATTTAGACAGCAGATAGACCGGAATTCTTTCGGCCCAGCCCCCACAAGAAACCAGGATTTTCTAGAAGAAAGGAAGTTCTTTTTCCCCTCTTTGTACGTTTGAATTGACCTAGTTAGGTTCATCCACGTTTTGTATAGGCAATCTTTGCAAAAATAATATTAAGAACTACCGTAAGCCTATATTATTCGTGTATATGTTTAAACAAAGCATCACGATAAACAACTGCTGAGAATTAAATTATTTTGGGAAGTATTAAAGTAAAAAGTACAATAAAGTAATTTACTTGAATTAAGATGGAGAAATATTTGGTGTCAAGCTAAATATTCATTCATTTTAAAACAACTGATAGGCACGTCGTTTTTTGAGTAGAGATGCAAAATTACTGGGAGTAAGGGCAAACCGTTAACAAAAGCAAAATGATAGTGTTGTCTTATTTTTAACGTTGCTTTAATTATTTATCTTAAGGACTCTAGAACATTAGCTTGCTAGGTAATTTCAGACTGAGGATTTTTTTAACGTTTACTGAAAGAGACTTTGAATTATACATATTGAAGTAACAATATGATGTGTCTTCCTTTCAAGTCCAATGTTTAGCCCCATAATTTTACCTATATATTATTCTCTCTGTCCTATCTTTTGCAAATTAAATTTAAAAAGTCACGGATTTGGTGGTTAAGGTGATATAACAACAATTGTATTCACTATTGTGATTCACTAGATATTGTGATTATTCCAACTGAGCATCTTAGCTTGTGTTAGTCTAATTCTGTAGAGATGTCACAGAATAGTCCTTCGAAATAAAAATGTTGATACATTTTTAGTATTTAAAAGAGTCAAATACATTTTCTTTACTACTATAACAAGAAAACTCAAGATTAAACATACAATAAGGTTCTTTAAATGAAAGAAAGGGCTTTTCTTTATTTTACTTACCCGGCTGAAGAATCACTTACTCTAACTGATGTAGTTTATGAGTTTATGTAAAAAGCATAAAAGAACAAATTCTAAGAACGCTTCAGATATTACATCTATCAGATAAGCTAATCATCAAATTATCCATAATTATTCTAAAATATTCTTGGCGTCCAGTTCTACGATAAAGCAACATTCAATATGATTACTTATCTGTATAGATCTCAGGATCGTGTATAAATGTGATCTTTAACATGCTGAAAATTTTCAGCTGAATTTCAATAACCTAAACAGTTATTAACCGGGAAGGATGCGTTGCCCAGGTCTGTTGGCTTATTTTGACTCTTTTTTTCTGAACAGGAAAAAAAATAAACAAAAAGACCAAAATAGGGAAACTGGGCGAAAGTTCAGGTGGTTTTCGGGGTAAAGAAACAATGCCGGACACACCAAACTAAAACTAATGCTGGCAAATGGTACGAATTTTGGGGGTATTTTTGTTGCATTCATAAAATTGTACCTACGTTTAATGCAGCAAGGAAATGAATTAGTTCCTTTGAGAAAACAAAAAGTTTTAAAAACGAAATACCTGCGTTAAAACGAAACGCGCGGGAATGCCTGGTTTATGGGAGGGGTGTTACAATGTGGGGGTAGAGTTTGTCGAGGTTAGAGGTCATTAGCCTTCTGGGTCGTTTTAGACCGTAGGATTTAAGGCTGGAGGGAGACGGAAACAATGGGCCCAACGTTTGCAGGCTTTTTTATAAAATGAAAACAACATTTTTTTAATCGAATGCATTATAAATTTGTGAGATATTAAAATGAAAAACTATGGTGACGCACTAGGCTCCTACAACAACTCAATAATTATTGTACGCAATGTCGAATGTCTCTTTGCCCCCACCCCCACCCAGAAAAAAAACAACAAAGAGGATGCTCACACAATTTCACGCATGACAAATTTTTTTGTTCAAATTTTAAAATAGCAAGGGACGCTTAAGACATCTGCCCAGTAAGGAAAGAATCTTTCTGATACACCCTCACCGCCCAAAATGTGCGTGTTTTGGAACGCTCACTTAAGGTATGGTTTTCTGTTTTTTTCCGCCAAGGAATACTGGTCTCGTTATTTTTAAATCTTATGTTCTATTTTGTTCTAAATTCTGCTTTTAAGCATTTATACTTGGCTTCACTGTTTAATTGCAAAAATCATTGTACGGGAAATAGGGGGAAATGACATTTCCGTATTTCGTTTAAAAAAAGTAAATAGCACGTGTTAAGTAGTCGTTTACATTGGACATACTTTATATAACATGAAGAAGACACCAGATTGAGTAAACTAACTTTTTAAAACTGTTTCCTGTTCAGAACTAATTATAAATACCCGTATTACATTTGTCGTAAACAGCACGAGCTTCTTAATAAGCTGAACGGGATATTTTTATTCGTTCTTTCGCCTTGCACTTAGGAAAATAAATCACATTAATTATGCAAATTCGGCTCCTAGCGGATGTAGTTCTTTGGTCTTAAATCGAGGGGCTGCCTGGTGGGGAGTCGCCCACAAAGAGAGGACATCACATGACGATGCATTCGCGCCTCTTTCGTAAACCTTTCGGCCCGTCGCAGGTTTTCCAGCAACTTATTGGAGGTAAAAATGCAGCTCAGATATTTATTGTTGTTGTAATCTTGTTACATTATAATATCGGATGGGTAAAGGAGCGTTTTTCTGCTTTAAGCGGGAGTAGAAGTTTTCTGTACCTTGCTTTTATTTTACGGCCGAAGGCTTTGATGATTAGGGTGTGTTGATGGCCAGTGATAGAATAAGTGCAGTACTGAAATGTGTATTTTTGCATAAGTCGTTTGAAGATGATTAAAGAGAAGCTAAATTTTGAAAATATAAATGTTTGCGCTATACTATGATGGCCAATTATCTACTGTTTCAGTGAATTGAAAGTAGCTATATAGCTAATCAAGCAAATGCATATCCAAGACCATGTGTAAGGCTAGTCATGCTGGAAATATACCTATATGTATATAGTACTAAATGATTTTTAAACACTTAACGAATGGGTTTGACATTTTTAATATATCTAATCGTATTTATGTAGACTTCACACTGTCGTTACCATGCTAGCTAGTTTGCTTACTAGCCATCCTTAGTATTAAGATTTGTGGAGACATTTATTAAACCTAGTAATCAGACTTGTACGCCGAAGTGTATATGAGGCACTGATTCGCAGTGTGGCGAGTCTTTGGGTCCCGGGAAAATGTCCTCTTGTTTTTTCCTCCTGGCTTGTTCGTAAATTTGACCCAGCGATCCCAGTTTGAATTTCACATGGCGCCCAACGCGCCACAGCCTCTCAATGGAAACCGCTACTCACAGGGGCGCCTGCAGGCTGGGCTCCGTCCAGTCTAACAATTTGTTACATTTTGCTTAGTTTAAATCCAAAAGTGTATGTGTGTGTTAGTCAGTTGATCAGATTTAATAACTGTTGGATGGCTAACGCGGACTGATTTTTGTCCTTGGTATAGTAAAATTGATTTTTTTCTTCCCTCCCCCTTCACCCTCTGTTATGCGGCTGTTCTGGTTTACAGCGGACGGCTCGATGGTGAGCAGCGGCAGACCCTCCTTGAGCACATGGTGCGATTCACGACAGTCAAACTTGTTTCGTTACAATGTTTGTTTCTGTGTTCAGGGGCGCATTGTGGGAATTGCAGTTTACCTTCAGCCACAACACCTTCGCTGGGCCCCACGCAAACCAGAAGCTGCAGTGAAACGCTTGGGGAAATGCACGGCGCCTTTGTGTTCCGCTTAATGTATTTGACAAATGGCAAATTAATACTCGCCTTCTGAAATTTCCACATAGTTGCATGATTTAAGACGTATCTAGGCCTAAGTTGGTTTGAAGTCATGGATAACCAAGTGTCTGTTTTGCAGAGTTCTTTAAAAAAAAAAAAAAACCTATAAATTGTTGTGTCGTGATCCCAATTGTAAGCAACCTACTGTATCAAACAAAAGTACTGTCACAAAGGTTGTTTGTGAAAAAATTCGTAGCATCTTTAATTCCCGCCCCGTGCTTGTTATTCTTGACTAACGCTAATCGTCGGATCTGCGGCCTTGAGTCACTCTTCATATGGCAGGATCTCGCAGGACATCCTTCCTCCATTTTAAAGCTTTGTGTGGCGGAGCACGTGCGACGCTCGGTCCGGGAGATTCCTGAGGCGGATCCCGTCCGCAAAGTTGAAACGGAAATCGCATCGACAGCTTCGTATGCAGTGTGTGGCGCAAATTCTAATAGTTTTGTATTTAATTTTTTTTTTTCTTCCCACTGGATGAGCTCTCAACGACTAAGGCGGTGAGGTATAGTTTGCAACCGCGATTCAAGCCTGACGATAGTCGTACACCAGCTGTTTTATGCTTGGAAATAAAACTGACTACGACGGATGGGGTGAAATCACTCGTTGGTCAGGTGTTTGACAACTTTTGACGACTTTGTAAAGAATCGTGGACACTCCCTGTGAATTTCTAGCTTTTTGGGTGACTACTGCTTCTTAGTCCTTGGGGACATGGATGTTTTGCTGATGTGGCCTATTTTTCTGTAGGGTCTTTAAAAATACTAACTGGATTTGGCTACCTGGATAAGTTTCAAAAATCCTGATTGTTTGCAAGTCATTTTCTCAAGTATAGTCTCCCTTAGCTGTGTTCACTTTTTTTTTTTTTTTCTTTTCTCTCCTCCCTCTTATCTCTTCCAGATCTGCATTTGCCAGTGACTATACACTGGTGCTCTGATCCCCACTCACCTGACATGGAGGTGGACTGCATTGAGCTCTGTCTCTTCTGCTAAGGTGCATCCAGTGTAGTCAGTGTATTAGTCTAGAATCTACTGCGCTGGGTGCTCCTTCTGGCTGGAGGGACAGCACGGTCGCCATGGGAGATAGTCGTCAAAGGGTTTGTCACCTTCCGGAACACAAGTGATTTGAGTTGTAATACTGCTGGACTGGATATGAATCTGAATGGGTTTATTGGCTGTTCTACAGTAAATCAGTAATTAGTAGTGATGGCCATGGCTGGCTGATATTAACTTTAAATTCTACAGCAGAAGACTGCAGTGACCAGACCAGTTCATTCACTGATGGCTGTTATACACGCGTAGCCCAACAGTGACTCTGAATGTCTTTTCACATTAGTCTGTGCAGTCCCAAAGTGCTCACAGTGCAGGTAGTACTATTTCAATCTACTGCAATGTGTGCACTTCCCGTATTGCCAGGCGCCCTCTGCTGGCTATTATCAATATTCTTTATTTCCTTGTAGTTCTGCCGCCTCCCTCAACTTTTCTGATGCACGGGGAGTTTTGCAGGTTTGCATCCAGCTTGTATATGTTCTGCTGTGCAAATCCATGCAAAACGCTCTGTGCTTGACAGACCTGTCTGCCATTTTTCCCCTTCTGTGCTGTACTTTCTGGTCTCACTGCCTTGGTCACATCACCTCTTGTACGGCTGGGGGTGGTAATTTATTTCCCAGTATCCTGGCCTGAAGATTCTCTCCATCCCCTATCTGCAGTCTGCCTGATTATCATGGGTAACCAGCATGCTTTTGTCTTGCTGTTTTCGGGTGGATGACTTTGCAATTTTGATTTGTTTTGCAGCCTAAAAAATTGCACGGTATCCATCTGTAATCCGCTAGATGTTTTGAACTGCTATGTGATTCTTTTGTTTCCAGGTTTTCTGTTTTTATTTCCCAATAAAATTTGTTGCGTATAAAACGAATATTCTTCGTCTCCAGTCTGCTGTAATTGACTCAAGCACTCTTGCGATTTCGCGTTTGCGCTTTCTCCTGCCAATGTACCTTTGGGTGGGGGATTGTTGTAACAACGACAGCCACCAGAGGGCAGTCTAAGCACGCTCGTAACAGCCGCCTGACCTTCCAGTCGAAATCATACAGTATTAATGTCTGAACCCGTACTTCATTATCTGAAGTAGTAATTAAGAAACACCGCTATGAGGGAGAAACGCCTCTTGGAAAATGTCCAACCATTAAAACAACTACTAAATGTCTTTAGGCGGAATTTTGTAAGATGGCACGTAAAGCAAGTATCCTACAATTCGATATAACAAATTTGGTTTACCGGAGTGGAGTAAAATCGTCTTCAACGACCTCGTTCGATTTTAATGTGATTTTGCCGCATGTATTTAATCACATGAATAGCTAAAGTAAATTTTGTTTTAATCCGTTAATGCCAGTACGCGAACGAAAACCAAGTGGTACACAATGCATTGACTTTGAGACTTCTGTAGCGTCATGGTTGACTTACAGCATGAGGAAAAAGCATGTAGAACTAGGTTTGTATTGCCCCAAAGCGAACTGCAGCGTGTGCGTTTTTTATCCAGTGTTCGACACTAATCAGGCTATTTCTCTACAAAATTACTTAAATTTGACTAAGGCTATTCTGTGCGCATTCTGTCACGTATAACTGATTTGTTTCTCGGTCAGAGCGAAAGTCCTTTTTACATCTACTCGTACTGTTGTGTGGAAGGTGGTGGCGTTTGGGACAAATGTCGGAATGATTGACATTCTTCTACTATACTAAAAAAAAAAAAAATTACGGATGCTTCAAGCAATTCAACAATCTGTGACAGTCCAGGTTTTCGAGTCTTGTCTGCTGCCCGACATAGTGTCCTGGAGTATCGCTTTCAGCTCAATAATGTGGACTGCTTTATTTAACTTTTTGAAATCAATGCTTAAGAGCTTAGTTGTTCAGCTCTTGCAAAAATAAAGTAGGCCACGAACAGTCAAGTTATGGCTTGTTTCTAAGGAAACGTAAGAATAATTTAAAACTGTGCATTGTAACCCTATTCGGATCTTTTTTAATTAAATTTACTTTGAGTTGAATGTTTACACCCGCTCTCCAAGATAAAAGTTCTGTCTTGCGTGATTTAGGCTACATCGCGTGATTTATTCAATGAGTTGCACGTAGAACTGTTACCAGCTCTGCTTGGACACAAATCAGTACGCCTGGAGTACAGCGGAAGATTTTGGTTTAGTAATAAGCATCCGAAAACCGATGAAGTAATTCGGCTGATGTGACGTTGTTTCCTGTGGCGCCCTACGGCTTATTCGGAATAAATAATGGCAGGAATGATGTCGATCAGTTGAATTCGAGACTGCGAAGCAATGGGACACAGCGGGTGGTCGTTGGTAATCGGCTGCAATACCATGTACTCTCGTTCTGCGGGAGCTATCTTGGGAGAAGTTAATCCTAACCGCTTTCACTTAATTATCTCTATCAACAGCGTCCCTCTATAATTAAAACTGAGGATAAGTTGGCCTATCACTGGTAGATATCTTGCTGACTTGTCCCAGTGCGCTTGTAGATCCGAATTCGTTTTACAATTACCAGATACTGCTAAATATCTAGTGGTGGCGAAGCCACGAATATCACAGGTTTATTTTATTTAAATATTGATTTTCTAAAGAATACGTGTTTTTGTTCTCGCCTGGGTACGAGCGAGTGAGCGCTTCCCTGGCCGATGTCATTTTTATTACTAGAATTTATTATCCATTAGAAACAGTGTCATCTCCACGTTTTAGATGTAGAAAATACGCTCGCTCCACGACTTAATTATCCTAAGAGGCTTTCATGGCAATTAAATCTAATTATCTATGGATAAAGCAACTGAAGTAGGACAACTGAGCGTTTCAATTTATTTCACTTTTGTCCTTTCTGTACCCATACCAGTCGTAATGATAGATGGCGTTGGTCGCGCGCTTGTCTTGAAGTCGTGCCAAGTAGTATAAAAAATTATGTACTTTTATTTAGATAACGGCGCCCGTCGTAATATACACCTATATCCATATAACGCAGCTGCACTCTAAGCCATGAAAACAGAAAATATCATTTTGATTTAAGGAGTGAATTAATATACTGGCGGAAAAATGAACATTTTCCTCATTATATTAATTATACCCTTTACGGTGCATTACGTTAATTTATAACTGAAGAGCTGAAGTAAAAATGTCGGGATAAAGAGTTTGTCTTGCAAAGAGGTAATAATGTAAAAGCGTTTCATTTAGGCAGTAAACACTTAAGCTTCGTATAAACATTTACGTCAATAATTTGTCTGCGCATGATGCTCAAGTGTCGGATCAATGAGCGCGCTCCCGAAGGCGACTGCGCGCGGACCACCCTGCGCTTTTCACAAGTCGTCCGTCTCCTGCGCAGCTAGTCGGTGCTCAGTGGCACACGGGAAAAGCAGGCTTTCTGCTTCTGCGAGTCCAGACGAGTCTGCTGCCCAAGACGCGCAGCTCCTTCATGGCATGAGCGCTGAGCTGCATAGAAATGGGCATCTTGCCCCTTTTCCCCAGTGCTCTCTTCTGCAAATGCCTTTAGTCGGGTCATTGGGAAGCGGTGCACTGATACTTCGCCGTGGCTGCGTTACCTTTGCATCCTCATTGGCAGAGGGGCGTTTTTTTCTCTGGATGTAGAATATAAAGATGAGATATAAACCTGAGACTGAAGAAGAGATCTTTAAGTGACTTTAAGTTGAGACCCTGCTCCCAATGAATCGCGCCTCACCCGAAGAGTAGCCTGTATCTGGAGTACTGACTGTCCACTGCAGCCAACTTAGAGAGATGGGCGCTATGGCAGGTACCGGTGCCCCAGGTGCGCTGCTCCTCTGCGTCCTGCTCGTGCCCTTCGCCCAGCTAAGCGCGCGGGTGCCCGATTGCCAAGAGGTTCGTTCGTCCTTCCAACTTTTTCATCCAGGAATGAAATGGGCACCGGAGACCCCCGTGTCAGGTAAAGCCCTTTTTCAAACTGCTGCGATCTGAGCCGCCTTTCACATTATCCAACTCCAGTAGTTTTATTGCTAAAAATGTAATAGATATATTTTTAAAATGTTTAAGTAATTTCCCTTATATTTAGCACATTTGTGTTAGGAGCCGGGAGATGTATGGATGTGCAGTACCACAACAGTGTCACGTTTTGGTTTGAAGTCAGATGATGATGAATGTGCTCTTTTAATCGTTTAAACTTGCTGGAGAAATTTGCATAGCTAAAAACTAAACAGAAGACGCTTGATATTATATTGTTAAAAGGGGAACTAATATGCTTCTAGTACTATTAACCATTATGTCTCGGACGTAGGGCCAGTTATCCGTTTGAGGGATTTCTGTAATGATGACTCTGAGGCCGCAGGGGATGTGTCCTTCGAAACTCCTTAGTCCTATTTCACATTTCCTTTATTGCGCGACCAGAAACGTTAGTGCACCGAACGTGGCCGTTTCTTGAACGAACGGTCCCCAGAAGTGTAGACCTGATCAGAAATATATGCTCAGTTTTGGCGGGGCCAGTCTGTCTGCGGTCTTCCCTAATAAATTCCCCCCACCCCTTCCCAGTCCTGGGGGTCTCTTGCCCCCCCCCCTATCCGCAACACAGAGCAAATATCTAAACGATAGGGACATTGACATATTGACATAACACTTGTATATTATAAGGGAGGCATATGCGAAAAAGCCAGACGGACGTTTTGCACTTATTCGGTTACTTAAGTTGTGTTTGTAGTCAGACTAATAAACCGAAATAAGTATTAAAATTCAGGTTTCTCTTCTCCACATTGTAATCCATTGGATTTTGCTCCTCAGAGCTGTTTTCTGAGTGTATCTTATTCCGTGGAAAGCAAATAGCTTTCCTCCGCAGGGCTTCCACGGAGCCTGTGGGGATGCTGAGCCTAACAGCCGACTTTAGCTTCCTTCTGAGGCGTAAGACGCCTAACCAGGCAGAAAGCCAGGCAGAGGAGCGTCCGGTCCTCCGGCAGGTGTGAATTACATTTCCTCGCTCCTTGTGCCTTGACTGTCTGGCTGACTTGTTTTCTTATTTTTTTTTATAAATGCTCTGCTCATTTCCCAGTTCGCGGTGACAGAGAGCTTGTCGACAGCTGAGAATCTAAAATGCCGTCGTTCCTCTCTAAGACGAGATGTGCAGAAAGTGATGGCACCGCCTTTTTGTAAAGTCTTGGAGGGCATTGCAGGCGTAAATGTAGCATAATCCCGGGATGCAACTCTTGTGTGTTCTTGGTTTTATTTGCCTTTTGGAGTTAGTGGTTGAGGATATTATTTTTTCCAGAGGTATCGTTTTTCACCATTTGGTCCTTATGCCAGTTCACCGATTCTGTGTGGAAAAATAGCTTAAGGCAGCACTAGTTGACTTCACATTGGGTTATGTAGGAAAAGGAATCCAACCTTTAATCGAAAGCTTCTGTACCCAGAGCGAGTCCCTCCATGCCCTGAAACTCAGGCTGGGAGCCATCCCGGGGCTCGCTTTCCATGGCGCTGCCAGGCAAGTCACATGGCCTGACCTCTGGTGGTGTGTGTCCCCCACCCCTGTCCAAGTCACACATCTGTCAGCTGGGGGCGGCCTGGGCGGTGTGCGCTGGAGGTGACTATGCCGTGCTGCGTGCCCTCTGACGTGTTCCCCCCGCCCCTGCTTGCCTCTTTCAATCTATCTCTCCTTCTCACAGCTGGTCTGTTCCACCCAAACCCCCATGCTGCTCTGACTTAGCTCCACCTCTTCCTCCGTCACACACAGGGCTTATCAGCGCTCATCCTTCCCCCAACGGCTCTGCTTTCCACCAGGTCTGACAGTGATGCTGTTCTAGGCCGAGCATGGATGGAGGGCTCCTTTTATTTCATGTTATTCTATTTGAATAGGATTTGCAGATTGTATTCACTGATTGTTTGTACTTCAGCTTCTACACACACACACACACACACACACACACACACACACACACACACCCGGCATCCTCTTTGCATGAAAGCTGGGGCAGGACTGACTTATGGCTGCCAGGGACTTGACAGCATAGGGGGACTCGCACGTGTCTGAGTTTGTCCTCGATGTGGCTGGCCAAAGCCGCTGCACTGGTTGACCTCTGGGCAGAGTCATCTTAGGTGCTCCCCAGCGGAAGAATTGTTCTTTCCAGGCCATCATGGACTTGCTCCTTTGCAGGGGGAGGAGGAGGTTGGTATGACTAGTGGGTGTTGGATGAATTGGGGAGGGGGGTGAGGCAGTAGATTGAATGCTGGTGGGGGGTATGGTAGGCTCTCTTGTGGGACAAATTTGAGGAGCCAAAGCGAGGAGGAATGAAGAGAGGAATATGAGGGAGTGTGACTGCTGCGGCCGTTAATGGGTGGCTGGAGATGTTCTTTCAAAGTGCTGCTTGTTGCTCCCCCTTGAAGCCAATGCACAGCACCTGTTTGTCACTTTCTGCAAACGGAGTCGGGATGTATGTGACCTGGCCACTCTCAGGTTTCGCGTTAAGAAGCAGGCAGTCCCCACTTCCCCCCGACTGAGCTCTTCAGAAGCCTCCCCCAGTCCAAAGAATACTTTAGCTGTGACAAAAATGGCCCATCACTGCAGCAGAGATCAGAGGTCTCATCGGCACTGTAAATGCAGAACACTGTGACAAGCAGAGGATCCCGTCACTGAACGTCCCTGGGGGAGAAACCATTACAGTTTCGGGGAAGAGCTGGTCACCTGGCTTTGGCGTCATCTTGAACCTGCACCCCCAACCCCTGTCATTAGCGTGGGCCAGAGGCGGGGGGGAAACAAACCAGCGGATGAAATCTATAGGGGGCATGAGTGAGTCAGAGGAAAGTGACCTTCGACAGAAGCTTGCCTTCGGGTGTCGCCCAGGCGCTCAGTCGGTGTAGCCTTCCAGCAAGGCTCTTTGTCTTTCTGACAGAAAACTTCAGTGTGGGTTGGGGGGGGAAGCGACCCACTTTAAAGCCTGGCCTCATGCCACTGCCTCTCGACAAATGCTGGGCCTGATGGTCGCCCACTCACCTCCATTCCTTGTGCTTTTGGTCAAGCGTCCCCCATTTGCTGGCGGCTGACACTTACCCATATGCACTTTAAATTTAAAAACTTTTTGTCTTATTCCTCCTGCGGCTGAGCCCTCATTCAAATAGTTCTGAAAGGCGGCCGAGCGGAACACGTGTGCGGCGCCAAGCGCCTGGCTTTCCGGTGACGGGCCAACGACCCTCCTGTCCTGCCTGTTTCCGAAAGCTTTCCAATTAGTGAAAACGATCGAGACGCATCCATTTGGACTCGAGAAAGCCTTTAATGGATTTGATGCCGTAATTAAAGCGTCGCATTAAACAAAAGCTGGGAAAACACGTTTTGATCCGTGATAATCCTAAGACTTGAAGAATCATCACCCACTGAGTGTGTTGAGGGGTCATCAGAATTTATATACGCAGCTGCACAGATCTGTCAGGCACGTTTCAGATATGCCGTACATGCATTACCAAGTACAGCCTACAGTCACATGTTCATCCCCTTATCATGTACGCTCTTGTAACTTGCACTTAAGTCCGCGTGCAGATAATCTCTTTCCATCTGTATGTCACAATGTGGGCTTGGGCCGGCATTCCCATGTTCTATATTGATGGTATGAAACAGCCTCTCTTCATTCCTCTTTGGTAGCAATTAAATAATAATAAGATTATAAAACTGATGATGATTACTGTAATCTCTTGAAAGTGGCTTGATTTATAATTTATACATTTAATGAGGCATGTTGTACTTGGAGCTGCTGTTATTTTTTTCTCCGCTCCCATTGTCCATCCATTAAACTTGCATGCTGGCTGGTCGTTCGTCGGCACTAAGGAACGGGCTTCTTCGGGTTGGGCTGAGGTGCGTTGGAGCTGACCATGTGTGCATGCAAGTTAAAACATCGCTTGAAATAAAACAACATTAAGCGAAATCTGTTTGTGTCCGTGTAATTAAAGCTTTGCATTAAATAAATTATGTGGGGGGAAAAAGGCCGACTGAAATATTATATATGTGGGTGGCCAGAGGGTTGGGAAGGGAGTCTGAGTTCCAGTAGCTTCTGTCTTGTCTTGTACTAAGGGGCCTCTAGATTAGAACAAGGGAGGGAGGGCGAGAGAAGGGGGGTGGGGGACAAAATGGACCCCGGAACGTGAATGGAGACTCTTTGGTCTGTCTGTCTCCTGCCTCCTTTTAAGGGGCTTTTCGCTTGCGGAGACCTTTTGTTTTGCAGTGTTGCGTCCGGGTATTAAAGACATCTATCATCTGCCATCTCCGAATGCGCCATGTAGATACTGTCAGGCTTGTGAGGGTTGACGATTAGGTACTCCTGCCGCCCCCCCCCCCCCTCCCCCCCCCCCCTTTTTTACCTGTTTCCCCTGTCTCTCGGGGCT
>JAAGVU020000002.1:11851519-11871115 GCA_011763525.2 Mormyrus iriodes
GGCGCCGCCCGCGGTTACCGTGGGGGGGGGGGGGCGAGAGGGAATGACCGTGGGACTTTCTGACTGACCTTTCAGTCAGCCTTGGAAATATGGCTGCCGCACTATGCTTTGCACACACATAAATAAATACACACGGGATTGCGTGCAAGCGGAAGAAACCAGAGGTCCGCAGAGGGGGCAGCAAAATCCCCTGAGGTCGGGATAGTAGAGGAGAAAAACCTCTGGAGGTCCAAGATCGACCAGCTGACCATCTGACCATCTGTCCGGGCAATGCTAACCATACAAGACTGCCACACCATATGTGCTTAAAAAAATCGCCGCTAACAGGCTTTCCGCTGAAACAGGAATCCCTGCTGTTATGATCACTGTCCCGTTAAAGTTTGCAGTTTTGCCTGAGAAATCAAAAAGGTCACATTTCCGAATAGTGGTGGGGCAGCAGAACTCATGTAATACGTAACTTTTAATTAATTAAGCTTCCTATTCACATCTCTCGGCTCCCGGACGCCAAGTTCGCCGGCTGGTGTCTAGTTATGGGATTTATCTGTTAAATGGTTACAGAACGGCATGAGCAGGAATGTGATGTGGGGAAATAAAGAACGAGAGAAAGCTGTGGATGACAGAAATTGCAGATACGTCTCTTATGTGGCCAGGGAGGAAATGAGGAAAAATCGGCTTAGAGGATATTTGCGACGTGACAAAGAAAAGGTGAAGCTGAATAAGACATGACCATTAAACCTGGGCAGGGCTGGAAAGAAATGAAGATTAATTTTTGTTGAAATGTCATTCTGTTTGACTTTCAAATCCACTGACGTGGGGGATGCAATTTATGCTGTTAAAATTGCCAGACCAACAAAATGAATACCTAAAACTCAAGTAATAAATAAATGTATTTTTCCCTTTGATTTTCATTTAATCCACAGGGGACAATTTATTTTGAAGGAGAGAGTAGCTGGATCGTTATTAAAATTAAGCTCTCTCTGGATAGGGCCAGTGAATCACTGAGTCAGACATGGACAAAATGCTAATGAGCTAAGATTCCCGGTGCGCTGTGTTCCTAGTCAGTGCGGATGACGCCCCTAATTTGTGGGAGTCTCTGCACAACATGCTCCTTAAGAGAGCCTAAGCGAATTTATAACCCGAACCCATCGGCTTGACGTGAGCCTCAGTTGTAACCCAGTCACAGAGTGAGCAGGTCACATGACCTTCAGTCAAACCTGGGCGGTTAGGGGGGATGCTCTTTGCTGTTCCGGCTGCCAGCCTTTTCTAAAAGAATTTCACACTTAATCCCCCTTTTGCGGCATGCGTGATTCAGAGGCGGTTACTGATCTGCGATTTAGAAGCACCCCGGGAGAATGAGTTGCAGTCATTAGAATGTGTGCGAGAAGGCCGACATGACAGCGTGATGAATGGATTACGGCTTCCGTGTCCCCCCCTTATTCACCAGCAAATCAGCGTGCGAAAACGAGCTAATGAACTGGCGTCCCCTTGATTCCAGCAACAACTGCCCCCCCACCCCGATCCTCATGGGTTGTTTTTTTTTTTTTTGCCAGGTGGGCTGTCGTCCCAGTAATAGGGCCACCAGGGCTCTGAGGGGAGGGGGGCGCTGTGAGTACTGATGAGGGATGAGAAACATGGGGGCAGAAGCCAAAAACTAAAGCTTTTTAAAATGGCCCACAGAATGGCCATCGAGATGTCTCTTGAGGTGTGGCTTGTAGCTTGGTGGGGGGGAGGAGGCTGTTGTAGAGCATGTAGTCTGTCACATAATTTTGTTTATATGGCATTCCACAGACCATGCAATACCAGGGTGTGTCAGATACGGGGCGCAATGGTTGGCCTTCTTACTGTGGAGCAAATTCCAGTTCCTGGTATGGGACAGGCTGCTGTACTCTAAAGAGAAAAGACCTGTGGCAGTAGAGAACTATAAGTTGTGAGGTGTTTGAGAGCTGGCTGACCATGGCTCTGCCAGTGGAATGTTCTAGAAGCAGGCAGCTGGTACAGCTGTGCCACCAGCCGCTCACTATGTGATGCCCGTACAGAGCTTGTCCTCCACAGACCAGCCGGCCCGTCCTTCTTTGTAGAACTTTGACTTTGCTGAAACTACATGCATGCCAATATTTGTCCACTGTGTGTCCATCTGTCTGGTCCCCCTTCCCCTCACGATCCACATTCTGCCAATCAATCCTCAGTGGTTCTGTGGTTTTTCCAGGGCCAGACTGCCCTGTGGTCACCGCGCCAGACTGAACCGTCCTCCTGGCCGTCCAGGTACAGCACATAAGCCACGGCCAGCATTTAAGCCTGGCAGCCTCAGCGTGACAGAGCTTGTTTGGTTACCGCCAGGGACCGGACCTGACATCTTAACAAGGATCACGTAACAAGGCCCGTTGTTAGTGGGACAACTCTGGGGTTTGCTGGTCGTTACCTTTGTCATCCAGCAAGGACCGGCAACTTCTTTGTAACCTAGTTTTTGCTGTTTTTTCTTTTGTCTGGGGACGAGTTGTGAATTAATGGAAACTAAATTGTCCAGGTCAGATTGCTAGCTCTGTTGGATCTGTTATGCATGCTCGATGTATTTAAAGAGTACCCTGTTGCAAGTTGGGTACAGGCGACCCATGCTGGGTTCAGATCTGACTTCAGACCCCGGCTTTACGGACCCACCCGTTCCCTCAATGCTGCCCCATATCCTCTTTGCCACATACTGGCATTGATGGGGGGACCACCTCCCAGAGCAGAGTGCCTGAAATGCTGCTTCTTATTTTGGGAAATTTTATGCTTCTTGGCAGATTTATCCTGAAGTGGCGCTACCAGGATAGCATCCCAATCCGCCATGTGCCTTCTATTTCCCAAAACTGCACCAGCATCCTTCTCAGAACATCTGTCTGCCACGTCCTGGAATCCAGTAACCACGACGACCGTTGCCGAGCACCTTAGTATCTCATCCTTTGCCCTCTCAAGTCCAAACTCAGTATTTTTATTTGTGAAATGTCCATTTTTTTTTTTTCTCGAAATTGACTTTTCACGGCACTTTATACCACATTACCGCTGACTTGTTTGAAGATGCTTTTCTTCCACATGTCTGATACGGCTAAGAGATTTATTCTTTTCGTTTTCACAGTTTGCCCTCTTAGCCAGCTGGGTGTCTTTATCAAAGGCATTTAGGCTGAGCGGGTATCTGAAGGGTATGACAGCAGGACTCTCTCTGAGTCCTTGACCACCATTTGTTAGTGTTTTTTCCCCTTTATGGGGCATAATGCCAGCTCTCACCCCCTACCGATCCGCGCGGGCGCCGCTGGCAGCCCCGCCGTTGGTTATGAGTCATCCAGCTCATCCGTTGCGTGCATCTGCAGACGGATTTTAAATCTCTTCTCTGTTGTTACTCCCACTAGAAAGACGGGGCTTCCCAGTTTATGTAAAAATGGACCCTTTGCGTTATTACTTATGGTGAAAGTAGGTGTGCACGCGTGTGTGTGTGTGCACACGTGTGTGCGTGCGTGTGCGTGCGTGTGTGTGTGTTTTTTTAAGCCCGGTGTGACATTTAGGGTTGAGCAATCTCTGCGCAGGTGGGGGGGGCCTTGAAGTAGTGGAGTCAGCACTGGGGAGAAAAAAGAAGCAGAATAAGATTGTGGCGGGGGGGAGGACCAGATTAGCGGAATTACCAACAGCAGAGCAAAGCGGTTGGGGAATTCTGACCTGTCACACACATACACACACAGGTGAATGTTAACAGACCCAGATAAACAATCACACAATGCATACAGGCGTATAGACTGAGTTTTCTTTAATTCCTTTTAGTTGGCCTTCATTTTCTTTCTGAATACCCCAAAGAACCAGTGGGCTGCTTATGGTCACAAAAGCACGTGAGATTCAGTTCTGCAGAAACTAGTGCCTTAACTGGTACTCTGTGGCCAGTGAGTTGCTTCTCTCCGTAACAGTTGAGATTTAAAGTAGTGCTGGGAAGAAAAATGAAGTTCTAATATGAGTGCCGCATCATTTTCTGTGGAATGTTGGATCTGCACTTGTTTTGACCCGGTAAAGTGACCCGTGGGAGGCAGCTTAAATGAGTCTCTAACTGATGGTGCAGGTTAATCCCCTTGTGGGGTGCGGGGGGGTATCAAAGCCCTGTTTCTTGCTTTGAGGACTGTGCTGAGTCTCCAGACGGTGGCCGAAATTTTACGGCAGCCCAGTCTGGTAGCTTTTGCTCCTGTGTGACATTGCCTGGTTCCACCCCCCCGCCACCTCGTCCCCTATGTAGGAAGCAGTCATTGCTCAGTGTTTTTCTTTTTTTCTCTCCTCGTGTCACTTGTTAACTGAGGGCGCCAGGCGCAGCGTAAAAATAGCCAGCTTTTATGGTGGCGGCGCCGGCCATTCAGGCCGCATAAGTACGCCGGTGACTGACACAGCTTCCATTAGCGGCCGGTGCTCTGCTTATGCTGATGCCCTTTCAATTAGCATCCTGTTGCAGTGGCGTCCTCCCTGCTGCCTGCCGGGGGGGGGGGGGGGGGGGTCGGATCGATGGCCGCTTGCTTATGCCCTGGCTTGGGGAAGCTGATCCTCGAAACTTCTGTCCGGTTTTATCCACTGAGGTCTTGTTATCACCATTAAACCCCCCAGCCAAGGCCTGATTCGGCCCCCCCTCCCAAGGTAGCCATGTGTCCACCGCCACCATTCCAGCCTCCATTCTAACCTTCAGACGCTGCGTTAGAATGGCCTCAGCACTAATGATATAGACTTCACTTTGGGTTCCTGGTCAGTGGTGTACACAGAAGTGGGGCCACAGGGGCCCTGGCCCCAGCTGCTAGCCGATTGGCCTGCACTGCTGTCACTTATGGTCCCTCTTATGCCGCCTCACCAAATCCTAGGATCTCCCCTGCTCCGGGCCCCCAGATCACAGCCACAGACTGTGCTGCCTGATCCTCGGTGCAGCGCCCCAGATGTGCCCCCATTTCCCCATCTTTTTCCCCATCTTTTTCCCCAGCATCACCTTCCGTTTATCCTTTGAAACCTCTTCCCGAGCAAATTCTCCATTCTGTCCTTCAGGTTCTGTTTCATCTCTGCACTATACTGGAGAAAAATAATGTAAAATTAGAGGTACTTTCATTTGCTCTGGATCAGAGTGGAAACCAGGGACTCTGTGAATCATATATTATGGTGAGAGTGTGTGAATATGCAGGGAATAAACACAGTGGATCTGCACGAGACAGGGGTGGGGTATGTGGGGGGGGGGCTTGCATCAGTGACTCTGATGTAAAATGAAACCACAAAGTGCCACCCCCCCCAACTCAATGCCTGCAGGGCTCTCCTCACTGGCACTGATTCTGAGACAGTCCATAACACCTCCTTAAGCTCGACAGAAAGCGCATGGTCCTCTTGGAGCCGTGGAAGCGGCGTAATGCATGATGACAGACCCCCGCATGAACCCTGGATGAAGCTTCGAATCGCGACATGCTTATGTAACGCTGGTGAGAGTGAGTGTCTGTCCGCACCATGTGTTCTGGATCATTCCACGAGGACCCGAGGGGCGTCTACTGTGCTGCCTGCCTGGACCCTTTGGGCCACAGTTTACACTATTAATATTTGAGCAGTTACTCTCCACTGCAGCTGTTCGGGGAGCAGCATATGCCCTCTTGGATGGGAGGCAGGCTGGCTGTCTTACAGCTCCCACGTTAACATACCTACCCCTCTACCCCCCCATCTGCTACCCCAGCTGGGTGTAGCTCAGGGTTGTCTTCCTTACTCGCCTGAACTGCCTGGGAATCTTGGGATAAATTTGATCAGTTATGTTTGGAAGGCGTCCCAGTGGTGGGTGGGTCATTTTGTCTCAATGCTCCTCCCCCAGCTTAGGTTAAGCTCTGTGTTCTTTACTTGGTGGGCTGATCAGCAGCTGAGAGTGACTGACTCCCCCCAACCCCCCCTGTCATGCATCACTTACGGGCGCTTACATCATTTGCTTCGAGTATGTCTGTGTTTGTCCCCATGCTGGTGGACGTAATTCCAGGAACGGCGCCCCCCCACCAGGGCGGAAGTGGCACAACCCCCATCGCTGGGATGTTAACCAGGAACTTCTTGGCTTGGGGTGCGACTACTTAACCGCCATGCCATCTGTTGTCGTGAAAACACGGTCAGCGGCCTCCCTGCCGCGTCTCCATCCATGGCTGCGTGCGCGTTAACCCGTCAAAGCGCCGGCAATGAAGAGTCGCAACGAGTCAAGTCGCGTAAGGCTTTATTGTCTCAGCTCTATACAAATGCACAATAAAATGAAATGATGTTCCTCCTGAACCCTTGGGGAAGCCCTCGTGACAGGACAAACATTACAGTGCTAAAGAAACAGATATGGAATAATTTATGTAGTGCAAAAATCTATCCATCCATCCACCCATCCATCCTTTGTCTATACCTGCTTATCCTTTGCAGGGTCGTGGGAGTCTGGAGTCCGTCTCAGAAGCTAAGGGCACAAGGGAGGGAATAACCCAGGATGGGTCACAGACTCATCGTAGGGGCTGCAAAAAGCTAATTTAAGGGGAGGGGGGAGAGAGGGAATACTGCTGCTAGATTTGCTACCTAACATATCCATAACAAACATTCCACATTAGACAAACGAGGAACACTACATATACTGTGGGATGAGTGCTTGGGGGTACCGTCCATGCTTATAGCGGCAGTACAGCAGCCTGTACAGCCCAGCATTTCCGCGGCATTGGAAACAGTGGCTCACTCACATGCCTCAATCTGAGAAAAGTGATAGAAAAATCTATCAGAAGGGAGGAGCCAGCTGTCATGTGGCCCTCTGGCCCTTTTGTAGGAGGCGATTTCATTGGCTGAGCAGACATGTGAGGAATCACTCCTCACTGAGAGATGTATGTTTTAAGAGGCACTAATTGAATTCCCATTGAATGGTACGTGTGTGCCGACGCGGCGTGTAATGAATTTAAGTGTCGCACGTGGGACCCTGGAATTCATTAGCCGGTTTCCTGCATTTACAGTAGAAAGAGCCTGCAATCAGTGACATTTTGCGTAGTTTATTTGTGTAATAGGTTTTGTATGGCAATAAATTAGTGGCCGCAGCTGTTTATACGAGGGGCCATTTGGTTTAATAATGTCGGGTCGGACTCAGTGGAGAGACTTCTTAATTGTCGATAGTGTAGTGTTGTGTGTAGCAGATTTAAAGCGATATCCATCAGTCTATCTTCCAGCTACTTATCCTGACCAGTACTGTGTGGTAAAATAATAACATTATTATTGACAAAATGTCTTTAAGGTCGTTATTAACTTTTGTTTGGCTGATGGATCTGTGAATAGGTGACTGATACCCACCACCCAGGACGCTGAGGTGTAGGTGGTGGTGTGGGGGTTCAAAATTGTTTATTTATATCTGTTCCCCTCCTAAAGATTCTGCAGTACTGAACATGTCCCCACTAAGCTACCTTGGCACCAGTGGAATTGATTAGGCTGTCCGTTTTCTATTGGATGACAGCATTGGCCTGGACAAAAGCATTTTTTTTTGGTGGGGTGGGCTAATCTGGAGTAGTGGCTAATCTCCATCCCGCAGCGGATGCGTTGAGAAATGCCTCCAGGCGTAGGGGGGTGGGACGGGGGAGACAGATTGAGAGTGGGCGTGGACGACAGGAAGTGAAACACTTTCCTGACACAGGTAATGAACTTAGTGCCGTTATCTGCCCATCGTCCATATGGATTCTGCGGCTTTGGAAGACCCCGCTGAGGATCGCAACCTTCGTGTGGTGGAGGGGTTTGTGTGCTGTAATGATCGAAAGAGCCACGGTGTCTGGAGCTTAAGCTTCTGTTTGGGCCTCCCTTAGTGGACGGGTCTGTGAGGAGAGGCCAGACAAACTGAACCAACAAAGACCGTCAATGAACGATACCAAGAACTCAGTTGGTGCTGAGTTGGGAAAGGTTCTGGATGGACCAGGATTTCACCGATGAACCAACATTTAGCTAAAGCCACTTTGTTAAACAGTCAACTCCTCCCCCTTCAGAAAAAAGCATTCCCAAGTACCGAGTGTGGTCAGGAACACTGGATCTGAATGGACCTTGTTCAGGACCTCTGGACTGGCAAACAGGGATGGCTATCTCTATTTTTATAAAGAAGGACCAGTGTTGTGTTCCAGCTATGGGGAGATCACACTTCTTAATCTCTCTGGGAAAGCCTATACTGGAGAGGGGGCTCTGCTTGTTGGTTGAGCCCAGAGTTCAGTATGATACATTTCAGCCTGGCCGTGGAACAGTGAACGAACTCGCTCAGCTGTGTGGGGATTTGTGGGAGTACACTAAGGTATGTGCATGTGCTTTGTGGACATATGACATATGGCAGTCATGTGACCATGTGCCTTTATGCATTCTCTTGGAAGTGCTACAGGCTTATATTGTACCGGGGTCAATCCTTCCCCCTATTAAGTCACTGAATGGATGCAGTAAGAGTTGTATCCATTTACAGCATCTTGTCTCCTTTCCTTTTTTTTATAGACGGCACATCAAGATGCAGCCGCGTCAGGATGGGTTGCCGGTATATAGGGATTGTAATGACACCCCAGCTATTTGCAGATGATGGAGTGTTTCTGGCCTCGTCCAACTAGGACCTCCAGGCACACTTGAGCAGTTTGATGCCGAGTGTGAAGCCGCGGGGATGGTTATCGGCTCCTCCAAATCCAAGGCTGTGTCGTTCTCTTGGAAAGGAGTAGATTCTCAATCTTAGTGAAGAAGTTTAACTATTTCGGTATCTTCTTCATGAGTGATGGTGAGAATAACGAGAGATTGGCAGGCGGCACGGTCTGATGACCACAGTTGTGTGGACGCTGAAGAGGTCCCTGGAGGTTAAGCGGGAGAGAAGCTGTCAGATGAGGCTCTCTCTTTACCTGTCAGTCTGTGTCCCTGTCCTCACCTGTTGTCAAGAGCTATGAGTAATGATGGGCAGAAGAAGGTTGTGAGTACAGGCAACCAAAAAGAGGGTTTTCCTAGATACACTGTCCATGACAGGATGAGGAGTAAGATAGTGAATAAGTAAGAGATCTGGAGGTGCATTGAAATAGAGGCACTGCATCTTGAGATTGAGAGGAATCTGTGGAGGTGGTTCTGGGCAAGTCATAAGGATGACACCTGGACGGCTCCCAGGAGAGCTGATCTGGGCATGTCCTACTGGGCAGAGGCCCCAGGGAAGACCCAGAACACACTGTAGGGGATTTATCTCCAGTCGGCTTGCTTAGGAATCTCTAGGGATCCCCCAGTATGAGGTATAGTTTGTGGCCTTGGGGAAAAAAGGAGTTCTGGTGTGATCTGCTTGGTATGTTGCTACCAGTGCCCTCACCAGTAAAAAGAGGTTGGGAGGGTGTGATGAGGTGTTCTCAGAGGGGAAAAAAAGATTCTGCAAAAAGATAAAAGGAGGAATGTGGCCCAGAAATGCCCAGATAGTCTCAGTACCCTTATCAATGCAGACTCATGCCTGAGATACTTTCTAAGGTTAGGGTTTTGAGCTTAGAAAAAATTCTTCCAAAGATTTTTAAAATGTATTTTTCAAATGATTGCTGTCAAATTTCTGCAGATGTCATGCTGAAGGTCTCTTGGCTACAGTGAATCAACATGATGGCTAGATTCCCAAGACGGATTGTTGTTGGACCTCCGAGTGTTTTCTGGAACTTCCAGCCAGTGTGACAGACCTCAGCCTTTGATCCATGCCGACAGTGATAGGGGCGAAGATGACGATGATGATGGTGGTGATTCGTTCTGGCATGGCTTTCTCTCTTCTCTCTGCCCCTGTTTGCCTCCCACTGCACCCGTGACTCATTTTCAGAGTCTGGTTCAGCGATTTCCCCGAATGAAAGCACCAGCAGCAGTGGGACGAATCAGGCTGAAGGCCACGGCTCTCTTAATAAGCCGAGCAGATACATGAGCCGCCTTTGTGCTGCGCGTTTCCTGTTCGTGTGTGTATGTATCTGTGTGTGATAGAGGTGCTCTCTGATGCTCGGGGGGACATTCGATGATAAGGGAGGGAGCAGCACAGAGGTTTAGGATCAGGCCAGCCAGCTAGGTTGATATTTATAACTGGAACAGGACTGAGGAAACGCAGCTGGTTTCACAAGGTGCAGAAAATTATGCCACATTTTTCCAAAGGTCACATAAAACATTTAACCGTTTATTTTTCTGATATCCGTATCAGTAAATGTGTGCCTGATGTGTAAGGAGATCAAACAGGTCAAACACAGCCAGTCTGAGCTGCTGGATGTAATGAGAGGCATGGAGAGAAGGATGGACACTGGCTCTGTGTCAGACTGGCCAGCGTGAATGTGGTGTGGAGCAATGCATCTTTACAATCAGGAGGGTTTCTTTCAGACTGGTACCGGATCGGATCTCTCTCTCACTCTCTCTCTCTCTCACACACACACACACACACACACACACACACACACACACACACACACACACATACATCCTTATGGGGACTGTCCATTCATTTCTATGGGCATAACCCTAATCCCGACTATGACAACCTTAGCCCCTAACCAGCCCTAACCTTAACCATAAGTAAGCTAACAAAATACAAGACTTTTGACATTTTTAGTTTTTTTTTTATTGCAGTCACAGATGTTTATAAAATTGAGTTTCCCCAACCAGCGAAAAAATGGTTCCCACAATATCAAAATAACAGGTTTTTATCACATTATGGGGACATTTGCTCCAAACAATATAATATATGCATAACCCACACACACACACACACACACACACACACACACACACACACTCCTCTCCAGCGACATCCAAGCTTCCCAACATCATTAATCTTTTTCGAACCAGTCTCTCCCCAGTCACTCTCCATCTGTGACTCACTCTGCCCATCACACCTTTAAGACTTCCATTTCTCGTCTCCCGTCTACCCCAGGTCTCCCTGGGCCCCTCCCCCGACATCCTGCTAACGACGATGTACGCGGCTTCTCTCGTCTTCATCATCCGCCTCCTAACCTGCCCCCTCCCCTCCCCTTGAGCTTTTAATTTTGAGACCAATTCCTCTTGACACACACAGTTGCCTGTGACAATAAATATTTTAGCATCTGTATGTTTTTTAAGGATCAAATGCAGAGATAATTTTTCTGATATTTCCATTCTGCTTTGTTCTTTGCATCGCTGCATTTGTTCTCCTACATTTTTTCCTGTTGCTCTTCCTCAGTGGGGCGGGGGGGGGCACCAGAGAGCAGCTTTCCTCCCCCAGGTTAACCTCTGCCCCCCACCCCCGCCTGTCCTTGTCCCCTGAGGCCAGCCGCTCTCCCAGATCACGCATCTCCCTGTGGCCCTAATTGTTACATTGTTGCATTATTAATAATGCAGCATGGGTGCTTGTCCAGCACTTTTGTCAGAAGCAATTTGCATAATTTATTTTTTAAGAGATCGTACAGTTTGGGTCAATGCCACTAAGGCTAAGTACCCAGCCTAAGGGTTCAACAGTGGGCATTTTAAGAGGCTTGATGTGGCAACCTTTTGGGCTCAATGGCTTGGGCTGGGGCTGTAGGTAATTACACCCAGGGAAGGACCACAGGGAACACCAACAACAGGCAGAGTCTCATCGTCCGCTTGGTGTTTTTATTAAACAAGTGACCTGATTAGAACAGATGTAACACGTTATGTCACAACAGGTTCAGGTCGATTAAGGTTTTCTCGTTATGACATCATCCGGCAGCACTGTATTTGTTTGTTTGTTTTTTTTGCTGGGGGGGCGGCTACCAGCCAATGCTGGTCTGCTCTGCGTCCTCACCCAGTACAGGTCTCTCTGCCTGTGCTGTATGGCTGATGCCTATGTATATGGTTACCATGGCTGGCTGTACTTCTGCTGAACTCATACTTGCTCATAGATACAGATGTCTCGTAGCTATGGAAACCTGCTCCTGTTGGCTGGGCCGCTGGCGTCCTGCTCTCAGAGGGGAGGAAGGATCCCAGGGCTGGCCGCAGCCCGTTTCGCCAACCTGGTGACGATTTAGGTCCCGAAGCAGAACTTCCGTATGTTTCAGCCGAAAAGGCACATAGACGGGAGGTTTATCCGTCAAGTTCTGTAAAGAAAGAAAAGGTAACTTTCCAGAACCTTAAACAGTCTGACAGGGTGAAGAAGAGAACATCGCTTTTACATTTTCAATAAACGTGCTCTTAAACACTGGTCTTTATGTGAAACTATCCATTTTCCATATCTCTCTCTGTGCTTTAGACCTGGTCTCTTGCATACAGATAGATACGCATGAGTGCTGTCAGTAGAATAACAGCGTGGTGAAGGGGGGGGGGGTTACTCATCTGCTTTTCCTGCCCTTTATAAACCCCTCCCCAGTGTGCCGGCAGGAGCAGCGACGACTCACAAGGAGACATGCAATATCTGGCTGCATTTTGCATTCACTTCCTACCACATCCCTGTCAGTATTTTTGACGCAAGTACAGAAATAAATGCGAAATACATTTTTTATTGCGCTTAATTTATTTAGCAGATGCTTTTATCCAAAGCGATGTACAATTGAGAAGACGGGGTCAGACTGTCCCCGGAGTAATTCAGGGTTAAGTGCCTTACTCAGGGGCTCAATGGTGCAATCACTCTGCCGACCCTATGACCTTCCGATCACAGGCACAGCATCCTAACCCACTGAGCCACGCATCACCTGCATGCATGTCACCCCACTGCCCCCAAGTTTCTCCATTAGTGTTGTTGATTTCCCTTCCTCCCTTTCGCTCACCTAGATCTGCATCCCCCTCACACCAAGCACGTCCCTGTTCTCATGCCCCCTCCCTGGGTATTAGCAGGAGGCCTCAAATTATTACTTATACCCTAGTGCTGTTGAATTCTCAAATCTGATTGGTCAGAAGGATGTGCATTAATTTCTTATAACCATGCACGTAGTGCCAGCCAGGCGAATCACGGTAGTAAATCAATGTGCAATTATAATCTTTAATTTTAACTAACGTTACTTAAAATTCCAAACGTAGAACACAATTTAAAATCAATGAAAACTAAACCGAAATGTTTAATCATTGGCAGAAGGAAGTGGTCCTACTAATAAATTTCATGTTAAATCTCGTTAACATGAAAATATGTCTATAGGTACGAACGTGTTATCTAAATGAGTAGAGGCGGTGGTGTTGGCACACTCATCCGTGATAAGCTGTGTATTATGCGTTTTTAAATGCGCAGTCGTGGAGGCAAAGAACCAGCCGACGTGCAGCATGTCGTGCATTAACCCTCCCCTGCAACACACTTCTTCACAGGCAGCAGCCCCTAAACTGGTAACTTCACTGGAGTGAGTTTTGCCACAAAAAGGCCAAGGACATCCATAGTTGCTTTCCCTCTGACCTCTCTTGCCTTTGCCCAAGTGGATTTTATTTAAGGAGCTTTGTGGCCAGACGCATACCCGTTTGCACATGGGTACCCCCCTGCCCCGACATCCCCCCCACTTTCCTAGCCGCCAACCTGCTGGATTAATTGAGCCCCCCTAGTCCCTTTGTCCCAGAAATCTCCAGAACATGGACCCGCTCTTTGCTGGAAGGCATGTGGGTGGCAGTGTTTGTTGCTGGGGCTGATGGGAAGTGCAGGGGGGGAGAGAGGAGACCGAAAAGGGGGAAATTGGGAAGAGGGGGAGTGGGGCAAACGAGGCCATGGCTAGAACAGGAAATAAGGACGTTTGTAACCTTCACCAGCAGCAGCACTGATCATAATTAATGTTTTGCCCGGGTGCGAAATGGTGGGGGGTGGGGGGAACGCAGTTAAGATGGGGAGGGGGATCCAGGAAGCCTGGGGAATGGGGGAATTGGCCGCCCGGCTGGCTGCGGTCACTTGACTATGGGGTGGGGGGCTCAAATGTAGATTTCTAACTGCCTTTTACCTATTATTTCTGGTGAACAGTACATTACCATTTCACCTGGGATGTGTTTTTTTTAGATGGATGGATTACACTACATAGAAAATCGGGGAGAACGATGGAGGAGGATGGTGGAGAGGAATTGGGAGAGTTTTTTTTCTTGCGTGGGGGATGGCAATGCTAATTAGCAGGTAAGAGATGAGGGCACGAGTATGCCTGGGCTTTGATCCAAACGCTGGCTGCAATTCGGAGGAGCCACGTGCTTCCGTGCTCGAATGGTGGCTCTGCAGGTGTGAGAAAGGTGCCTTTCATCAGTGTCTCGCGTGTGCCGTGGCGGCCACCCCCAAAGCCTGCCTCGAATTTAATCTCTCTGATGCTTCAAAATTGGAAAAAAACTGTCATTTTCCACCGGTTCTTGTAGCTGGAGTCATTGCGGCCGGGCACCTCAGCTGCGGCCCTCGAGCTGATGCCGGTCAGATTTTGCCCTTAAACACCGTGTTATTGCCGGTGCTCGGATCTGCCAGCGATGGTGTAGGTGAGGTCCAGAGAGTCTGGATAAATTCCACTCTGCACACTATCTGTACTGGCATCCTATCCAGCCCGCTTCCTGCCTCGTGTCCTGCTCTTCCTGGGATAGGCTCCAAGCTCACCATGACCCTGCGCTGCACAAGCAGTTACGGAGGATGGAAATGATCTGTTCATTAAAGCTGCCTCCTTCCTTCTCTCCCCCTTAAATGTTCTTTGCTCGTCAGCTCGCTCCTGCTCTGGTCAGCCGTGGCCATGTGCTGGCTGAGCGGCATAGAAGAGGATGGATGGGTGTAGCACCTGCGTGCAGCTTTCTGATATCCTTTGGACTCCTGCTGTGTCCAGCTTAAATTTCTTTTCCCTTCTTGATGGAACTTATTTAAATTTCGCTTCGAAATATTCCACAGTGAGGTTCTAGGCAGCAGCCCTGCAGTTGTCTATCTGTGAAAAGTAAACAATCCGTAGAACAATAAAATAGTGAAATAACTGGTTATGTTATGTATGTGTATGTGAAAGATGTTACCCAAGAACAAAATTATAATAAAAATATATATTGGTTATAAATAGGCATATAGAGAAATTTACATTCAGTGTGAGGCTCAGTGGGTTAGAAACCTGCACCTGTGATTGGACGGTCTCTAATTCAGATCCCAGGGTCGCCAGAGTGATGTCATCATCTGGCCCCTGGTCAAGGCCCTTAACCCCAACCGTTTCAAGGCCCTTAACCCCAACCGACTGCCTGGCATGCCCTGCTTTCTCAAAGAAATGTAAATCGCTTTAGATGAAAGAGTGTGCAAAATAAATAAAAATCTCATTGATTATTCAGTTTTTTAATCAATTGCTTTATAATAAATCAGTCTTTTCTTGTTTGACATAGATGTCTCACTATGGTTACGATAGACTGGGACAAATTCCGATGTTTTGCTCATTCTGCGAGTCTTGTCTCCCAGGAGCACTGGAGAATTCTGGGATGGCAGGGAGCTTAGGGCAAATTTGTTATTTTGAGGACGAACGTCTCCCTTCCTCCCTGCGATTCCGGATGGAGGGGCGAGCATGCGCTGCATCTCAGTGGGTCGCTTCCTCGCTCGCCCCGCGGCGACCTGCCTCCCCTTTGCCGTCGTGTTTGCTGGGTCAGACGCTCCTGTCCCCGACTGCCTGGGATATGGTGGCGGTTTTTCCGCTCAGTTCCCTGTCAGCGTGCCAGTGCCAAAATGATACGGTGTTTTTCTTCCCTCGATCGCTCGGACAACGCCGGATCATTTGCTCAGGAATGTTTTATGGTGTGAAGGTAGGAGGCCCAAGGCTCATCAGGGCAGAGAGCCTTTCCTCCATGTTCTGGCTCGTTGGAGCCCTGTGAAGGCGGGTAGTTTTCCTTGTGATCGAGCCTCTTTCTCCACTTCAGCTTCCCGGTTTCTCGCCCTCTCTCTCCCTCTAAATCTCTCTGCCGCTCCCTCTCCACCTCCCTGCCCACATCTGCCTCCAGAACTTCAAAAACATTTCACATCCCCCTGCTTCGCTCCCTCTAAACTCAGCCTCCCCCTCCTTTTCTTTTCCTTTTCATTTTCCTTTAAAGTTCCCACTTCAAACGGGATGGAATTTCTCTCCTCCGTCGTCGGTTCATTACTTTATTAAACGGCTGATTTATTATATATGCGGGATGTGCCTGTACACGAAACGGCCCCAGTCAGAGCCCGGTGGCTCCCATCTCTTACTGCACAGGTTTGAAAGCTTTTGAATTAAGATGGGGGGGAAGCTGTGTATATTTTAGGGACTCTATTGTACAGATTCTGGTGATGGAAGGTACAGAAAGACAGATGGGGAGAAAGACAGAAAGAGAAAAGCTGGCAGCTGTGTGACTAAGAAAAAATTCCTCCTTTCTTTCATCTGCCTTCCCTCCTTCCCCACCACCCCTCTTTGCCATGTCCTCCTTCGTCACGTTAGCACACCTATCCCCCTGTGACCCCGGCGGTGAGGCTTGACTCGTGATCCCTGCTCACTTGACATCTGAGTGGTTTGAATATGAGCCCCCTGCTTATGTCCCTGCTTCTCTTTATTGGTGAGTCCAGGTCACGTGACCCTGCGACCTCCCAGTTACCTCCTGGGTGATGTATTGTGTCTCAGGGCAGGCTACTTTAACATTCTGCGCAGTGTCTTTTCTTCTCCTGCCTCTCCCCCCGTTTCCCACCTCATTTCGTTTTGCATGTGCACAGTGACAGTAAAGTTGACTTTGACTTTGAAAAGCTGACTTGACTCCCCCCACCTCAGTGTCCCTTAACTACCTTTCTCCTCCCCTACTCTAACCATCCTGTCCTATTCTCCTGCTCCTGGATTTCCATTAACCTCTGACTTCTTATGAAAGTTAATAGTTTTTAGTGAATTGGTTTAGATCAATGTTTCTCAACCCAGTCCCCGGGGACCCCCAGACAGTCCACATGTCTGCTCCCTCCCGGCTCCTGGAAGCAAAAATGTGAACTATCTGGGGATCCCCAAGGAACTGATTGAGAAACCCTGGTTTAGATGATACTTAATGGTATAACAGCTGAGGTCTACCTGGGTTCTGGACCTACAGCAGGGGTGGCCAATCTTACCCAGAAAGGGCCGCTGTGTATGCAGGTTTTTGCTACAACTCCCTAATTAAATTACTAATTGGAGGACTGATTGGCTGAAGAGTCCTCACACCTGGGTTTGAACAGTTGACCTAAAGGTTATTCCAAAAACCTGCATAGACACTGACCCTTTGTGGATCCCTAACCTACAGACCCTCTAGTACCAGTTTTCTTGTATAGCAGCGTGGTCTTCAGAGCACTTGTCCTGAGGGGTGTCTGGACGCTTGGGCTTCTTCAGGGCACTACTCTCAGGTTGTTGTGAGGGTGGGTCAGGATTTCCAGCAGCTCTCACTGAAGCCGTAGGCACTGCAATGCTACCAGTAAGGATCCAGTTCTCCTCCAGAGCCAGTCCTGAAGCTACAAACACATGTTTCTCTGTATTCACAAACACAGTAAGTCCTGAAAGACAGACATCAGTACATGTAGCTCAGTGGGTTGGGACACTGAGCCTGTGATTGGGGTTGGCCAGATAATTTCATCATTGGGCTCCCGAGCAAGACTCTCAGCTCCCAGTTACTCCAGGGACTGGCTGACCCTGCTTTCACAAAAAAAATTTACGTTGCTTTGGATAAAAGCATCTGCTAGAGAAAACAGAAGCCTTTTTTCTCATGTATGTTGGCTTTTTTCTTAATCAGAATTTTTGTTTGTTACCAGTTTTCACTATATTTATGTAAAAATTAGTGTATCAGTAAGGTAGGTGTGGTTGTCTCCACACATGCTGGTCTTCATACCCCGAAGACACTTCTGGAGATGCCTGGACCAGTTCACGTGGGACATCTACCTGTCTGCAGGTCTGGGAGATGTTGATGATGTCTGAGGGTGACCAGCAAACCAGTCCTCCCCTGGAATTCCTGTTCCCCAACCCCCTCAGGCTCCTGCGCCCCATCAACCAGCCAATTACAAGAGTCTAATGGGACAGCACAGAATAACCTTGACCAATGGGTCGCTGCTCATCGTAACTGAAGCGATCTGGTGATCCAGTGAACACAGTAGTGGTAGATGTGCTGCCTTCCTACTCCGGAAAAGCGCAGGTTTGCTGTTTTTTTTTTTTATCAGTCTTCTGGGAGGCTGGAGGTGACACTCCGTCAGGGAAATTGATCGACCTCATTGCTTGGCTAATTTATTGATGATTGCCGTCAGGGCGGGATAATGGGGGTATGGCCTGCTGACGGATAGGCCTGGGAACAGCATACTGTTATCCCAGAATGCTTCATTATAATCCTGTTTGCACCAACTTTAAGGGAGGAGCCAGACGTCCTTATATGGAAGCAGCCAATCACGGTTTTCATTTAATTGAGCATGCCCAATCACGTCCAAGCATGCGATCCCTAGAGAACTCTGGACAGAGGGTTAGCTTTAAGCAGAGTAAATTGTAATGACCCAGTGCATCAGTAAATTTAGTAAATCTGTCTGGGTTTCAGTCTCTGTCTTTTTGTGCTAGCTGTCTCTGTTGGAGGAGCTCTTTCATCTCACTGCACTCATTGTGTCGCTCCTTTGTCTGTGGGGTCATAACTTTTCTGTTTTAACAAGTGCCTGACTGTGCATTTTTGCAACCCATGGTAGATGCCTTGCTTTTATACGCTGGATATATATTTTGTTCAAGACAAAGGACCCTCTGTCATCACTTTGTCAAAGAGAACAGATTATTTGTAGCTGTGGTGGGCTGATACACAGTTATTATCCAGTCAGTCTTCTGTTAGATAACTGTGTCATTCACGTCTGTGAAATTATGTTCAGTAACTTTATCAGATCCCATACAATTCTTCAAGGTTAATCAAAATGTGAGGCTTCACACTTGTGTGGGTGTCAAGTCAAGGAGAAGGGACTCCTACCTAAGTAAATACATTCATTAGTCTCATTCTTTTAAATCTCACGTTAATAACAGTTTCTCATTTAAGTGGTATTATCATAAGTCAGTGAGTAGAATGAATGAATGAATGAAAGAAAGAAAATGTAGTAGGCCATCCATCCATCCATCCATCCATCATCTCATAACACCATATCCTGGTCAGGGTCACAGGGAAATGTGCATGCCTTTCTTTAGAAATATATCCTGCCGTAGCTGTTGAGATATTGCTGAAAAAGCCCTTTTTATTTTTTTGATATCACGGCTCAGTGGTCTAAAGCGCTGGATTTAGGCTCTGGTCCCAGTGGAAGCGTGGGTTCAGATCCCGTCGCTGCTGTTGGGGAATGCGGTTAAACCTCTGTGCATTTCACAGCTTTCTTCTGTAATTTAAAGAGACATTTCCTGTTTTACAGTTAAGCTGAGAAGGAACCCCCCCGGCACATCTTTAAACAGCGCGCCCACTATAAGATTGGGAGATTTGGTGGGAGCAGATCTCGGCCTTTTTGTAGATTAATGTGGCTCTCTGCCGCTATGCGAGAGACTCAATTCCTCGCTTTTCTGACTTTGTGATCCGCCAATACAGCACTTGGCTGGAGACTGAGGCTCGCAGCTTCGGAAGAAGGGTGACGAGCTTCAAGTGCTACATCTATTATTTTGATTCTATGCTTCTATTCACATTTTACTTGTTACTGTTATAGAGCCTGTGTACCAGGAGGCTGTGTGTGTGTGTGTGTGTGTGTGTGTGTGTGTGTGTGTGTGTGTGTGTGTGTGTGTGTGTGTGTGTGTGTGT
>JAAGVU020000002.1:11871215-11884014 GCA_011763525.2 Mormyrus iriodes
TTTTTTTTTTTTTTTTTTTTTAGAGCTTGTGTACCGGGGGGGTGTGTGTGTGGGTGTGTGTGTGTGTGTGTGTGTGTGTGTGTGTGTGTGTGTGTGTGGGTGTGGGGGTGGGTGGGTGTATGTGTGTGTATGGCTTAGTTATGTATATATTGCATCATGGGAACCAAATGTCTCCACAATGTGATTTAAAACCCTGTTATTTTGACATTGTAGGGACTATTTTTTTAATCCCCAGGTGAAACTCAGTTTTATAAAAATCTGTCACTGCCATTAAAACACTAAAAATGCCAGAAGTCTTGTATTTTGTTTGGTTACTTAAGGTTAAGGCTGGGTGGGGGTTAAGGTTGTCATTGTTGGGATTCGGGTTTTGCCATAGAAATGAATGGATGGTCCCCACAAAGATATGAATACAGGTCTGTATTTACGTCTGTGTGTGTTTGTGTACCTCTCAAGCTCCTTCCTAATGGCAAGAACAGGCTGAGTCCCATGCATGCTCTACTTGGCACAGCATGGTAACCCTAAAAAAGGTGAGTACACACACTGCTAGCTGGAGATGTGACGGGAGCCTGTCAGGGCCTAGGAGGCAACAGGTGGGCAGCCCACCTGTTCAAATGGCTCCTTACTTTAGTTATTTTCACTCGGAGTCGCGGGGCGCTGACTTTCCGCCAAAGCATGGCAATGGCTTTGGAAAGGCCTCCGACCAGCTTTTTCTTGGTGGTGAATTGGTGTCTCTAAATCAGTATTTCTCAACCCAGTCCTCAGGGAACCCCAGACTGTCCGCGATATTCCCCCCTGCCAGCTTTCTGCCAGACGTGGACTGTCTGGGGGTCCCCGAGGACTGGTTTGAGAAACACTGCTCTAAATGACATGCTGAATTGTAGGTGTGCCCCCAGTGATAGACAGGATCTGCTGTCCCATGTGTGTGTCCCCTACTCTGTGCTCTGGAGACACTGACGCCGTGACCCACGTGCTGGCTAAACGCTTGTGCAAGATGGACAGAAGGAAATTAATAAAGGAATATGTCGAGTGCTGCTAGTGAAGTCACGCGCCTGAGAGCTTTGTCCAAAAATCTCTCATTGGAGGACATGGAAGCAAGACTGGGAGGTTCCTCCAGGGGACTCCTGAGAAGAGGGAAAAATGGAACAGGAGAGGAACGGTCCTACACAAGTGCTCCCTCAACGCTGCAGGGTGGCAAGATGCTGAACGCTCAGTTCTGTGCCTGGTGGATACTGGTTCTGTGCCCAGTGGACTTGCAGTAATGTGCCTGGTGGATACTGGTTCTGTGCCCAGTGGACTTGCAGTTCTGTGCCTAGTGGACCTGTGGTTCTGTGCCCGGTGGACCTATGTTTCAGTGCCCGGCGGGCCTGCGGTTCTGTGCCCGGCAGACCTGTGTTTCAGTGCCCGGCGGGCCTGCGGTTCTGTGCCCGGCAGACCTGTGTTTCTGTGCCCGGCGGACCTGAGGTTCTATGCTGATTTCCTTTCACACATATCTACAGTTACTTAATGTTTGTCCCCAGGAAACAACACGATTCGAGAGAAGTCCGATTGTTTTTCTTTCTCTTTGGAATGATGATTTAACCTGAAGCTCACTTGTTGTGCTGTTTTTCAGTTTATGCTTAGCTGACCCCGCCACTCCCAACGAGGCCCGGCCTTGTTATTGACATAGCCCTCAAGGAACCGCAATCGCGACCCAATTGGTGCAAGTCTTGTGGGGACTGCCCAGACTGTTGGGAACCTACCTGGCTGTTCGAACAGGTTGAACCAGGATCCTCCTGGGTCACTTTGTGTGGCTTGACGTGTGTGCGTGTGTGTGTACATAAATTAGTACATGAAGAAATGCCAAACTGTATTCTTCAGTAACCATTTGTGAGATGGGGTGGAGTTATGCTATTTAAGGCCATGCACCCAGACGTTCGAGACCCTACCCCACATGGATATGAATGCACCTTCCTGCACTTCTGTAAGTGGCACCCCTGGTCCTGTCTGAATGACTCATGTGGTCATGTGACCTTGCCTCAGTCCAATGGCTCTTCTCAAGAGCCTCCAAAACCCCTTTCCCCTCTACTGCAGATCTGTCACAAGGTGCCTGGTTACTTGCACTAAGGTGCATGTTTGTCTTTCTGTGTGTTTTGTGCTGATGTACATTTATGTGAGTGTATCATTGTGTATGGTGTGTTTCTGTGTCAATTTTTTAAGAGCTGGATTTATACATGTGTCATATCTGCAAGGTGGACTGCGTGCGTGCGTGCGTGCGTGCGTGCGTGCGTGCGTGCGTGCGTGCGTGCGTGCGTGCGTGCGTGAATCTCTGGCTTCAGCTCCTTCCCCCGCGGTGACAGTGGTAGATTAGCCACCGGTGACAGGCTACCCCCAGGCTCTGTAGGACACGGGAATGATAAGCCCCTCACCTTGCCGCCAGTCAGACAGAGCATGTAGGCTTCTCTGCAGCAATGCCTGGGTGCCCATTGCTGCTCTCCAGCTAATGCAAGTGGCCGCCTGAACGAGCCAGCTATGGAGCGTGACCTCCGACCCCTAGGCCCCTCCCCTTACCTTTAACTCCTGCCTCTCTGCAGTTCTGGCTCCCAGTGAGTCTTTGACTGAACCCACTGGCCCACCTCCCTCAGTTTTCCCCTCCATGCAACTTACTGAAGCATTTTCATTTTTTTCTGGAATATGTATTTTTTTTGACTCGCTTGTCCACAGCGCCCCAGATCAGTATTTATCCACTTCTTTTAAATTCTCAACAGCCTCCTGATGTGCCCCTTCAATTTCGTAAGGTCGCATGGAGGCCGGCATTTAATGGTGGTCTTTATTCTGCATCTTGAACCCCTAAATCTCAAACAGGTCGCTGCAGAGAAGTGCGAATTGGTGGAATTTTATCGGAGTGCTGTACGCTTCACTGGCCGTAATTAGTATTTTGAGCAGCTTTAAGGTGATTAATCTGTTTGTTCTCTATGGTTGTTATGTGGCCTGCTTTCACAAAGAGAGTATCAGGCACAGACCCGACCTGGGGAGTTGGGTTTGTGTCTGTAGAGCTCTGGTTCAGAGCCCAGCTGTTGTACGACTGATAAATGCCTCCCTTAACCACCATGAACGAAGCACAGTAAGTGGGTTTGGATGAAAGGAGTTTGATAAGTGTAAAAAAATGGTGGGTGATTAATCTCTACCTTGCCGCCCCTTTCTCCGCAGAGGCGTTTGAAATGGTGCTTCGCCATGGCCATAACTCCACCCAGACCATGCTGAGGGCAGAGTTTCCTAGCCTCGGGGGCGGAACCAACACAGCAGTCGGGCAGCTCTTCCTGGACATCTCCTTCTACAGCATGGGCTCGGACACCAGCGTGGACGACATGGTGACAGCCTTCTTCGGCCGGCTGTTCCTGCCGGTTTATGGGCGCCTCCTAGGGGGCAGGGGCGGCACGGCGGTCTCGGAGGAGTGCCTGCGCAGCGCCTGGGTGAAGACTGGGGCCTTTGGCTCCTACCCCAAGCTTATGATGACACGATTGGCACGCTCGCTGCCAGCCACCCGCACCTTTCTGCAGGCGCTCAACCTGGGCATCGAAGTGGTGAATACCACCCAGCACCTGCGGCCCGGCCGGGACTGCGCCCGTGCCCTGCTCCGCCTCTGGCTCTGCCCCCGCTGCCTGGGGCTGCCCTCTGCCCCACCTTGCCCCACCCTCTGTCCCACCCTCATGCAGGGGTGCCTTGGGGGGGCAGCCCAGGTGCAACCCCACTGGGAGGCCTATGTGGAGGGGCTGGCGGCCCTGGCGAAGGCCATGTGGGGCGAGCGGGATGCGGAGGAGGTGGTCCTGCAGCTGCACGCACTCGTGCGGTTGGCCCTGCGTTACACGCTGTCCGCGCGCAGCCGTCTGCTTGCTGCGGTGAGTCTGCACACTCATGTGTCATACTGCACTATACGCACTCTCACTTTGACGCACTCGCGCTGATAGCACACTGTTAGTGCCCCCCCCCCCCCCGACCTTGTGCGCTGGGAATCTGTTCCCAGGTCAGTGAAACCGGACTCTACCCATTCTCAAACCGCAGCAGAGGAGCCGGGGGTGGGGGTGGGGGTGGGGACATCATAATTAATTATTTACGCTGTCCACTGGGGCCATTGTGGCGCGGCTTTCTGGCTGTTTGAGATTTTGCTGAACTTTTCACTTTAGCACAGTGCTTCCCAGTATTCCGGAACATTCCCAGGACATCATTTATTAACGTTGCATAGTCAGCCCGTGTGTGTGTCAGTGTGTCTGTCTGCGTGTTTGTGCATCCAAGTATGAACAGAGCCACACTCCCAGTGCATAACGGGCAGTGCAGTGCCTTGGGGAAGCACTGTGTGTGTGTGTGTGTGTGTATGTGTGTTTGCGTGTATGTGTGTTTGCGTGTGTGTGTGTTTGCGTGTGTGTGTGTGTGTTTGCGTGTGTGTGCGCGTGTGTGTGTGCACGTGGGTGCCCTCTTGGCACAGTGCCAGCTAGTGTGTTTGGGGACGGTTGTGTCCCTGTTGTAAGGTGAGGGACCCACATGGCCTCTTAGAGTGTAGCTGACATGATGACTGCTGTAAATGTGCAGCCTGGACGCCGATTAGCATCCTGTCTCAGTTAGCTCTTCAGAGGCTTAGAAACAGAGCTGTGAGCTCCCCCCCCCCCCCACACACACACACATTGCTTCCCCAGAGCATTACACTGGCCGTCCTTCTCATTACACTGAGAAAGAGACAGACACGTCACGCTCCCTGCGTGTCTGTGTGTGTGTACATGTGTATGTACTGACAGAGTGAACTGGCATGTCTTTCACTTGAGGCATCCAGCAACCTCCCAGGCTCACTAGGTTCACTACACTTATGTACTGACCAGCTGGTATGCCATCTCCTGACTGAGTCTCCTGTCAGACTCTCAGATTCGTACACTTTGGACAGTAGTTAGTATCAGGAAGGGCTGGAAATCCGATGGAGGCTGATAAGGAATGAAGCTGCTGGGTGGCAGGCAGGGCTCTGATGTCTGTGGGGAGGTATGGGTGGGTGGGTGCAGATGTGTGCAAAGACGTGTGATGAAGATGATGAAGGCTACCCCCCCAGCTCTGTTACCATAACACATCAGTATTCAGCTTCCTGCTCCCCCTATATTCACTTAGGGGGACACTGGCCACAATTAACTACTAACATTTGGAGTTAGAATTAAGCCACGAATCGAAACCCCCGGGGGAAATTAAACCTCAGGCACATCCTTAACCGCAAGCAAAACATTAACAGGCATTTGCATTTTTATTGCACCTGAAAGAATGTCCTGCTTCTATTATCTGAGACACAGAGATTTTTATTATTATTGTGAAGAAAAACAATAGAACCTGTCTGGAAGAAGAGGAATTACAGCTCATTTACATGCTTGTGTTCATGGGGGGGGGGGGGTCACGCAGAAAGACGAGACGCGTGCTGCTTTAGATGTACACTGCGACTTCTCATCTCCAGTGGAGAATCTTCATCTTCTTAAAAAAAACAGTCAGGAAAGAGAGAGAGAGCAGAGGAATGGTGATGTGGTGGGTACAGGTGTGGCTGATTTTGTGGCATGTTTTAAGGCCAAATTGAGGGGCAAGTTTCCAAAACTCGCTCAGTCCACAGGAGACTGTGGACTTAGTGAGTTTTGGAAATTTAACGAAAGTTCTGCATTGGATTATATGAGAACTGCCTGAGCTTTGGTTCCTGATACAGTGACGTATAACAAGGAGACCTGACTTTAGGTCATTGGTGGTCTCTTCTCAGAAACAAAAAAAAACACATGGACTGAGTGAGTTTTGCAAATTTGCTCTTTAATTCAATGTTGCTATATCTAGAGCCAGTGTGTTACTGTATTGTTTTAAGTGTGTAGCATTGTGCTATGAGTGTGCTATTGTGGTGAAAGAGTGTGTTTCTACGTTTCCCCACACACTCTCTGCAGGTGAGTGCCATGTGTGCCCGGTCCACTCACCGCGCGTCTCGCTCAGCATCACCCGCTGCTGACCGCAGCCCTCCCACGCCTGAGCGACATGTGTTGCAACTTGTGCCCTTTAACCCGGAAGAGACATTGGCTGGCCGCCGCAGGTTTGTATGGGGGGGGGGGGGTGACTAGGAATGCACGCCGTTTGATGGAGCACCCCCTTCCTAAAGAATAAGAGCTGATAGGCTCCGAAATGAGGACAGTCTCCCTACCCCCTCAGCACTCTTAACAAAATCCACAGAGTGACTACACACCCACGTGACTTGTGGGATTTGGGTGTAATGGCTTTGGGTCCCCCGTGTTACTGTAGGGGTGGTTGCCAGGGCCTTGTAGTACTACTGTTATTGCAATTATCTGTTTTCCTGCTGAAAGGCGCTAAAACTCCCACAGTAGGCTCTGTAGCACAGCTGCTTTGCTTGTGAAAGGGCCTTTTAATCTCACATCGCCTCGAAAATGCGACAATGAAACAGCAGGGAGGCTAATAAGCTGAGGAGGAAAGCGGGTGTCAGTGCATCTGAGCATGCGCGAGTGTCTGAGTGCGCGAGTGTCTGAGTGCGCGAGTGTCTGAGCACAAACGCGACTCCGCATGTCACAGTATCACTGCGAATGTGTAGGGTGGGATCGTGTGACCGCGTGTGTGTGCGTGACCCCGAGCGAGCGCACAGGTCGGCTCATTAAGTGTGACCGCAGCTGCTGTGTCCGTCCCCTGTGGCCAGCACTTTTGCACACGCTCGGGGGGGACGGGCCCAGTAACGAGGGGGCAGATGGATGGGGAGCCGGCCCCAAGCCAGCCGGGGATAAAAAGCTCGCCTGCTGTTTAATGCGACTCCCCCGCTCCGGTGTGCATCTGCCCACTAATGCCTCGTATCCGTGATCACCGAGCAGATTTCTCCATGTTTACGGAAGGAATGATCCGCTGCCCCCCTTTCCGAGTGCCTGAGTCGTATATGACGAGCTCCTTTGCGACATCGTTCACTTTCAGAAAGGAGAACTCTCTGCAGATCCTGCTAAATCAGACCCTGGCGTGTTGGCCTGTGTCACACAGCGTCGTGTCGGGGTGTCGATCACTTTCTTCGCTCCGTGCAATTGTTTACGCGGCGACTATCATGTACTTGGCCACACACGCAGATGGGACCTTGCCAGACATGCACGCTTCCTGTTCCTCTGTTACCAGGGAGTACAGGGACAGTGACATTTTGCCACACTGCCCGCCGGCCCTTGTAGGCATGACAGGTGGCATGGGAGGTGGGCACGTCGCTCCCTCTATTGCTCTAGTTGGGCTGAATTTGCTGGCACAGGTTGCATTTCTGTGTGTGCCAAGTGAACAGCCTCACGAGGAAAATCATATCTGTGCCATGCAAAAAAAATTGTACAAATTGTCTGTTTTGTTAACACTTTTTTCATTTTTTTCTTTTGTGCTTTCCTCCCCACAGTGTGTGGGGGCAGTATGTGACTCAGCAGGCTAGCCTTGTCAGGCTTGCGATCGGAAGGTCGCTGGTTTGTATCCCGTAGTTAGCAGAGTTGTCACTTTGCCATTGGGCCCTTGAGCAAGGCCCTTAACTCCCCCTGACTGACCCTGCATCTGACCCCCAAGCTTTGTTCTCATCTGGGTATGCTGCAAAAGAGCAAACGAGACATGCACAAACTTAAGAATTCCTATATACCTGTACAAATGGCAGAGAAACCTACAGTTCATTTTATTTATTTATAAGACGATTTTATCTAAAGTGACGTACATTGAGAAAGCAGGGTCAGATGGTCCCTGGAGCACTTGGTTGCCAAGGGCCTTGCTTAAGGGCCCAGTGGTGAACTCACTCTACCAACCCCGAGATTTGAACCAGCGAGCTTCTGGTCACAGGTACTGCATCCTAACCCACTGAGCCACACACTGCCCCCCATTGTAACAATTTCCCTCCATTTTCTCTTGCGCCTTTAATTCTCCCATCTTTTCTTTTCTTTTCTCTTCCTCTTCCTTTTCTTCACTTCTCCATCCCAGGGAATTCATCTCCAGCTTGCAGGGCTTCAAGACCTTCTACAGCAGCCTGGGGGAGACGCTATGTAGCAAGGAGACTCCGGCGCTCAATGGCTCCCACTGCTGGAACGGTCAAGAAATGACAGCCAGGTGAGTCCTTCTACTGGCAGCAGCTTGTAATATTAATGACAGAAGGCATGGAACAGATTTTTTAAGGACATAAGATTTCATATGAGTAAATAATTAAAGAATATAATAGAACACACCGGGATGTCATCTCCAGGATTGGATGTTATTGACTGGAGACTTCCTTTGGCAGTGGCAGTACCACACCCCGCCACCAGGGGGAGGGGGGCACATCTCTCCTTTTCACCTCCCAGAGCATTGCTGTGCCTCAGTAGTGAAGTAAAGTTATGGGTATGATTTACTGCTTCCCTGTGGGTGGGGTGGGGAGGGGGGTGGGACCAACACAGGTTAATTAGGAACCACGGAGAGAAGAAAAGTGGATGGGGGCAGAGTGAAGGAGACCCCCCCACACACCCCGAACAGCTCTCAATGTCATCCGTAGCCTGGAGAGGGGCAGAGATGACTGTGCTCCTGCTGGCACGCTGATCCAGGCCGCATTCAGTTCTTCTGTTTGACTCGTCTGTACTGGCAGGCAGCTTCTATTCCTCGTGGCACATCAGCAGAATCGGTTTTATTTTTTATTTCAGTGAGATTCATCCTCATAAGCCCTACAGTAACATGGATCCTGTCCACATCTACACGCACGGCTCATCTTTGCCCATGCAGACGTGTGTGTTTTACAGAAGCGACTTATGAGATGTGGCTGAAACTGCTCTTGTACCCTTAATCTAGCCAGCCCAGCTCAGCTATTTCAGTACTCAGTTGTGTGATGGGTTACAGCAAAAAAGTGCTGCCGTCTTCAGCCGCTCCGGATAAATCTGTTTGCTAAGGTAATGCACTTAAGCTGGCTTTTTTTTTGCCTACCATACACTTATGCATGTATTTTCATTCCTGCATAACTCTCCTACATTCCTGCCTGTCTCTATCCCTCTGTCTCTCCCCCTGTACAACCCTCCCCACTTTCCAGTCCATCTCACTGGCATCCAACATTTTAATTTGTTTTGTAGTGGTTCCTGTGCCAAATCTGGGTTAAAACCAACACATGGAACTTAGAAACCGTTCGCCTGGTGCTGTAAAAAAAAAAAAAGCCAGCTCTGTGCAGGAAACGGGGACGATTAGGATTTTATTCATTTTGCCATTTGATTATAAGATGCATGAAAAAAATTACAACTTTTGTTCCAAGTTACCTCGTCTCCACCTGTTCTCGCCTTCGATTTGGGAGATGGGCAGGAGCTCTGGATTTCTTGAAATGGTGCCTTCCGTGTTTGACACATAAATTATGTATAAGCAGCGGGGTCCGACGCGATTCAGTGGCAGGCAGGTAATAAATGATTGCCAACATCTGCAGGGCAAATTAAGGAGCTGCAGCGGACTGCGCTCTCCGGGATGCGGCATTGCCCGATTTGGCGGGGCGGGGTGGGGCGGGGGTTGGGGCTGATGAACTGGTCTCTCATAACCAGACCCATGGTAATTTCACCTGGGGCTGATCAATCTCTGTCAGGGGCTCGCTATACACCGTGAAAGTGATGCTTGGTCGATGTAGGTTAACATTGGCGAAGAAATTAAGAATTACTGTGGATGTAGAGCAAGGCCGACAGTCAGCCGGTACTGTATCCTGCTTGTGGATACTCTGATGGGAGTGTGGGCGGAGTAAAAGTGAGGCCCGACAGCCCGCCAAAGGACAAAGCAGGGAAAGGACATTTCATTTATTTCCCCGTCACTTTCGTTTAATCAATATTTCTGACCTCCCTGCTCGATTGATTGCACGCCACCATGCTATTACTGCGATAATTAACATTAGAAAGGTGTTCTGATGTGAATGTAATAAGACGAATAAATAAGCAGCAGAGGCGGTTCGTTTGATGGAGTAGCGAGATGGGATGGCCAATAATTACTTCTCTGTTGGAGTGTGGAGGGGGGGGTGCTCTGCGGATGTGGCCGCGGGAAGTATTGGCACCGCCGTAAAAAAAGTACATTTTTATACTTTCTAAAGAGTACATCAATCAACAGAAGGAAATACAGTGCAAGAGTCAATAAGAAGTACTCAAATAAGAGTAGAGAATGCTTCTGTCAAAGTGAGTAATACTCAGTGTAGAGTAGATACAGCTTTTGTTAACAGACAGTATAGTCAAAAATAGACTTGGGTCCTCCTCTGATCAGTGCCCCCCCCCCCCCCCAGTAAAACTGAGTTGTGGTACTTAGTGAATACTAATGAGTCCTCACAAGCATTGTAAATAGTTTTACCACTACTGCTGCGGGTCAGCGGGGACGTGCTTACAAACAGGGTCATTAAGTACCGATACTGTCAGTGTGTGAGGGAGGCTGTACTCAGCTAGTGAAAGTACTCATACTGTTAGCGAGTACTTCTTACTTCTTTAAGAGTATTTCTTGTGGGAGTGCCAGTGTCCATATCAGTACTGTTAGTGAGTACTGAGTGCTGGGTACTGGGAGACCTATACCAGTGTTAACTAATGTAAACTGCATCTTTCTGTCAGTCTTATTGTTTTGTTTTAAAATGCCATGTCTATATTATGTATATATGTCTTAGTATTTATATTCTGTTTATTAGATATTTTTCATTTGCATTATGACCAGTGAGAATGATATTTCAGCTCAGTGTGTGGCTCCACACATCATATATCTGAGTTTGATTCACAGCCGGTATAAGTACTGATACTGTTACTGAGTACTGCTACCTGACCAACCCGACTCTTCCTCTCTGTGCATCAGAGCTAATTAGATTTTAATTGAGAGTAATTAGCTGAAACGAGAGCTCCAAAGGCAACACAGGCTGGCCCCTGTGTTTCCGGTCACCCACCGAGTCTGGGAGACTAGGGAAGACAGAGCGGCATGCACGCAGAGACATGCGGCGCGCCGCCCCCTACTGTTCACTTCCTGCACTCGCCAGGCTGAACCAGTCTCCCAGTGGACAAATCTGTTACTCTGTCCGGCATCTTGCTGTCATTTTGACAGTGTATGCGTGTGCGCAGGTTCGCATGCCCGTGTGTGTGTGTGTGTGTGTGTGTGTGTGTGTGTGTGTGTGTGTGTGTGTGTGTGTGTGTGAACGTCCCACTGATTTATCGTTCCTCAGCTACGCCCTGACTCTGAAAGGGATGCCAAGTGTCCCACCTTTTCGCTGAGTGATTTGTTTGTTCCTGTTTGGCGCCTGGTACATTTCATCGATTTCATGCCAGTAATCTCATAGAGGACTAATATCAGAAATTTGAGCAGATTGGTTTGGCTTGGGTTAAGCATGACGATACTTCTGTACTGCTGAATATCTATATTACAGGCTGGGTGCCACCACTAGGTGGCAGTATAACAGCATCTTAAAAGCATTTATCACCTAGCAGTCAACAGAACACCAGTGTAATAACTGGGTACGGAAGTCATTTCAGTGGATTGTCTTCCCCACCAGTGCTGTGAAGACCAGGTGCTTCCTGAAAGGCTTACACGTCTCTTTCTCTCTCTATCCACCTGTCCACCTCCATCTGCACCAGGCTACCAGGCTCGGGAGGGAAGCGTGTCCAGCAGAACAGCCCCGAACCCAAGCAAAAGGCCCCTGAGCCAGTCATCAGCCAGATCATCGACAAACTAAAGCACATCAACCAGGTGGGTGGGGGGGTCATCTGTGCACGTTGTCCCACAGCATTGATAATCAGAAGCAGCTCATGCAGGTAGCTGAACAATGTAGGATGCAGGTAGCTGAGCAATGCAGGATGCAGGTAGCTGAACAATGCAGGATGCAGGTTGCTGAACAATGCAGGATGCAGCTATGCAACAGACTCACAGCTCCGCCTCACACAGGGTCAGACTGGGAATATTCCCTGGGAATCCTCCAGTTGTTTGTCCACCCAGCCGGCTGCTGGGCCTGTTTATTTTAATGTTAAGTTCATTTGAGATTGGAAGGGGAGAGGCAACAATAGACAATTCCAAAAAATGCCATTTGAGAGACCCCTGGCTACTGATGCTAGTGAGGAAGATTCCTGTAGAAGAAATATCTGGTGTAAAACAAGACTTTTTATGTTCTCTTGAACATGTTCATGTTCGTGCATTTGTTTGTTCAGAATATACACTTGCATTTTTTACGACAGCTGAAATTAAATGCCAAATAGCAGTTTTTTGAGACCTCGTTTTCTGTTTTAATGACGCCTCACAGCTCTAAGCAGTCCTCTCTGTTCATTCACAGGGTTATCACGCCAGTGACCAAATGGCCCGGCTGTCAGCCTGGATATCGTTTGTGTATGATTGTTCCCTCAGTGGTCGCTTGCATTTGTTTTTACATTCAGTGAGCTCAAGTGAACCGTTGTGACTTTGAACTAAGGGCAGTGGTTTGGAACCTTGAGGGGTGATTTGGAACTTTGGGCGGTAATTTGGAACCTTGAGGGGTGATTTGGAATTTTGGGCGGTAATTTGGAACCTTGATCATTGATTTGGAACCTTGGTCATTGATTTGGAACGCCGGCTGATTAGTTTGGACGTTTCTTCTTAGGGTCAGTTCCAGTGTTGTTTGTGTTCCCTGGAACGTCAGTGCGTCTGGTTACTTCAAGTCGTGAAAGCTGAAGGAGTCCGTTAGTGACCCAACACCTGTGGATGGAGCGTATTACGGCCATGGTTCCTATACAGGGACCAGGAAAGAGATGGTTAGGCAGAGGGGAGATAGTCAGGGGGGTTCATGTAACTAAGTTTGTTGCCACCCCCCCATGTCTGTGTTTAACTGTGTATGACAGAACCCAGT
>JAAGVU020000002.1:11884114-11895881 GCA_011763525.2 Mormyrus iriodes
TTACTTTGATGCCTTCAGCCGCTGAAGTGACGTGCAATCATGCATGCAGCACAATTTTTAGTGTTTTTTTTTTTGCGCCACAGCTTCCTGTCCTAATTAAATCCAGAATTTGGGAAAGTCCTGCAGGTGGGAAAGGAATTCAGGTTGCAAAGTAAACCAGATGTGCGTACGCTTCACCGTACATTCCAGCACGTCCCGGCACCCTGGCAGACCCTGCTCCGTGCCCGCCATACACGTTTGTGTGTGATGCAGAACTGCAGTCGCTCCGAGGGGTGATGGATTGTTCCTCATTGAGGGAAGTGGGTCAGTGATATATACCTAAGCACCAATTGTATGGCGGCACGAGTTCCGATATCAAAAGCAAATGAGGTGTAATAAAACTCATTTTTTCTGTCCTCCTGTGATCTTCCCGTGTCCTGACTCTGCTTAGTATTTCCACTCTTACTCATGCTGGCATACAAGACCTTCAGGCCTGGGCAGATGGTTAATAACATTGTGGAAGATGATAAGAGTGGCATGAGGGTCAGGCACCCCCCTCCCCCCACAGCTGCCATCCCAGATTGACTGGGGAGAGGGCACCGTTGTTCACATCACACAGTCTGGCCAATGGGAAATCTCCTGCAGGAGGTCAGAGGTCACATTTCCTGTTTATAGTCTCTTCTGGATCATAGACCTGTCTTCCTTGTGAGGGTCGTGTGACCCACATTTTATTATTCCATTTCATGTTCCTGTCTTTTGTTCTGCGGGCTTACCCTTCAAGGAGGCTTTCTACTGTGGCCCCCGCCTCCTCAAAGCTGTGGTTAGATATAAATACAGAGGATGCATAGCATGGCCCCCGAGGACTTGCTCCAGTAAAAATGTGCGCAAGAACAAATCGGCAAAGTATAAAAAGGCAAACTATGTAAAAATGTATAAATAAACACTAATCTCATTAACAAAGTTATCAATCCAGCCACTCATCTTCCAACTGGAGTTACCTTGAACAGTGTTACCTGTTCAGTTACGGCAAAAGGCAGGGGAACACCTGGAATGGGATGCCTGACCTTTGTAGGGCAAACATTCATTGACAGAATTAAAATGAATGATATTACCAGGTAAAGTGCTGAGGCTCTGTCCCACTAGGGGGCGATAATGAGCTGGCAGCAGTGACACCCCATGACCTGTTATATAAGCAGCTTTTAGAGTCTGAGTGAAAGCAGTCAGCCACAGAATGAGCAGGCGATCAAGGTAGATGCTCAGATCTGCGCCCCAGCTGGCGGAAATTTAAGCCAGAGAAACAGCCCTGTCCACTGATAGTGTTTCAGATTCGGATGTGATTAAAACTGAAGCAGCGCGTCGCTCCCAGCAAGCGGCTCCCTCCCCTTGTTTACTCGTGTCTGACCGCACAGCTGCGGCGTTTCCGCCACGGACCTGCGATCTCCATCTCGGTGTGTTTCGTTTAAGCGATTTGTGTTTTGGTTGTGTCTCATTTAAGCCTCGATGAAATCTTTCCTACAGGAAAGGTAAGATTTCTGTCACAAAGAAATGAGTCAAATCTCTAATTAAAAACATTGAAAAGCTCAGGTACATGGCGCCATGTTTATGTAGTGGAGATTGTGCTTTGTGCTGCAGAAACACTGAGGATTAAACGTAGGAAATGATCCTGTGTGTGCGGGCGCTGTGAGACACGCAGGCCTTAGCACAACTGACACTGACACAGGCCCACGCCTGGGGTGTGTGTGTGTGTGTGTGTGCGCGTGTGTGTGTGTGCGCCTCACTGTCCTCTACACAAAGGTACAGATGGACACACCAGTTCAGTTCTGTAGCTCAAACCCACACACGCACATGCTCAGACACACAGATGACCACATTCCCAATCTCTCTCACACACGTGCTCAGACACACAGAGACACGCTCTCACATGACATTCACACATACACTAACACACACACACAGATATGTACGCTTTGATAAGATTCAGCTTTATGTGTCTGCGTTGCGAGGTTCACAGGCAAAGCCTCATGTAAACAGTCGGCAGAATCCGGCCAGAAAGTCTGTCAGGCCTCCTCAAAGGGGATTTCGCAAAGCTGGGAAAACTAAACAGGTCAGAGGGATCCAACCAAACAGGGAGCCCTGGACAAGCAGTGGAAAAACTCCTTGATTTTGGTGTTATGGGGTGGTGTCCATGCAACGCCTGCTAAGGCCTTTGGAGCCTGGTGACCTTCAAAACCAGACAGCAGGGGGCACCTTTATGGGCCCCTGTATTGGGTGGCTGACCCCCCCCCCCCCTCCGCTTTTTCTCCCCGGTGTTGTTTACGACCACTCTCAGCCTTTGTTTAGAAGTGCCCCCCACCCCACCTTCAGCCTAATGGGGTTCTTAGTCGTATCTGAGGTCGAACAATCCCACAGAATCGTACTTTATGATGCCAATCTGTTTTTTTTCCATGACTGCATTAAATAAGCACTTTCCCAAAATGGCGACCAGATGTGTTTATTAACTCAGATATTAATATGGGGCCAGCTTTCAGACACTCTGAAGACCAGCAAACACGCCAGATTAGTGGGCCCGCCCATCTCTTTATTCTCGCTTGTGAAGTTTGGGTTTCTTGTTTTTTCGGGGGACACCATCTGAACTCAATTTCCTCTCCCCTCAACAAACTGAACAGTCTAAGGAATGACAGCACACACCAAGCACAGATTGGGGGGGTGGCAAAACAGGGAGTGTGGAAAGATGAAAGGAGCTGGGTCTGAGCGGGATTGTACCTGGTAGACTGGAGTTTGATAAAGACCCCTGTCATAGGTGTCCTACACAGTGTCAGCAGCAGGAGCTCTGTGGTCTTAGCTGAGTTGACCATCCTGTTCTTTGTTGATAAATACATAGCAGAGTTCAACACCATGGCGAATTAGTTTTTATTGTGTTACTCTTAATTTCCATATGGTCAAATGTACAATGGTGCTTTTCTGAGCAAATACCCAGATAAACAGCATTAAACATTTCCTTTGACCACCTGAGAATTTTGCACAGTACTGTATGAACAACCTTACAGCCTTACAGACTTGTTTGTAGAACTTTGGTTTCCTTTCTGGATGCCCAGGCAGTCCAATTGTACCCATCCTTCCTTCCTGAGCTGCAGTATAAGGCAGCACATTGGGGCAAATTAAAAGCAGCTTCCAATCCAATGGCCGCTGTTCAGTTCCACTCTTCCCATTTTCCAGTGTGGAGACCAGTGGCCCCCCAGCTTGGAGTCACTCTTCTGAAGCGGGCAGATTTGGGGGGTTACGGTCTTGCCGGTGTGGTTCTGAAAGACTGGTCCTGTGTCCCCTGCTCTCTCTGAGTTTATGTGAATCAAGGTCTGAACAAAGATGTTGTGCTCTTTAGGTTAGTTGCTGGACGCCTGACCCCAACGGTCCCCATTTTTATGATAAGATAGTGGGGAACACTCACAGAATCTGATGTCTTCACATGTAATTTGACGTGTTTTCCGTTGGGTGTAGTGTGCGGTTCAGTGGGTTACGATACTGTACCTGTGATCAGAATTTCGCCAGTTCAAATCCTAGAGTTGGCAGTGATTTTGCTGTTGGGCCCCTGAGCGAGGCCCTTAACCCTTAATTGCTCCAAGCACTGTCTGCTTTCTCTGAAAAATGTGCGTTTCTTTGGATGAAAGTGTCTTAAATTAAAGTAAAAGTACTGTGGCGGGTATCAACACCAGACCACTTACTCTATATTCATTAAACCTTTTTCCTGTTTGTTTGTTGGTACTTGGTGGTTTCACACATTTTCGCTGTCATTCTGACTGTGTGTAGCTTTTTCGTAGCGCCAAGCTTTAAGGAGATGCTGCAGAGGGCTCGGGACTCTGTCAGCTTTAATCTCAGCATCCCCAGCATCACACGGTGTGTTCCAAAGAGGCATGTCTCCAGGGTAACGGCTGGGGTTCACAGTGCCTGCACTGCAGTTTCTTTTGTATGCCACGGATATTCAGAAGCAAATAGTCATCCCAGGTAGCTAATACGATGTTATATAACGAATTGCCCTTCCATAGATGTGTTTGTAAATGATGGGGGAATGCACAGACTCAGTGGTAGAAATAAATGAGATTATTACAGGATTTGCCCTCCGTTTCTCTCAGCTGCTGCGGCAGGTGACCGTACCCGTGAGGCGGTGGCGGTCGCGGCCAGCGGGTGGCGGTGCAGAGCTGGGAGGGAACACACTCGGCCCAGAGGATGATGGAGGGATGTCCGAAAGCGGCGACTGCGACGACGAGGACGAGTGCACCGAAGTCTCGGGGATGGGGCCCCCGCCCCTCCAGAACCGCTTGCGCATTTTCGCAGGTAAGGTCGTTGTCACGTGTGAAAGCTTCATGTTTTTACAGGTGACCACGACGCCCCCTGCCCAAACCCCACGACAGTGTGCCAGCCCTGATTGCTCTTGAAATGCTGAAATACAGACCATCTGCATTATGGGAAATGTCTTCATCTTAACAAGAAAATGTAGACTTTGACATTTTCTGCCAGTGGCATTTCTCGGTGAGCCGACCGAAACAGAGCATTACAGGACCCATGCGAGGAGCATGTTGTCAGAGGTGTGTGTAGCTACCCCAGACATTTGATCCGGAGGCTTTATTAAAGATGGTGGGTGGGTGGAAGAAACTCTTGCTGAGCCCTCACTGTCAGACCTCAGCTGGATACCGTGACTCTTTATTGTTGGACTAGCAGTATGTTGTCTGGACCAATGTGAAAGGATCTGGCACTGTAGGTAGAACTCCATTTGGGGTTGGAATTCCACCCCTGGCTCTGTGTGTGTGACTCATGGGAGTTTTACCTTCATAAAATTGTGCTAAGGGCAGAACGAAAAATGATTCATTCAGAGAGAGAGCCAATCAGATTTTAAAGGAGGTGGCGCCAAGCAACTACAGGAGGCAGGACCAAGACATTTGATTGGTTGGTCTGACATATGACCCAGATCTGATTGGCTGTCTCTCTGAACCAATCATTTTTTGTTCTGCCCTCAGAACATTTTTGTTTAAGTAAAACTCCCATGAGCATGTGTGGAGTTTGCATGCTCTTCCCGTGTTACACGGGTTTTCTCTGAGCATTCTAGCTTCCTTCCACAGTCCAAAGACATGCTGTTACTTCAGTTTGTGTTTATAAATTGCTTGTGGTGTGTGTGAGTGCACGTGTGTGTTCTGCAACGGTCTGACCATTATGAATAACCCCTGTGTTTATTCAAATGTGTACTCTTTTGTCTATTTATTTTCTGATATGTAGCAGGATCAAGGATGTTAGTTTGTCAAAAAGTATTTGGGCATAAGGGTCCTTGTTTCTCATTCAGTAATGAAAATCTGTTGAGATGGATATTCTACAATTAATTAAAAGCGGTCTTTTGCTGGTGCTGCAGTCCCTGACTGTGCTGGAAAAACCAGCGCGAGGAACCAGGATAAGCTACCGAAATGGCGGGACGTCTTTGACAGGCTGTTTCCCCTTTTCGACAAGGGTTGTGATTCAGCAGGAGTGGTATTTTTTAAACTAAACACAGCGACCTCTTGTTTTGAATTCAAATCCTCTTTGCCACTGACATGAGCTGAACACGAGCAGGGCCGTTGTCCCCGTGTCCCTTAAGCTGAGGGGAGAGGGGAGGTGAACACGCTGAAGAGCAGGTCATTAACTGGTTGCGTTTACTAGTGGCTGTTGAAGCTAGAGCACAGCCAAATTTACCACCCTACCCTGCGTATCATCCTTTGCCTGATTCGAAGGCTGGGTCTTCCACCTCACACCACACTCTGAAACCAGCCCATCTGGCCTATTTTGACCACAACGGGGTAAAGCCAACAGACCAAGTTGACCACATCCAGTCGCTGTCACTGTCATTCCTGTTTGCTCCACACGGGGCAGTGTGTGACCTGCACACAGGGTTGCGGTATCCATGTCCTGAAGTCGGTTTGTTTCAGTGGGACTGGTTGTTTTTTTTTCCCCTTCAGTTAAACATCCAGAGAATTTCCAATAACACAATCCAGACGTGCTTTCAGGAGTTTATCTGAAAGTGGTTCTCAGCTGGGAGCTCACTGAGCCTCTAAGCGCTTGCTGGCTCCCTCGCTGACAGGACCGGACAGGCGCTGGGGGGCTGTCGGCTTGTTGACGGGCTGCCCCGGCCCCCCATGTGTGCGTGTGGACTCTTCAGGCTCTCTTCAAACACCATCTTCAGTTCTGACTTGGCCAGATCGGTGTCGAATTCTATTTATTTCTGTTTTTCTTCTTGCTTAACATTCGCCCCAAGGCTGGTTCTGTTGTCAGCTCTGTAAGTCATTTTACTCCTCAGTTTCAGTCTCAATATTCGGTGCCCCCACCCCAAAAAAATCCAGATTCCATGCAGGATAATTTAAACACTGATCTGAGGTACAGCTTGAACTGTTACTGCCAGCATGCAGTTGCCAAATAAACCGACAGAGTGCTTGTAGCAGCGACTCAGATACCCAGGCTGATTAGTCCCTCTTTCCTTTGGTGGCACAGTGCCAGTTTCAGCCACCGGGGGGGCCCTTGTTCACAGCACAGACACACTCTGTCTGGCTCCAGGAACAGCTCCTTATCTGACTCACTCATACAGCACCCATGTGGTAGAGCAGTTAACTGGATCAGAATCGTCACAAGCTAGGCTGGGCCAGACCCCTAGTGTGTGGTGAAAGACTATCTTGTCTGCTTTAGTCAGGTTCTTTCTGTTGCGCAGGCCCCTCTCCTATCCCTTATTTGCTTGGGGGGTTTGAAGCAGTCCTGCTATCCTTCTTCCCACCAGAAGCTTCTTCTCCAGCCACTACCATGCCCCACCATGCCTGGGCTGTCGACCTCTGCTGAGGACACCTACTAGATCACTCAGCTCCAGTCTCGCTCTCTCTGACCTTCTATCCACAGGAGCCGTCCCGAACAATTCCCAGAGACCAGTCATCTTTCTCGCCATTTCTTTTTTCCCTGAGGCTATAAATGCAGCAATTTGAAATATTTGTCTATCATTGTCAGGATGTAAGACTAGCGCCCTATACACACACATACATATATATACAGAAGGCAGCCATTTAATATTTGACCAGAAATATGGACCGATAAAACTATTCGCAGCCTAGGCAATAGGACCATAAATGAAGTTGCTTGCACGAGAGACCACTTCACCCTTACTTCTTGTCCACTTGGTATCTCTTCATTAATTGAATGACTGGACAGACAGAGGGAGAAACTTTGGGGCATACAAGATTCCACTTTTGCTGAACAAGAGTCGTTAACCACTACACCACCTGCAGGCCTGAGGGATGAATTGTTGTGATCCAAACATGGCATGACTTGTGTTGGCAGTGTGTACCCTCCTCCCCTCTTCCTAGCCACCACCAATATCCTTTTAGCTGTCAGTTGTCTGGGGAGGGAAGCAGTGGGGTCATGACCTCTGACCTCCTGTGGGGTGTCACACTGTTTTTGGCCCGTTAATCTGTTGTCGGGACGCCCGTTTGGATTAATGTCCTGAATAGGAGTCATTGGAAAGAGCACCCAGTCTTGCAAGGCTCAGAATTTGGCCCCCCACCACCCCCCTGGCCGGTACAAAGGTAACTTGAAACATTTCTCCTCATTCAGAAGAAGCACCTGTGTTTGGAGGCTGGAAGTTACAGTGGCCCCCATCCATCTGTCTGGGGACTTCAAAAGAGGCTCAATCTGAGTATGTGTGACAGAGTATAAAAGACCCCCCCCCCCCTCCACCCACACACACGTGTGTGTGGTACTGGGCACCGTATATGCAGTATATGTGTTTTAATGACCTTTCAATGACTCTTTTCGTTGGAGTTCTTTTTATGTTCTGGGGCTGTACCTATGTGACCTTTTCCATTTTGTTTTGTAGCTCCTCCTGTCTAGACACAGTGTGTGCCGGATCACATGACACCATGTGCTGGATCACATGTGTCACCACGGTAATAAAGCCCCGCCCACTTGAGCTCTGGTACGTTCAGTGCAGAGAGCTCCTGTACACCGGCATGTGTGAATCGTATGAGGCCCGTTGTCTATGACACGCGGCCTAAGGTATTAAAAGATTTTGGCAACTTGTTATAGCTAAAAGGAAGTGTGGCTGATGACATGTGCTGTCATTGATCTGGACAGACGCTAAGAACAGGTGTTCTGCATCTTAGACCCTGCTTCAAAGCCTTTCGGTACAACATACACTCTCAACACACATTAAGGCGTACAAATCATCTGTATTCTGTATAAATGATATAATAATGGATTGCCACATACTCTTAGCAAGCGTCTTGGGGCAGCTCTGCTTAAGGAGAAGCTTTGTAAACATGAATTCAAGTGAATTGAATTGAACTCTTTGACCTCCAGGGGGCACCAAACTGTCACATGCCAAAAGGTCCCCATTCATGCAGGTGTCGCCTGGTATCTGCCCGTCTGTCCGAATACCATGCCACGAAATAATATGAGATGACAAGCTCTCCTGGTGACTATGCCCAGCAGAGACCCTAGCCTGCCTCAACCAATCAGTGGCTTGCTGCTTGACCTTTCGCCCCGTAATGCGATCTGGCAGCGCCGTAGGCGTCCTTTGGGGAGTAATGTCTGTAAACGGATAGCAGGGGAGTGGGAGAGGTACAAACCAGGAAACCTTCATCCATAGGGTGTCAAGGAGTTCCATGTTGGTCCCATTAGTCACAAAGGGCACCAGGGTTATATTATTAGCAAGCTGCCATGGAGACAGGAGTCCGTCTCGTTATCCGTGCTCAGGGATAGTCTGTCCTTTTCCCCAGAGGAAACATGTCGCCCCTCGTTCCCAGGCACAACCGCACCCCCACGCTCCCGCCTGCCCTGCCCCGCCCCGCCCCGCCCCGCCCCAGAATGCTCACAGATGCCTCTTACCTTAGCCTGCTCCTTTTCATTATGCTTGCTCTTCCTTTGCTTTTTCTGAGCTTAGAAATGAAAGGCCACCTTTTGCTGTCTTTGTTTTGTTTATTTATTTGTTTGTTTGTTTGTTTATTTATTTATTTATTTTTTAAGACCACCCCCCTATTCAGAGGAGCAGCTCCCAGTGGGTCCATCAGAGGAGATTGCTCTAGACTGTAAACGAGATTGTAAATCTTATCTTTTTTTTCCCTTTCTTGTCTTCAGGCTCTCAGAATTTTAGCATCGTTTCAGGCGATAAATGTTCTCAGTGTCTTCTGTGCCCTCACATTCCCCACACTGGTTTGCATCTCTGCTCACTCGGTTTAGGACGACTGATGTTTTTTTTCTATTCAAATGAAGAACAGCCCTCAGGCTGTACGAAGAAAACGAATCGGCGATTGTCTTCTGGCTCGATACCTGCTTCTGATGTACTTGCACGTCACCTCAGGATGAGCGCTTTTATTTATATATTGTTTCTTGCCTTGCTTCTTCTGATCCTGTGGTGTCATAGGTTTGTTGTCATTGGTTTTGTGCCCCCCCAGTTCTGAACCTGATTCTGCTATGGCCTGATGATGATGTGCGCTGGGAAAGATGGTTTTTAATCTGTATTAGCTTTCCCTTCCCCTGTTCCCCCCATCTGAGCCAGCCTGGAGCTCACCATGAAAATGTGCGGACGTCCTGACCCAGAAATCAGCTCAAGCATTTGGCCCCCTGGCTGAGATCTGCTCTACCCCTGTGTGTGTGTGTGTGTGTGTGTGTGTCTGTGTCTGTGTCTGTGGTCATGTATTATTACATTGTGGGGAGCAAAAATACCTGTTATTTTGACATTGTGGGGACGACCTTTTCAGTCCCCACAAGGGAAAACTCAATTCTATAAATATCTGTGACTGCAATCAAAAAACTAAAAAACAGCTTGTATTTTGTTTGGTTACTTATGATTAAGGTTACGGCTGGGTAGGGTTTAAGGTTGTCATTGTTGGAATCAGGGTTATGCCCATAAAAATGAATGGATGGTCCCCACAAAGATATGATGCATACAAACGTGTGTGTGTGTGTGTGTGTGTGTGTGTGTGTGTGTTTGTGTGTGTGTCTGAGTGGATCACTGGCCTTCTAGTTTCCTCTCTGGAGATCTAAGAGTCTCGGGGAGATCGTTTCAGTAGGCCCCATGTGGTGATGATTGTAACATACACACTGAAGTCCCTCCCTGCCTGACGTGTTGACCTTGTTACTTTCCATTTCAGGCTAACTACTTCAATCTAGACTAGAAACAACCTCCAGATCCCAGACTTTCATGTGGTACACCTGATACTCCTGTTTAACTTGGCTACTATGAGGTGCTGTCTCTTCGGACTGGACCTGTCTGCTGTCCACTTAGTGTCGTTGCTGTTTTTCATTTACAGTTTACACAACATGCTGGAAAAGTACCCGACAAACTTTCAATCATCAGAACGACAGCAATACAAAGGACCAGCGCAGACCATGTGGATAATTTCTGCAGTCAACATTTGAACATAAACATGTTTAATATTAAAATACAAAACAATCGTAATTCAATAATAAAATGTTTATTGTAGTTATAACAGGAATACTGTACCAAATGAAAAACGGACGTTCTTTTTAGTTGTAGGGGTCCAATCAGCATTAGAAATGTTACACAGAATATTAGTGCTCATTACAGTTCTCTCATACTCCAGTGTGTATGGAGTTTATGGTGATCATGGAGTGTGTTGGGTGTGACATCCTTTACTCATCACCTCCCAGTGAAGAAGTTTGATCTCCAGCCCCTTAAGGTCCAGTAGTGTTTACAGCACATGGGCTGTGGTCCAATAGTCTTGCTTTCTTAGGAAGGTTCCTAACTGAGTGAAATGACCACGGTTCAACGGTTAATTTCTTATCTCCTTTAGCATAGGGCACACTGGTCTGTCCTGTACAGAGAGAATGCCATCTCATAATTCTTTGCGGCTGCCACATTTCAAGCGACACACCATCAGCGCAGATCATATCAGATCAAAAACAGGCATTTTAACCATAAAACTGAAGTCTGTCATTCATGAAAAGGGGATCTGAGACGTTTTTAATCAGATGGTGTTTTTAGTTCAACATTTTGAAGGTGAAGAATGATGATATATAGTGGACTTATAGGTGTAACATTATGTATCAATTGCATATTTTAATTATTTTCATACAACAATTGGGACGCATGTTGATAACCATGTGTGGACAGGAAGATGAATGTGAGCAACCATTCTCAATGTGACAATCATTTCGTTTCACATTTGCGACTGATAGCCTATTTTCTTTTTAAAATTTCAATTCCAGTTTTGGTAATGAAGTAATATTTCTCAACGTCTAGCCCACATTTATATAGCCCACATGAAACAACAGTGAAAATGCATGGAGTAAAGATACGCAGTGTAGTTCATTTTTGGAACATTGTAGTTTCATATGGCAGACCCATGTCCATAACATCCTCCATTGCTTAGTGGAGCATAGGATTGCCGAGCATAGCGTAAGGGCTGTCAGATTCTCTCAGCACCGCGGTTCTCTGTTCCTAGCGCAAGGGCTGTAGGATTCTCTCAGCACCGTGGTTCTCTGTTCCTAGTGTAAGTGATGTCGGATTCTCTCAGCACCGAGGTTCTCTGTTCCTAGTGTAAGTGATGTCGGATTCTCTCAGCACCGAGGTTCTCTGTTCCTAGTGTAAGTGCTGTAGGATTCTCTCAGCACCGAGGTTCTCTGTTCCTAGCGTAAAGGCTGTCGGATTCTCTCAGCACCGTGGTTCTCTGTTCCTAGTGTAAGTGATGTCGGATTCTCTCAGCACCGTGGTTCTCTGTTCCTAGTGTAAGTGATGTCGGATTCTCTCAGCACCGAGGTTCTCTGTTCCTAG
>JAAGVU020000002.1:11895981-11917332 GCA_011763525.2 Mormyrus iriodes
TCTCTCAGCACCGTGGTTCTCTGTTCCTAGTGTAAGTGATGTCGGATTCTCTCAGCACCGAGGTTCTCTGTTCCTAGCGTAAGTGATGTCGGATTCTCTCAGCACCGTGGTTCTCTGTTCCTAGTGTAAGTGATGTCGGATTCTCTCAGCACCGTGGTTCTCTGTTCCTAGCGTAAGTGCTGTAGGATTCTCTCAGCACCGTGGTTCTCTGTTCCTAGCGTAAGTGCTGTAGGATTCTCTCAGCACCGTGGTCCTCTGTTCTTAGCATAAGTGCTGTCAGATTCTCTTAGCAACGCGGTTCTCTGTTCCTAGCCTAAGTGTTGTCGGACTCTCTCAACATCGCGGTTTTCTTTTCCTTTTAGAGCATCAGTAAGGATGCAATGACACAAAAGCAATCACGGAAAAATTACCTACAAATTATTTAATGCCAACTGATCAAACTTTAACTGTGGTATCAGATCAGAAGGGTTGGTTTGAATGTGTGTAGTTGGACGTTCGCATGTTCATTGTGGATGTAGATGTGTGGTGTGTGTTCAGGTATGTGCCCTGCAGTCATACATCAGTGGTGTACATTTGTTTCAGTGAATATGCCCCCCCACCACAATACCCCCTTGCTCAGATGCATTCTGCAGTCCATGTCACAACAAACACTTGACCTACTTCTCTGTGCCGCCCGTGGCTCCCTGTGGTTTCTGCTCTTCTTTGAGCCTGACTCGAACTCGTTCGGCAGGATGTGGTCCAGTCATGCTCTTTCTTCCTTTGTCTGATCTTCCTCTGTGGCTATAAGGGCTGATCTATGTTGTCTAATGCACATACTGAGGGAGGGAGAGCAAACTTCATAGTGAATGCGAGGGCTGTTATGTTGCATTGTGCCCGATCTGGGATAAAGTGGCAGGTTCAAGTCACGAGACAGGCCCTCGAGAAGGACGCATTACCTGAGCTTAAACACAAAATGTATCCAAATGTAGGAGATGAATGATTTCTAAAATTGTTCATCAGTATGAATGAAAGTGCCTGTTCTACAGTTAAGTTATATATGCCTGTTCTGTCTACAAGTTTGTTCCACTGGGATTTTTCAGTATTTCTATCTGCAGAGATCAGCATGGAGATTACCTGTGGGCATGGCTGGTGTAGCCGGATGGTTTGGGGGGAGGGGCAGTATACAACCTGCTTCATTTATATAGTGATCCATGGACAGCTTCAACCTCCTCTCCACCCCACCCCCCATGTGCCCCCCAGTTCATGCTTGGCAGCAGGAATGCTCAGGGGATGGGCAGAGCAAAATTCTTCCAAATGAACAGTACACAGACGGAGAGCAGGTGACTGCGCAAAAGAATGTTCCGGATAGAAGCCAGGTCCAGCAGCCCAGACTGTGGATTCTCTAGGGTGGGGCCCTGGGGCCATGGGCTGGGCTTTTGTTAAATACTCAGGCCAAATTGTGTCACAGAGAAACTGAGACTGTGTAGTCTCACGCTGTCTGGCCACCCTGCTCATAGGCGAGGTGCTGCCTGACCCCATGTGTACACGCACACAGCACATAACATCTGTATCACAGAGATGGATTATGGGTTTGGTCCAGGTGTTTTCTCCTAGAGCTTTATGCTGCCCCTTATTCTCCTGAAGGAATGCACTCCTTACCAAGAACACCTGTAATACCTGTGTAGGGCTGCTGCTTTCACTGAGACATAGAAGTGTTCTTTACCTTCATCTCTCTTCTTTCCACTTTCCTCCCATCATCCTCTCCCTCTCCCTTTTCCTCACCTGTCAGACCTTGCTGATAGCCTGGCAATGGATGATCTCACCTTCCACGAGCAGTTGTTGACCCCTGAAGTCGCCACGGATACCGAGGGGGGGTTGGTGGTGCCAGGGCGCGTGGGGAGCCTGAGAGCCCTGGGGGGGATCGTCCCAGTGGCCAGCGTCCTTGCTGTGCTCACCATCCTGCTTGGACATCCCTAATCCCCACCCACAACCCCTGCTCCCATTGGATATTCGACAGTCCATCAACTGAGCCACACTCCCATGCCCAGCTCCGTCACAATAAACAATGAGGTCTCCTCCTATGACATCATGCCATCCTGGAATCGAGCTGGGGTATCCCACTGTGATGTCCGCCCCAGTGAGGGTTGGGGTATAACCAGTACTTTTTTTAAACTTCTGTTTCACTGACTTCCTGCTCTGGACTGCTTTAGGAACAACCTACTACAGACTTTTTCTCATGTCTCATGTCCAGCTGACAACCATCCCAGCCCCCATTTTGTAAATATACACTCAGACAGCCTCCCCAAAGCCGTTTATTGAGATACTCATGTTGGTATTGTGTCTCTTAACCCAAGTCGATTGTATCGAAGACACAGCAGCTGGGGACCCGGCGCTCCACGTACCAGTGCCTCCTGCAGGCCAGAGCACGCCAAACAAGCTTGTCTGTCACAACCACGAGGATGTCTGTGTTTTATCTGAGAACAACCTTTCAAAATTCCTTTTAGTAATTGCGTTCTTTTTAGCCATTTCCTAATGGCTGCTCAGGTGATCAAAGGCTTCCTATAAGCATTAGGTTCCTAGTATGGGGTGCCTAATGTAAGCCTTCATTTAGTTAACCTGCTGCCATAGCAACTGCAACCAGTAAGAGCAGTGTAGTTGGACAATCAGTCTGGTCTGGGTTAAATCAGTTTAAGCTTGTTGGTCTTCCTGATATGCTACGGGTTCTGTAAGGTCACGAAACCAGGTCCACCATACATATATCCTCAGTGGTCTGGCATGGTTCTCTTCCCCAAACTTTGACAAACCCCTTTCTGACTAGGTCTGTGGACATGTTTGGCTCCTTAGTGTGGGTCACCAGCGTTACCACAGGATTTCCAGATGGTTTAGTTAGTAGGTGGAAAAAGGGGTGAAGTTAGTAAGGTGTAACAGATGCAGCCATTGTTGTTGTCTAATGTAATACTCTCAGTGTCTACTCCTTGCTGTCACTTTTAAAACTCCAGCCTATACTCACACACAGTGTTTTTCTGGCCATACTTCCTCCCTGATGGCAGAAGTGACTTCCCTGCTCAGTCCTATGGATCTCCAAGCCATGTTTTAGATCTCCTCTCCATCTGTATTGTCCAGTTTTGTTCAAGAAGTACTGTGAGCTTGGGATTGTCCTCAACAGAAGACTGAATGAAAGGGCGTTTTGTTCATGTGCCATTGAGATACATGAACTCCGTCCTTGAGAGGAGTCTACTGTGTCCTGGAAAATGGTGAAGGCAGGACACGCATGTGTCATGGGTAAAGAGGCAGGCCCCAAAATCATTTTCCTTCTGTGTTTTGGTAGTTTTGGAAAAGCAGTAAGCTTCTGTGTATAGAGCTGATTTGTCTTCACTCCTTCTCCTGGGGGTGTTTCAGCTCACTGTGTTGAACGTGACTATTACACTATCCAACACTTCACTTTAGTGCTTTCAGGTCTTCTTGACGCAAAGGTACTTAATATATCCAATCATGTGTCAGCCAAACCCTATAAGAGGTAAGAAATGTTTTCTTTTATAACCGTTGACATTGAGAATGAAATTTTCCTGTTTTGCAAAAAATATTAATAAAGCAACTGTCTTAAGTGACTACTTACGACTGTCTGTGTTGTAGTTTATGTATGTCAGATTGGCATGTGTGTATGCGTGATCTGCAATGCAGAATGGCGCGTGTGTGTGTGGAGGGGTGTCTCCTTATAAAACATGAGATCATTCTGGATTGTCACATGCACCAACACCCAAAAACATACCCTGTATATACTAAAACAATGTGCCACACTCAAATATCCAAAGGAAAGTATAAGCTGGCATCTACTATATTATAGATAGATAGATAGATAGATAGATAGATAGATAGATAGATAGATAGATAGACAGACAGACAGACACTTTATTATTCTACAAAGAAACCGTGGGGTCACAGTAACAGGGCACACATTTAGACAGCAAAAAGAGCTAGTTAGACAGTAACAGACATTGCTGTCCTATTTTTTGCATCTATACCCAGTCAGACACATTTATATTGACATAGCAGCTTTCACTTCACGTCTGTAAATGCCAAGCTATTCGCGAGCTCGCGGGATTCCTTCTGCTGCCAGCAGAGTGCGCTCACCAGTGCAAAGATGGTCACCCTCCGCCCCACTGAGCTCCATTTACACTTCGGGCTGCCCAGCTGGCCCCTGGCGTCACACACGCTCGCATGCGCGAGACCTACGCCCAGAGCCGCGGCTTGCTTTCGCGGTCTAACAGCTCAGCACTAACAGCCTCGCAAACAGCACCGCTCGTCCTGCTCGCTGATCCGGCTCCGCTTCCTCTTCCACCCGAGCCGTGTCCCCATCACCCTCCCGACCGCTTCACTTCACAGAACTATTTATGACTGTTTTTTTTTTTGTCCTGCCACATCAACACTGGGATTTTACACCCCCCTGTACCTCCACTCTGTCCTCTCCCCCGCTCCAGATGAAGTCCCGTTGGATCCAGCTGTGCCCTTCTGTCCACAGATGGGTCCTACTCCCACCCTGGGTAAAAAGATTCATCTTATCAGCGGAGTGAGCAAACAGCCTGTTAGACACACACTGGATGCTAATAGGGCAGAAGTTGGGGGGGGGGAGCCACTCCTTTTGAAATGCGTGGAGATTGCATGTTGTCATAGGGTAATGTTGGGTCGACAACAGGGAGAGCTTTCTTCAAATGTGGTGGCTGGAATGTGAGGCTTGGGGGGTGTGAGGTGTTGCTTGAGGTCAGGAACAGCAGGGAAGATGATAAAACCTCTGAAATCCTCAGGGTCACATTATTTTACTTGTTAGAAATTGGCAGAAACTAATCCTTTAGGGCGTCGGAGGTGAGAACAGTTTTACTAAGGGTACATACTTTGACAACAATAATGGTTGTGGAATTCGATGTATTACAGAGGAGAAGCAGTTCAAATCACACATCCAGACCTCCCCTACCACTTTCGAGTCACGTAACTAAAGGCACATTTCACGTAAACCAAACAGACAAGGAGCTAACGTATGTGTGCTTTTGGGGCAAAGGGGTCTTCCACTGGTGATGAACTGTTGACGATGTTCCATGGATTCTTAAATGTATGGCCAGGCCAGTTTGAAACTATGAAGGGGAGACAAAAAAAAATTACGTGAACTAAGTGAAATGCCATACATTCCTCTAATCCAACCCCACTGTTGTTTTAAGCCAGCCATGGTACCTGGTGGACAGATAACGTGGAGTCTGGGGGAATATTTGACTCACGCTTTAGGTTGATTGTTCTATTTTCTGTCCCTTTCTTTAGCCTGTGCTATTGAGATACAGAGTTACATTAATGTCACATTTAGGTCATTTGACAGACCAAAGTGACGTACAAGTAGGGCAAATAGCACATTACAAACATACGTGCTGTGAAGTCGACTAGGTATAAGTGCAGCGAGGCTGAGCTTCCAATGAAGGCCCAGGTACACGTGTATGTCGTATAGGAGCAGAACATCTAGCAAAGCGAGTGTACACTGGAATATGAGGATATTGGGATTTTTTTTTCTTTACAGAGCTCCTTGTGTGTGTTTTACACATTATAAATTGTATTAGTGTTACCATGTAAGTCCAACAGACATAAGTTAGTTTTATAAATACATGTGATGGCCTCCTCCATTCTTAACTCGATGACAACCGAGATGGTCCGGCGAACCAGGTCATCTTCAGGGGTGTCCTCCCAGATTAGTCAAGGGTTAACAGCATAGGGGAAACTTTTTCTCTTCTCTTTTGTTGCCCCACAGAGCTTCGCTTGCAGCCCACCCTCTCACATGCATCCCGAGTCTACGTGCTCCCCGAATCCCCCCCCAGAGCTCCCGATTGGCTGCCGGCTCTCCCAGGGGCCGCGCAGACAGAATGGAAGAAGCAGGTTTTGGAATGCCGGGGCACAATAAATGGAATGTCATTTCACCGACGGCTGTCACACACACACACATACACACACACGCACACACTTACAAGCCCTGTCATGTTACTTTCAAATCTTTCAGGACTTAGCCTATGGCAGTAAAAGCATAAACATTTCTGAGTGTCTATCTTGATTTGAGATCTATCTTTCCATCACAAACACAAAACTCAAATTCAAACAGAAACACAACAAAATCAGAAAAAATATACATCGCCAAACAATGGGTTACACCTGCAGTGTGATGAAAACGCAAAACTAAAACAGTATAAACTGCAAAACTAAAGAGCAAAGTCATGAAGCCCATGAATAAACTTCACAAAACACATCTCTCTGAAAGGGAGCTGAAGCTGCTTTCATTAAATCCAAAGCCATCCCCAAATTTAGAGACACAAATAAATTGAATCAGAACGATTCAACTTATTTGTCAACAACAGAACATCTTCAAAAGCATCTTATTCCCATCCCATCCTTCTACATTAATTAAAAAAAAATTGTTTAACATGGTTGAAGAGAACAGACCTGGTGTGTTTGATACAGCAGAACAACAATTGAGTTTCAAGGACTAACAGTCTCAGGATGGTGGGCTAATGGTTAAGGAACCTGACCAACAGGATGCTTGCAAATGACTCAGCAGCTCTCCTTTCCTTCTATGAGACCCTTAACCTGAATGATTGTGGTGGAAAAAGTGACTGTGTTCATGATAAGTCGCCTTGTTTTCTGCTGGGACATTAAATATCTGCTGACCTCAAGAACCCAATGGTAGCAGCCCCGACACACAGATGCCTACACACGTGGCTCGCTTGTCTGCTGCCAGGCGACTTCGTTTAGTAACGAGGCACCACAACGAGCCCGCATGGCCAGCATTGTCATAGCGAGCTGTCATCCCTAGAGTGAGATGTTCTCCCCATCTTTGGCACCCAAGGACGGACTGGGTTTCGTTTGTCTCTGGATCCCGGCCATCTATACCGGCTGTGGTGCATTTAGTTCTATGGGACTCTGGTGAATGCCATTCACGCTCCCCTCCCAGTCTCCGTACCATGTGTGTTTGCTACAGTTTGGACGTCACAATGCAGGCTGTCCTCCTGATATGTATCTTCAGAAAGCTGCACTGTTCAGTTCATATTTCTGATTCTAGTCCGGCAAGTTGCATTTTAAAAATATGCTTGTTGCTTGGTGGGTGCTCGATTATACATCGATCAAACAGTTTTATCAATGCATATATACGTGGCATTTTCCATCGACTCTTGCGTGAGTCAGAGATTGGGATGTAAGCTGCTTAAAACTGCATGCAAGCTATTTAATTAGTATAGCCGACGCTAATCTGAAAAACAGGCCTAATATTCACAGCGTGGTTTAGAAGACGTTTGAAGGAGAAGGGGGGGAAAAAAAGCCTTGGGGGGCGCACTTCCACTCTTGCTTTCACACTCCCAGCCAGGTACTGCGCGCCACTGGCTCTTTGTCCAGACTGCCACTGCGGGAGCGCGCAGCCGTGGCCGCCAGCCAGGGATCGTGGTGCGCGCACAACCTCTGGAGTCCGACTGCGGTTACGGTGCCAACTACTCGTCTGAGCCACAGCAGGAGACACCGAGAAAAACTTTTTCGCCAACTTCGTAATTCCCGATTTAAGTTTTTTTTTTATTGTCAGAGGCACGCCTGCGCTCGCCACGGATGCAACTGTACTTAAGAAACTTAACAGAAGTAACTGCTGTGTGTACAACCGAAGTTTAGTTTCAACGTTTTCACTTTTCTTAGTAGTACAGCGAAAAGTGCATATAAAAGTAACAAAGAGACACTGCGCGGAGACACAGAAACGGAATGCGGTTTATACTACGGATGGTTTTCGCGTCTGATTTTTGAGTACTGCTGTTATTAGTAACTTAACACTCAACAACCAAGTTTCGAAGACAGTGGGGGACCGCGCACCAAACAATCCACTTAACCAACAAGTCAGTATAGTGAGGAAGCGCATGGGGAGATCGGCGGACGAGAGCTAGCCAGCGGCGCGACTCCATGAGGATCAACAAGTTGGGGGCTGAAACTCCGCATTAGTAACATTTGTATCGAAACATATATATATATATATATATATATATTTTTTTTATCTTCCACGGTTTTTTCCGCCACGTGAACTGAAAGTCCAACATGAAGGCGACGCTTGTTCTGTCCGCAGTTTGCGCCTTGACTGCGATTTTAGTGTCGGTGGGAGCCGAGCCGAAAACCAAAAGTTGCAACGAGGTAAAAGCGGCGTACGGCTCCAAAGGCTTCAATCTGAACGATGTACCCAACCAGGGGCTCAACGGTAAGCTCCAGCTCCTCACCTGCATTTACACACACCCAGCGATCTTAGGCTTTTTCGTCCTCTTTAACACCTTACTGCACTTTTTGTCTGCCAGTTGCCCCACTCTTTAAGAAATTTAATTTTAAAAAGTTACGAAAGTGCACTAGTCACGCACTAGTGATTAAGAAACATTTATTGGATTAGAGATTTCTGGTGTTTGATACTGGTGTTAAAACAATGTACTTTGTTTTATTTTTTTCCCTTTTATTTTCTCTGATTTCTGCCCCTAGGGCGTGTATTGTTCAAAAGCGGAGATTTTTATTTACTAATTTATCCGCTGGTGAAGTAGATTGAACCGCGGATTGAATTTGACAATATTAAATCAATCGTTCCCAAAAATAACGAGCTTTTGAACTTTGAGTGTTACCTGTGTCGATGTTCATTTATTGAGCGATCGATGGTGGCGCTTGGTGTAAGAGTTAATTTTAGGGTTATTAGATCAGGAAGCAATTGTAGCGGGTTATACAATAACAGGAACAAAAGCAATAAACAAATGCAACACGGTGCAGCGCTACGGGCAGCCGGCCAGACTGTGTTTAAAGACTGGCTGTTTCGGTCGCGGTTCTGAAAACCCAGTTCTGTCGTCTGATCAATTAACTCAGCAGAAGGGACCGCATGAAATTTGTAACATCCTCTGTGAGCTCTAATGGTCATGTAAATTAAGCGGCAGATTTTATCTTAAAAAGGAGGGGGTGGGCTAAGCACTGACTTTCTTCCCCCCCCCCTTAAATCTTTTGTTGTTCGTTAGGTGAGAAAGAGCAGCCTGGGGATAGGTTTCGTTAATTGTCTATTTTGTTTCATATATGTCAAGTAATTGCCGAATTTGGCCGCATTTGGTCTTTGTTTGATGGCTTTTGCAGTTTATACTGGAGTTTGGAAAGACGGGGGGTGGGGGATTTAAAGAAATTCCTTACTGTGCCTCGCATACCTTAAAATCCCACCCAAGCTTCCACTTTCAGACCCCGATCAAGCCGTTGGAATATTTCCACGTTTTGTCAGTAAAGTTAATACACTAACTTGTTTCAGTCGATTGCACTAAAGTCATTTTAATGAGTAATTCGTGGGCTAGTCGGTTAGTTGTGGGTCAGTCAGTTGGCTGTAAATGTGTAATGCAGGTTAGTCTAAACGTATGAAATTCTCTCGACGCACTCAGTTTCCGCTGTTAACGTTTTCCCAGATTGCAAGTCATTAAACGATTGCCCAGTGGAAGTTTAGATGATTAGTTTGCCATTTAGCGAACTGAAAAGGCTTGATTTTCAAAACCTTTTGCATATTTTTAAAACTAGTCAGAATACATTTCTTTTAAAGTCGTAAGAGGATGTTTAGAGTTTCTGACTGTTGGTTGTGATGTATAATAATTGATTAAGCGCGGGGTAACTGCTAGGAAAGGGGGGGGGTCAGCCAAACGGGACCGACTAACATTCGCAGGTTTCCCGATCCTGTCCGAATTATGTCATGACTTTGGTATCCATCGTTTTTTAGCTGTAACCCGGAAGCTCAGAGGTTGCCAAGCAACTAAATAACATCACGTAAATGGCGGCAGACTGGCCTTCAAGAGCTGTGTTTGTTCTTAATCTGTGGGCCATTCTACTGGCATGCTGGTGCTCCACACGGTACCCTTGTCATTTGCTGTGTTTGCCCAGTGCTAGAGGCGAAGAGCAGGGTCTGTATGGCACATATAAAAACAAATTGCCCCGACAAGTCCAGGAGCCCCTTTTGGGCCTACGCATCTATGAGGAAGGGTGATTTCCAGAGAAACAGGCTGCAGAGGAAATGTAGGGGGGGGGGGAAAACCCTGCAATAAGTTTCCTGTTTCTCTGGAGAAAATGTTTTTGTGCCAAAACCTAATTGAGGTGGCAACACCCTGCTGTCCTGGGGCCTTGCAGCCGTTGTACCTCACGGGAATCACGTAAAGGCCAAGTAATGATTTATATCGCGCTGCTTGTTCCTGCCCAATCCTGGCATTCTGGTTTTCCAGAGCTGGGTGTTTAGCGATATGGAAAACTGCCCTGCCCTCCCCGGCGAGTAGGCTGCTGCTGGGAGGAGTGAAGTGGCAAGACGGAGGCCCCTGTGGCAAGCAGCCAGCGAGGATGTGATCATTTATGCGCTTAAGCAGGTCGTCCGTTGCATCTGTACATAAGATTGGGGCGGGGGGGAGGGCTTAGGTGTAAAAGTATCTATTTTAAATTATGCAGCATGCCACAGAAATTATTTTAACACAAGTGTCTTTGGTTATGCTGGGATTACGTAATGTTGCAGTGGAATGGTCATAAGAGGTTTTTTTTATTGGCAGCTGGGAAGGCGTGTTTTGAAAGCAGAAAAATGACCCGAATAATACGGGCCGTTGGGAGACTGTTTCCACTGACACCGCCGCCCTCCTGCTCTCCCATCCGTACGAGGTTGTATGTAAACTTATGTGCCCCCCCCGATAACCCTCACTGGGCCTGGGTGGTACCTGTTTGCTGTAATGAGAAATTTCTTTGCGTCTTCCTCCAGTCATATGCTCACGAGCAACAAATACATTCTGGGCAGCCTCATTGGTTTAAAGGAAGGACCACTGATACAAGGGGGGGGGGGGATTGGGATCTCGCGCGGCAGTTGGTTGTCGGCAGATGCGACCAAAAGTTTTAACGCCCGACGGGGCCCTTTGATGCTGTGCTTAAGAGCGAATGCTTTAGGAAAAATGTCGAGTTGTATAAATGTATTACAGAATGTAAACTCAATTAGTGTGTGAGCTGTTCTGGAAAAAAAGTGTGTAAAAGTAACTCCCCCCAAGTCACACCTCTTGGTCAGCCTCTCATGCAGTGTTTAGAACCTCTGGCTGGGTGTCAGATGAGATGGTTCGCCCTCAGATGCTTGTACCAGGTGCTCCAGCTTCTCCTTTGGGGGGGGGGGCGTGCCCCTCCACCACGAACAGAATCTGTTTTTCTTTAGGCTGGCAGTTGGGTCTTACATCATGGCTCGGGAACGGAGTGTTGGCAGGCATTAAAGATGGGGAAATGTCTCCCCCCTGCCCCCCACCCCACTTGAATTATCATCCAGTTACTAATAAATGTACTACAAGGGAAATAAAGTAGGTGTGGGATCTCGATGCTTCAGCCTCCAGGCTGGGGGGCGAGGGTATGGACTACTGGGGATGGGGGTGGGCGTATGAATTTGCACCCTGGCAAGTGGATATAGGGAACCGACCTAGTTCAATGTGTGTTGCCATGGAGACACACTGGTATCTCATTGATAAACTGCACGGTTCACCAAACGGTTGCCTTTGCAGTCATGAGGTCCTGCAGTAATATTCCATTCACTGTGATCTCTGCAAATGTGACTGGGTGAAATCCACACTGCCGGCTGATTTTCCAACCTGTGAAGATGGCCCTTGCAGTTTTGGGATGCCCGTTTACTGGTGTGTGACCTGCGGGTCCCGGTTTGCCTCAAGTACCTTTTCTCCTCCTGAAATCATATGTCCTTGCTGTTGCCAGCTGCCCTGCTTGGTCCCCTGCTCCGAAGCTCCGTTTTGGTTCCGATGTTTCCGAGAGCCATGCCAGAGGAAGTACGCCTAGCCGGCCTCTGTCGTCGTGGCTACAGTGTACCTATATCAGCATGAAAACTAATGTGAGCGCAGTGCTTATTGCCACACTGTTTTCTGCACTGTAAATTTAAAAATACTTGCTCTTGAAAGAAACCAGCCTAATTTCTTATTGCCCCCCCCCCCCCCAGTTTTATGCAGCGTAAATGCTAATTTCTTTTGGTAGCTGCTCATTTGCAACCTGGCTGTTAAGTGTACATAACTATAGAAACGCTCGCCTTGGCGACGTTACCTGCCCACTACTGTCTTTTTTTATGGTTGCTGCAGAGTGGAATGTGGTGCTGTCTTGCTGACCTGTGTGTTGACCAGAGAGCCGTCGTCTGGATGAAAACATACAGCATTTTCCTCTAAGTCCCTCTGTCTCTTGAGGGGAAAGGCATGCAGCTCCTGGACCTCACAGCCCATCGTTTATGTGATTAGCACCAGCGCTTTGATGTCGTTTATCCCAATGAGATTTCCTTTCCACTTAACGAATCGAATCCAGTGGTTTCCCAGACGTGAGCGGATCTTCGGCGGGGGCCTGGTCACAGTGGGATACCTCTCCCCATGTCATGTCCTGGTTTTGAGCTAAGCAGGAGGGATTGTAGGATTTTTTTTTTTTTTTTTAAGGTGGGGCGCATTAGAGGGGCCATGATTCATAGAGAGGGGCCAACGCTATCGTTAGCCAATGAAGTGTTTTCCATCGGTGAGTGACGGATGTGGTCACTCCGAGAGCTAATCAGGTTTTAGCTGGGGCCTGTGGCCCCGCCCCTGTGTATGCCCTTGTAGCTAGTCGAACGATAACCATTTGGCACGGGGTCAAATCTGGGAGCCAGATCAATGTTCATCTGTTTCTGTGGGACAAGGCTGCTGGAGACGTATGTTTGACCAAACAACTCTTTGTTAAACATTAACTGGCCTGTTTCTTTGGGGAAACAAGCCTTGGTGTGTAGAAGTAAACTGGGGGATTCATTCTGGAAAAATAAATCTATTGCTGTAGTAGTTGTTGGTTTTTTTTTGTCTCCAAAGTGAAACAATTTTCTGCTCTAAACAGTGTAATTGATTCCTTTCTGAGGGCTGCCTTGCATGTTAGGAGTCGGAGCCTTATGCTAAATCGTGTGAAAATAATTACCCTAGCGAGGCTGGTGCCTGTTCTTGACTAAGCCACCCCTGTCTGTGTACCCAGTTGGGTACATCTCCCAGACTGGCAATTTGTGCCAGGGAACTGGGAGGGACAACCAGGGGGTCAGACTGGTGTGGGCATGGGGACTGGGTGACTGTGTGCCTATGCAGGTTAACATGGAAATGTTTTTTATTCCGGATGCCTGCTGGAGGTACTTCTCATCTGTAATAACGGTCCTCCTGGGTATGTTAATTAGTAGCCCCATACAATATCTTGCTGGCCACCCTGTGTCCCATCCCACAGTGTTCACTTCCCCGTGTTCCCTGCCCCCCTGCTGCTGCGGTGCCATTGCTGTATGTGAGAATCTCCAGGTGTAGCATGCAGGCTACTGGGGGACTGATTTGGGATCAGTGTGAATGGAGAGGCTCTGCTGAGCCTGCAGTTTAACAAAAAAAAAATGCGTGTTAAACAAAGCTACGGTAACGAGTGGCATCTCTTGGGCAGAGTGTCACCCAGACAGCCCCTTGGAGGGCCTTTTCTTGTGGGGGGGGGGCTCATGAGTGTGAGCTGGATCCCTAGTGCCCATCTTGGGCCAGCCAGCATAATCCCTACTACTTAGATCTCCCCCCGATGCCCCCCTACCTCGCAGTGAGCCCTTCTCCCAAAACGCTTTCTTGATTATCTTATCCTCGGGACACCCACTCCAGGACGTGGGTACCAACCCCCCCCCCCCCTCAAAAATGTCACGAAATGTACAAGTTTGAAAGTTTTGTCATACGTACAAAGTACAATGACATTCTTTCTTCAATGCCTTCTCCACAGACTACAGACAATTAACAGGACAGTGCCATGTTACGGTATAATAAAAACATAGAGAAGTGCAAAACACTAATTACTGTGAGAAACTTGTCACCAAAGGATATCTAGCAACATATAATAAATGCAACATTGTACATTTAGTAGTAAAGTGATGATATGTGGCAATATAAAGTAGCGCAGTGGGCAGAATACAGAGAATGCGACATTACAGAACTAGCAGTAAATGATAAGAAATAATGCCAAATGATGAGCATGGAACAGGTCAGTACTAGATGCCACTTCAGATGCATGGTCTTGCATGTGGTATGTATGTATTTGCAGATGATGGACAGCTAGCGGTCATAATTGTGGAAGATGTCAGCGTGAGTTGTGTGGGGTGCGTGTGTCGACGTTAAATGCTGGAGGCGTCTCTCTGTGTCTGAGAAGGGGAGTGAAAGGAGCAAATGACTGATGTCTGATAAATTGACCGTGAGGCACAGCACGATGGCAGACGATATCAGAGCCTGCTGAAGATCCTGGCGGCTGCGGGGCTGCTTCTCTGTGCACGATTAGCGTCGCGATTTGTCATCTTTTATTTCCGCAAACCCCTTTGCTGAGTAACCTGGACGTGTCGCGCCGCTTTGGAGATCGTGCGCCTGTGGTAGAAATTTCTCTGAGTCGACGTTTAAGAGCTTGACAACCTTTATTAACCACTGAGCTCAGGGGGAACAGGCGCTCAGCACTCAGTTGTGCGTCTTGTGCTCTACTCCCTGAGCAACAGGTTCACACATCTTTTATAGGCATAAGACACTTCGGCGATGGGGTTTTCGCCCCCCGTCTCCGAGAGGCGATGGGGTTTTCGCCCCCCGTCTCCGAGAGGCGATGGGGTTTTCGCCCCCCGTCTCCGAGAGGCGATGGGGTTTTCGCCCCCCGTTTCCGAGAGGCGATGGGGTTTTCGTCCCCCGTCTCCGAGAGGTGAGGTCAGGGCGACCTTATCACTTCTCCATTTCCACACTTCTGTTTTCCTTTTTCTGACCTCTTTACCCTGGTTTGCACAAGCATATTCTAATTCAGTCATGCATACATCTTTTATTCTATCATTGCTACAGCTTACTTTCAGGGTCAGGTCTGCACCTTGCCCCAGTCTTCTTGCAGATCAGCACACTTGTTCCAAAACGGTTCCTCAAAGTTGCATTAAGTCATTCAACAGAAGCTTTTCTATTTAAGCATGCGTGCATTATATTAACAGGAACTGCTCATTATCAGTACATTAGTAACAGCACATTAACAATATGAGTATCTCTTTCTTAATTAAGGGTTATATATGTGATTTGATTTGCATAGATATATATTGGTTTTTGTAGATCGATTTGCCTAATCTGGATTTTCCTACCACACGCCTTGAGTTTGAAACGTTACATTAACAAAGCCGCTGGAATTCCGCTTTACGTATCATATCCACCGTCAGAGTGCCTGCTTCCCTCCCCAGCTTTCACAAGTTGGTGAGGTGTGTGAGCTCAGCAGTATTTGGGACTACGGGGGGGCGTCGTCTTTGATGGTGCAGCTAGAAGGTTGATGACCTGAAAGCTGTGGGCTGATTCCTGCCGCAGAGCCACACCTTGGATGAATTGGGCTGGACTGCACCCTGTCAGTACATGTCCCTGGGTAGCTCCCCTCCTTACCTCCTTTCTGGTGGATGGTGGTCAGATAATAAGAAAGTCGTCCTGTCAAGTGTCCTGGGTGGAATTTGGGTGGCTAAGAAACATGTGTATAAACCAGTCCTTTGAAATATCAGTAGGGCGGTTTGTGTGGTGGAGGGGGGGGGGGTCTTATGTGCTCTGCCTCTGCAGAGATGCTTTGCAAATGGAAATAAATGTCCAGATTGAAATGCCAGTCCTCAGCCGTAAGTTTTAACCATCGGTGTCGTTAGGTCTGATCCCAAGTATTTTAAGCCTAGTCCTGATGCCAATCTTCTTTCAAAAAAGCAAAAAAAATTAATAAATCAAGCCCCAGGCAAACTTGACTTAGCCCCTGATCTTTTTAATAGCTAAAAACTCCCCTTGTTTTTACTAATAACTTAGTGATGGCTAAACACTGGGGCTTTATGGCGTGCTCAACCCAAGGCTGAGGGTGCTTTGGGATCCAGTCAGGCCCGGTTAACCAAGGAGTCTAAGCACAGTTATCCGGCTTCTGCCCCAGGCTGTGGATGGTGGTGTTGGGCCTTAAGTAACATTTGTGACCTGTGGCGCCTTAAGAAAACACCCCTCATCCTGTTTCGCCATGGAGTTTAGTTGTCTTCTTTTCCTCCTTTCTTGCGCTCTCTCTCTCTCTCGTTCATCGCATCTTCCTCCCTTACAGGTGTTGCCTTTCGAATTAGCGCTGCACATTCAAACTTCTCCATTAGCCTGGAAAGCAGCACATTTCTGCGGCGAGCATACAAAGAACACACTGTTAAAGAGGTGTTTCTTCAAGCAAAGAAAAATATTTAAGGTGAGCAGTAAAATAAGAGTTCCCTGTATCACTCTGCCCCCCTCCCTCCAAACGTGTCATGGAAATAGGCGCTTTTAGCTGCTGGAAGTCCTGGAAACTGCCACGTATTTTCTGGATTTTGATTATTAGGGTATAACTGAAATTCTGTTGCCCCTGCTGATTGCAATTTTTTTTGTCCCCCATTTTGTCCCAAAGGTATGTTATTGCTCATGAGAATATTATGCCCCCCCAGTTCTGCTGTTTCTATCGAAAGGGGAGGGGGTGCAGAAGGTGGAGATTTGATTGGTTCCACCTGAGATACGTCTTCTTGAGTCTCTCCGCCATGTCTGGCCACTCAGGGTTCTCACTGTGGCTGTGGAGCGATGCCGTTCTTCGCTGGCTGCCAAGGGGGGGCTGTCCATGCGGGTTAGGGGCGGCTGAGTGGGGGCAAGCCCCTCAGAAGGCTGACCTGGGAAACGCTGCTTGCGGGGAGCTTTTGTGTAGCCAGACAAAGGCGGAGCCGGAGGCCTCGGGGAAGCGGTCGATGATGTGGAATCTCCCGGGGGGGGGGTTATGGGTAATGTTCACGGATGACGGCACTCTGGAATTTTTTTTTCACTCCCTCTCAGAACAGAGGTTTTCAATTGGCTAAAAGCCCAGGGTATTTTGGCTCTTGCAGATCATTCTCTGAATTCGCAGGGAGAATGCATGTGTGCGAACATTTTTCTGACACTCCTGTTCTTTTTCCGCGCTACATATAAAGGAGTGTTTGCTCAGCTGGAGAGAGTGACCCGTCTCCCAAGCCACCAGTGCTGGTCCCTGATAAGTGTGTGACCTCACCTCAGTTACCGGTCCTCCATTGTGGTACCCTGCCAGCTTCCAGCATGTTCACGGTTATGTTTTAGGGGCCACGGTCCGGCTGGTCTTCCAGGTCTTGTTGCCATGGAGAATTTAAACCGGGCGAAATGGGTTCTGCAAATGCTGTTTAAATCCAGTTTTTCTCCAGGAATCAGGCCTGAGGGATGCAACGCACCCCCAGCACCACCACCCACACGGGTGACCGGTTTCTGGATCGTCGCTGTGGGCCAGTGCTGGTTCGAGGCCTCACGGCTGCACGGAAGGGGGGCAGCATCTGTGGAATAGCTGCATTTTAGAAATACAATCCCCCAGCCAGGGCAGAAGTGCCTGGGGTGGGGTACTTGTGACTGCAGTGTTTGGGGGATTCTCTTATTACTATGAAAGGTGTCAGCTGACACATTTGTTAATATGGGGTGTTCCACTAGTTATCATGTAGCTGCACATTAGTGCGCGGCTTCCCGTTAGTATGGGGCAACCCATTAGCATGACTTCCTATTAGCATGTTTCTGCCCATTGGCACAACTTCCTGTTAGCATCTGGCTTCCCATTAGCACAACTTCCTGTTAGCATCTGGCTTCCCATTAGCACAACTTCCTGTTAGCATCTGGCTTCCCATTAGCATGTGACTGTCTATTAACGTGGATTTATTTGTGTCTCATGGAGAGGAAGATGGGGTCGGGGAAGAGAAGCATTCCAAAACACCTGTTCTTGTACTTGTGCAGATGGCAAATGAAGGATCATTAAAATTCATTTCCCGTTATTGTGTTGCTGTTGATTAGCATGGCTTCTTGTTAGCGTGCAGCCTGTCCTCCAGTGTGAGTGAGCAGGGTTGCTGGTTCTGCTCTCTCCGTGTGTGTGTGTGTGTGTGTGTGTGTGTGTGTGTGTGTGTGTGTGTGTGTGTGTGTGTGTGTGTGTGCACGCAAATCTGTTGTCAGTTTGCAGTACTGAATGTGTTACCCTCCAAATTGTGGAGGGGGTCTGTGGGGTGACTTTGGAGTCGGGTGGGGTATCTATCACACCTAAGTCATCGCATAGTGAGTGATCCCTACTCCAGTGCACTGTAGATTCTGGAGCAGCTTGTATCAGCCAGTGTGGGGAGCCCTCAGTAAAGCAAGGTGGAGGGTGTTGGCAGCCTGACAGTTACTGTCTGCGAATGTCTTTCTGAATCTGTGCGTCTGTGTAACCCGGTATTTGGTTATTAATAGAGAAGCAGCTGTTTTTGAGGCTGCCGCGGTGCACTGAGAAGGGAGTGCGGCCCATTGGCTGGGGATAGACGCCCCATAGCAGGAGAACCAATGACTCCGGTCAGGTAACATCTGAGGCGCAATGGGAAGCTTGCTGTTTGAACCCGGTCCACATGAGGTCACCATGCACAGCCCCCGCTGAGGCTTGGCTGTGTCGTGGTCTCCCTCTCGATAAGGCCCTGTGTTTAGACAGAGCCCTGGGGTACAGACACGGGACATACCTGCTGTAACGGGCCATAATCATCCCTCCTGAAATATAATTACTGTGATTGAGAGTCTGAGTATGAGGTCGTTAACTTTAATCTTCTCCTTTTCCATTAATGCCTTATCTTTGTCTTTCCAGTAGAGTTATCTGGTCCTGAGGCTTTTTGGTGTCGCTGAATTCACACTCATTTTTGTTATACCTGAAAGGGATGAAGAAGCCGAGTAAGACAGGGGTGTAGGAGCTACCCAGCTGGATTCCCCATTCATTTACCACCGCCCGCGCACTCTGTGAAGGCTCCAAGTGTGCCTGGAGTGTTTGAAATGCATGTAAATCACACACACAATCCTCTGGTGATCTTCACTCCTTCCAGGACATGATTCCAGTTGAACATATGATCAGAATCAACGAGGTCTTGTCTGTGTGACTCTGAGGAGCTGATTGTTCAGTTGCTGGGGCTAAGTTTCGGGGGCTGTAATGTTGGGGGTGGTGTGTGGTTTGACATGTTACGACGTTGTGCCTATGGTCACTAGGTTACCGGTTCAAATCCAAGAGTCCATGGAATGACTTCACCATTGGCTCCTTCAGCAAGGCCCTTAACCCCAAATTGCTCCAGGGACTGGCTGACCCTGCTCTCTCAATGGTGTCTCACTTTGGACCTTTTGAGGTTCCATGTCACAATATTAATGCTGAAATCTGATACAGATAAGCTTCTCTGAGACTTCATTACATTCTGATGCCTTCACCGGTCTTTGTGCTTTTGAATGAGTCCTTCACTGCCAGGTAGGACAATCGTGAGCCTCCTGAATGAAGTGAAAGCTTCTGCCTTCTATGCTCTTGTGGCTGGCTGTCCTGTGATGATGGTTTGTCTGGCCAAGCGATTCTATTCAGAAGGTGGTCGTTCTGGAATTAGAAGACCACGGAAGGCAATGTATGCATTCCTGGGCTTTCAGGCTATATGTGTGTCTGTGGGGGGTGGGGGGTCGGGGGTGGGGGGGCCTGGCCGGCACACTGGGAGGTCAAAGGACAGCCGCTCTGTCAGGGGAGGGGCTGTTAACCTTTGACCTTGCCGGTTAAGCCTGCAGGGCCGTAGAGGCAAAGCAGTGGGGTCTGTCTGGGGGCCTGGGTGGTGAAGATGGGGGGTGGTGCTGACTAATCTGGGCTTTGTCCACATGGCATTCTCCCCCCCACTCCCACCACCACCACCACCACCACCCCCGCTGGAATGCTGTTCTCTAGTGAGGCCATGTGGATGGGAAATGACTAATTTTGGGAACAATTTCAAGAGGAAAAGAGTAGGAGAATCTGCTTGCTTCTCCAAGGGGTGGGGGTGGGGGTGTGGATTGGGGTGGGAATGGAGGCATATCTGGGAAGTCTCTGAAACACCCGTATATGCCTTTTTCCTTATTTTGTTGATGGAGTTTCGGGACAGGGAAGCTTCAGGAGTGGGGCACCGTGCCATCAAGACGACTCCGTCACCGGGTAGCCGAGGGGCTCGTGATCGCCTTTGAGCAGCAGCTCTCTGTATGAGCTAGCGGTCAAAGTGTGCTCTGCTGGCCGCTACCTTTTTGCACCCCGTACAGCGTTGGGTCTTGGGTTACAACAAACCACGAAACTGCTGCCTTCTCCAGTGCCACACTGATGCGCGGTCGCAGTGTGTCCCGCCCTCGCATGGGTTCGAACCCCATGTGACACTCTCTCCGTCTCCGTTGTCCCAGGCGCACACCTGAAGGTGTGTCCTCAGGGCTTCACTTGCTGTACGGCTCAGATGGAGGAAAAGCTGAGCCAACAGAGCCGCTATGACCTGAAGGCCCCAGTCAGCCAGCTAAGCTCCACCTTGCAGAGCACCTTCACTCAGAGGCACCGCCATTTTGACCGTAAGTGGACCGCAAACACTCGCACCTCACAGCACCTTCGCTCAGAGGCACCGAAAGTGGACCGCAAACATAGGTGAGATCAGTTCTCCTCCTTTGAGAAGGACCGTTTGGTTTTGGCTGCACTCAGTATGACCGGGGTGAGGAACAGACCACAGTTTTGAGTCACTGGGATCTTTGCCCCCAACAAGCCTACTCACTCATCCACCCCAATGCAGATAATTCTCTGGATAGCTGTAGTGCCAGCAGCTGCTCATGTGCTGGGAGGGCTGGCGTGGGTGGCCCCGCATCCAGTGTGCCAGCCTGTCCAGCCATCATCCCCGGCACACAAATATCTGCCTGGCGTAGCAGCTGTAGCAGAGGGAGCGCCCTGAACTTGGAATTGTGGGTAACCATGATTGAGTTTCTCTGCAGGTGTGTGCGTACGCATGTGGCGGGCTGCCCGTGGCTTGATGTATATTTATAGTAGCGTGAGGTAGGGAGGCTGACGCTTGCACGCCCGCGCCGTGCAGGAAGTGGTCACGCTGATCCATCATCAGGAGCCGGAGGCTGGAGTCATAGCCAATTTAAATTGTCGGCCCGAAATAGGTTCGGAGTCTGCTTTGTGCCCCGAATGGTGTACACCACTGTGGAGCAGCCAGACTGGTGGGGATGAACTCGAAAGAGGTTCGGGTACAAACTGGGAATGATGTGGGATTGCAGATTTTGCTCCAAGTCCAAGGTCTCCCCAGAGGTACTCGATGAGCTCCAGGGGCACAGAAATGGGGGGGCGGGGCCTGGTAGGTCACTCCCCTCGCTATCCAGTCTGCCGCCTTTAAGCTACAAGCCCCATACTGCTGCCCTGGTGGCCTACATGCCCCGCGCTCCCCCCCCCCCCCCCCCCCCCCCCCCGCCCGCGCCGCCAAGCCCCCACCCGCCCCCCGCGAGCCGCGCACCGACCGTCCCCACACCCACA
>JAAGVU020000002.1:11917342-11945697 GCA_011763525.2 Mormyrus iriodes
GGGGGGGGGGGCGGGGGGTCCCCCCCCCCGCCTACCCAGTTCGCCGCCTTTATGCTACAAGCCCCCCCCCGCGGCCCTGGGGGCCCACTGCCCCCCCCCCCCCCCCCCCCACTGGACCAGAATGCCTCGCAGCAAACAATCCCCACTGACTCATTGGATGGACCCAGTCTACTTTGACACACAGACACACACACACAGACACACACACACACACACACACACACGCCCGGAGACACACATGCCGGCTGACTTTAAACTTGGGGCTGAAGTGACATTGCAGGGTGGGGGGATTCTTTGTTCCCTGCTCTGACAGCCGACCCCAGTCTTTGTGGGAGCCTGGGACACTAGGGGGTGGTGGGGGGGCGACTGGGTTAAAGAGAGACTGCGGTGTTTCCAGTATCCCTGGTTACACAGCGGGGGGTGGCTCAACTTAACCCAGCAGCTAGGAATCCCACAGCTCCGTCCCCTCTGTGACAGGTTGTGGGGGGGAAAGCGAGGGTTCGATTGGCTGGGGGTTTTGGGGGAGGGCCCTCTGATCGAAGTGATAAATGGCGGTTCAAGTCCCATGGTGGTGGGGCGGTGGACTGCACCCTTTGGGTGAGGCAGCGCCTCTGTCTAGATGTATAAATTAGTGAAATTGCGAGGTATGCAAGTCGCTTTGAACTTAAGTACGTGCTGCACAGACACATTAGGTTAATTATGGAACTGCCGGGTAAGCAAACGAGGATTCTGATCGCTATCGTTTGGGGCGTGGGGCTTGTGCTGTCGTGATGGAGGCAAGCAGGGGGCGCTCACGCCTCACCTTTTGGCTCCCGGTGTCATCACTGTTCCCCTCCTCCCTACTAGGAGGGCGAGGTGAGAGTCCTCTGGAGCATCTGAGGAATTTGAATTTTTTTTGGGATTAAGAAAGTAGTGGGTGGGAGTTTGGAGATTGCCGGTGAATGGGAGGACTGCATTATTTTTCTGAGGATGGGGGGGGCGCTACATTCCACAGGAAGAAACAGGTTATTGTTCTTTAGAAGAATCCGATGAACTGAATATAGAACAGAAATGTGAGGTTGGGGGGGGGTTCACATTCTTCACTAATCCTATTGAAAATGTCCTTGAACAGACTGAAGCAGGCAGTCAGGGGAGAAGAAAAGAATGGAATGTGGTGAGGGGTTGGGGGTCTGTTCAATGGGGGTCCGACAGGGCCCGTTATGTTTGATAGCTGTTAGCATGGAGTTCCTTACCTGCGCTGGTGTGCGACACCAGGAGGCACGTTTTCTGTCATATTATAATGGCAGTTTAGCGCTCTGCATTGTTACAGCCGCAGACTGCTGTTTATGCTCAGCTAGTAAGCTGCCTGCAGACCCATGCTAACGCACGCAGAGCTGGCAGCCCGTCCTACAGCACGGCGTGTGGTGTAGGTAAAAAGACGAGGTGAAACCTGGCTATTTGCAAACTCATCCCCTCACTCTGTTTACTGGACAGAGCCACACTTTGCACATCAACCATCACTCTTTCCGCCATTTCGTTGGGTAGGGGTTAAGGTCACCATTGTTGGGATTTAGGTTATGCCCATAGAAACTAATGGACTGTCCACAAAAAGATATGGATACATACGTCTGTCTGTCTGTGTGTGTGCGTGTGCGTGCGTGCGTGTGTGTGCGCGTGCGTGCGTGCGTGCACGTCCCAGGATGGACTGCTGTCCAATTTGTGGTGTCCCGTATATAAGCACGTCACTTGGGGAGTCCCCTTGTCTTAAGCTCGCCCTTCCTCCGCAGAGTTCTTCCGCGAGCTGCTGGACAATGCTGAGCGCTCCCTGCACGATATGTTTGTCCGCACATACGGCCAGATGTACGTGAAGAACGCGGAGCTCTTCAAGCGCTTCTTCCGGGAGCTGCGACGTTACTATGTGGCTGGTGCCGGTGCCGTCGATCTCGACAGCATGCTAGCCGAATTCTGGGCGGAACTTCTAGAGCGCATGTTCCGGCTGGTCAATGTGCAGTTTGAGTTCAGCGACGCCTACATGGAGTGTGTGAGCCGGCACACTGAGCAGCTCCGCCCCTTTGGCGACGTGCCGCGCAAGCTCCGCCTCCAACTGACGCGCGCCTTTGTGGCAGCCCGGACCTTCACCCGCGGCCTGGCTCTGCTGCCTGACGTTGTGGCCAAGGTTTCCACGGTGAGTGGGGGCTTCTTCTGGGGTGATATCTATGTATGCTGGCTTGGAAGTATATCGCTTTTAATGAATTGACTCTGCTGAGCTGTGCCCATAAACTGCTGCTACATGTTCCTGAATTTAGAGAGTGATGGGTCGTTTAGAGTTCACCTGAGCCTTAAACCAGTACAAATAAACCCATCTGTCCATCTAACCCCTCCCTTCCCCATTGTAGGTTCATGGTGGGGGTAGGGGACGACGACACGGAGTCTATTTCAGGCAGCATAAGGCACTCAGTAGCACTTGCATAATACTTTTGATTACTTGTATGTATTTTTGAAATCACTAATTATTCCAATGTGTAATTTACCATTTTGTTTGTTGAATAAGCTTATGCGGGATTGCCAGGTCTTGCAAAAACATCAGAATTAACAGAATAGGTCATTGACAAGTGTTAAATCCAAGCAAGTGTGTGCGTGCGCGTGTGCGTGCATGTGTTGTTTATGTGGATATAGATTGTCTCTAACAGCAAACCCACCCCCCATCCAGGTGAGTGCTTCTCCGGGGTGTGCGCGTGCAGCCATGAAGATGCTCTACTGCCCCTACTGTTCGGGCCAGGTGGCACTGAAGCCGTGCCAGAGGTACTGCATCAACGTACTGCGCGGCTGCCTGGCCAACCAAGCTGACCTGGACTCCGAGTGGAACAACTTCTTGGGTGAGCCAGGGGCACGGGCTGGCAGCTGGCACGACTGTACCCAGCTGCAGTGGCTTGAGGGCATACAACCAGGATCGCAGCCTGGCAGCACTTAACCTCATTGACTAAGGTGGTTTTCCTGTAGCGCTTTAAATGTTAGTCATTAGATGGCGCTCTTCCCCAGCTTTTACCTGGCTACTTTGAGAATGTAGAGGTGCACCAGACTAGGTACTACTTAACCAGGGTTGCTTTATTATTTAAAATATTTTAAATAGGTATGTTATAAAGTATCTTTTAGTGGAAGCATATATTAAATAATATGAAAATACATGGTTGGCGAATGTGCAAAGTCAGGGTCAGTGATGTTTCTGTGCCGCCCCCTTGTGGTGAACAGTAGCAATGGCAAATGTCTTGATTTTTCAAGATTATTATTTTTTTTTTTTTTGATTTGGATGCACAGAATAGTGTTCAGGGTAGAGTTGTGATACATCTTTGTCCATTTACCTTCCAGATGCCATGCTGAGCCTGGCGGAGAGACTGGAGGGGCCATTTAACTTTGAGTCCGTGATGGACCCGATTGATGTGAAGATCTCCGATGCCATCATGAACATGCAGGAGAACAGCATGCAAGTGTCACAGAAGGTCAGCCTGTCCGTCCCGTTCCCAGTGACCTTTATCTCTGCTGACTTGTGCAAATGGTCGCCCGGAAAGGCCTGGGTTGAACTAAAATGGAAGTGGAGGTGTGGCCAAAGTGGCGCAGTACTGGCAGCACCTGAATGGTTTGTTAACCCTATATCGCTATGGGCGTGTCTCTTAATGACGATGATAAGCGAGGAGTTGATGTGGAGCCCTGTGCTGAGGTTGTTAATGCTCAATGGTGTCTATGTTGACCAACCTCCCTCGTCCAAACCGTCGTAGGTGTTCCAGGGGTGTGGCCAGCCCAAACCAGCCATGAACTTTCGGTCCCGGCGTGCCGTGAGTGAGGGTGGCTACACCGGCCGCTTCCGGCCGTACAGCCCGGAGGCGCGGCCCACCACCGCCGCTGGAACCAGTCTGGACAGACTGGTATGTGGTCTTCAGCTTCGTTTCATTTGGCTCCCAACCATATGCTGTTTCCTGCCTGGACACCAACCTGCAACTCATGGGTCACCTTCAAAGTTTGTTAACCGTGGCAACATCTGCTGTTCATGGCCGATAAAGCCGCTGATTATTATTAATCCGGTGACATGGATTTAACCTAGTACCTGCCAAACTGCTTCCTGCTTTGAAAGCAGCCTGGTATCTTGGGTTTTGAAAGCCTGGCTGTTAATCGGCTCATGTCCTTTGAAGCCAGGGGCTTACAGGAGTGAATCATCATTTTCTGTGTATTTGTTGAAGGTTGTGAGTATTGTGAGTCCTCTTTGCTGGAAGTTGGAAGGGCAGCATGGACCGCGTGGGTTACTTTGCCTAAAGTCATGAGCACAGTGGCGGTATTTAGTGCACCCTTGAGAATAATCAGACAGAGGGCAGTGTTTCATTCACATATCGGCAGTAACATGGCGCTGTCCCTCATGGGCGTTAATTGCGAAATTAGCTTTTATTTCCCCTCTCCACAAATTAAAAAAAGCCTTTGAGCTGCGCACACAGGAGTGCTGTTCAGTTTAGCTGCTGCCTCAATGCCTGTGTAAAAGTTCAAAGTGGGGCAGCTTTTCTGTGCAATCAGACGTATTTAAGCTGTACATCCTGAACATTAAGGTCCTCCACCTAACCCCCCCACACACACACACATGCATTCCCTCGCTTCTTCCAGGTGACGGATGTGAAGAAGAAGCTGAAGCATGCCAAGAAGTTCTGGTCCACTCTGCCGGAGACAGTCTGTGTCGGGGAGAGGGTTGGCCCCGCTGATGACTGCTGGAATGGTACTGCCAAGAGCAGGTCAGTGACAGTTGGACATTGAAGAGCTGGACAGAGTACAAAACCAGTTCTGCTGTAGGCTTGTTTGTTCATAACCTTGCAATACATCCATAAAGCTGAATAAATATGGCTTATCCTATCCAAATGTCAGCTGATTTCTTGCTGGAATATTTGTTTGTCCTTATAGATTTCTTACATTGAGGGGAATGCCATAGGAGATCATTTTTTTTTTCCTTGGACTTTGCTTGCCCCATCTTCAGATACGAGTCAGACCTCACGGACAGCGGATTGGCCAATCAGGTGTCGAACCCAGACGTGGAGGTGGACGTCACCAAGCCCGATGCAGTGATCCGGAGGCAGATTATGGTCCTGAGGGAGATGACCAGCTGGCTGAAGGCCGCACACAGCGGCAACGATATCTCCACGGACAACGGTGAGAAGCAGAAGGCTTGAGCGGTATTTGTTACAGCTGCCTTTCAGTTCAGCTCTATCATTTAGTCAACTAAACGGGCTGAAATTCAATTTAGAGTAACAGATGGGATGCTCTCAAATGATCGATATGCACTGTAATTCTTTCCATGTCCTTGTGTGCCCTGGGTCCTCTCTGGACACTTGTCCCACTTCTGCCCATTCTTACACTGTTGCTCTTTGTGCCCCACAGAGGTTGGCAGTGGTGGTGAGGAGAGTGGAAGTGGGTGTGACTCGCCATCCTGCCAGGACATTTACTTCTCCACCATGGCTCCTCCTGTCAAGCCTAGGCTGGTCAAGGTTTCATATAAGGAGTCGAGTGGTGGAGCCACCCTGTTGGCCATACATGGTACTACCCTGGCCGGGCTTGCCCTGGCTCTGCTCATTGTGCACGGGAGATAAAGGCCAAGGAAAGAGGGAAAAGGAGACCCTAAGAAAGGACAATACAACAGCCCTCTGGTTTTTGGTGTGTCCACCATGTGGAAGACTCTTGACTTATAGTAATTTCACATTTTAATTGATTGGTTTATTTGAATGGACATTAAGCATTCAGCGAAGGGATTTAATTTTTGGACACTTCACCTTCTGATTTTTACATTTAATCGTCTAAACGACTTTTTCTTCAGTTTTTTAAACCCCCATCATTCACATTGAGGGACGCTGTACCTCCATTTTTTTAATGACTGTAATTTAGTGATTTGCGGGTGCATATGTTTTGTGTGTGTGTGTGTGTGTGTGTGTGTGTGTGTGTGTGTGTGTGTGTGTGTGTGCGCGCGTGCGCGCACGTACGCATGTATACCTGCCTTTGCCCAAGCCGCACAATTTCTTAAAAAATGTCTTGTGGAACAATTTCCCCATTTTAAAAAGAACAAACCTTAAGAATGCTCGAGTGAGTGAGTGTGAGAGAATGGAAAAATTCAGTAGGGGAGGAATGACCGGGAGTGTGTTTCGGGGAAAGGGGCTTTAGGGTAAGAATATGGATATCATAGGTTGCCTTTTATCATTATGAAATCTTGGCTTTACCATGAACTGGCTGAAAACATAAAAAAAATGAATATATGGGGCCGTGCTCAGCAGTTCATGGGCAGGGAAACGGGCTCCTGTTTGATGCATCAGAACCACAGTCTGGTTCCCAGTGGGCACCAGGAACCTACAGCTGAAGCCAGGAGCAGATGAATCCCCAGTTTCCCTTTCAGCTGGGGGATGTCGGAAGCCTGAGGTCCAGGGTACGAGGGACAAGTCTGAAAGCACCTCGTCCAAGCTGAGCTGCTTTACTCAAACCCAAAGAGTCAGGGTGTAGCGCCATCTGCCTTTCAGAGGAAATCCAATCCGCCGCCTGTCAGTGGGCGTCTTTCGGTGTGGCAGCACTCTAAAAGAAACTTTGGCAATTAAAAGTTTTTTTCAATCATTAAAGAAAGTGCTGGATGGAGCAAAGCGATGCAGGAGCATTTGAAGCCGTCTTTTAGCAGTTTTTTAGTGTAGTTTTAAATGCGGTACCACAGTGACGTTAACTGGATTGCACAGTGCTGGGGCGAGACAGGAAGCCAGCTCCGTTCCTTAGATGTTGGCTTTGCTGCTGGTTACTAAGCAACCACTTCTCTTCTTACTCATGCCATTACATGCTGACTTTGACTGGGCTGTGCTTTTCACATCCACGCTGCACCAATTCCCATTTCTGGTTTTATTTTTGTTGTGGATGCCAGGATATTGTGCACCATTCAGTCTCAATATCTGTCTCCTTTTATCTCGGCTGTTCATCCTTGGTGACAGGACAGGTTAGGCTAACAGCTATGCTTGTGTTTCTAATGTAATTTTGTGTATGTGAAAATCAGTGTCCATACTGTTCTTTAAGAGGCCTCGCTGGCTCTGGGGATTTTTTTAATCAGTCCACTGTACCTGTTGTTTGCATAAACCACCTCACAATACTATTCCAAATCTTGTAGCTCTTGTACAGTAAATTATTTAATCGCATGTTTATTTTTAAAGGCCAGCATTTGAGAATAGCTCTCGTAGCTATCGGAAGTACCCTTTTGAAACCAAATATACATATTTACATAGGTGAAAAAGTACATTTGACAAATTAGCATTTTAATAAGGCCTTTATAAAACAATGTTTTGTGTTGAAAACAATGATTGTAACAGGGAATATCATTGGTGATTATTGGACAGACCTTGTGGGCATCTTGTTATGGTACTGTTGAACTCAAATCGAGGAGGAGTTATGGAGTACAAATGCACCAGTAATTTTAAACTTCACAATGATTTGTTTGAGGCTGAAAAACCATGGATCTGCCAGAACAGAAGAACCTGTTTATGAGTAACACTCGGTATCAACTGTGTTTGGATATGACTGGGAGGACAAACGGCTGCTTGGGAGAGAAATGGAGACGCACAGGATCATCTTTGGTGATCAGATACCAAAAAAAATTTGCCTTTTTTTTAACGATTCCAGTGCTGGGAGATATTTGAGAGTTTGAAGGTTCAGCCAACTGCCAGTTTCTGTCACAGAACCTCCTGCACGCAGCCAAAGTGTTCGGCAGAGGTGTAGAAGCAGAACACTAGTCCTTTCAAATTGACAACCTTGTGGGGAGTGATCCCAGCTGGTTGGCAGCTAACTAGTTCCCAGATTAATAAATGTCTGGTTCACATTCAGTTTTCAGGCCAGGACCTGACTCAGGGTGAAGAAGAGAAATCTTACACCCATACTAGAGGCAAATGGTGAACTGACTGGAGGAAAATAACCCTGTAAATATGCATGAGCTGGTTTAGATGTCTCTGAAAGAGGCTGTTAAAGGTTTTAAAAACCCACTTTCACAGAATATCTAATCTTGGAAGGGATGAGGAGTTAAAAAGGTCAATTAAACAGCATTTACTGCTCTTGTTAAATTACAAGACACTGCATTTATGTTTCATGGTGTACCTCTTAGTAAACATTTCTTTCCAGGAAGCAATTGGTGACTGGGCAAAGTGACATGGGTGTGGATCAGATGTGGTTTAGTTTTGGTCAGTTTAACATCAGTGTAACATCAGACCAGGCCCGTAGGCAAGAATTAAATTTGTGAAAAGTCCAGCAACCCTACCGATTTGTCGTCCTTGGTAGATTTTGCCGTGGTGGGAGGTTATCCTCAGTAGATTTTAGCAACTGGGGGGGGGGGGGGACTTTCCCTCGGTAGATTTTGCCGATCGGGGGGCTAAAGCAAATTTGGAGGGAGGTTCAAGCTCGTTATTTTACTAGTAGCTACGTGCCTATGTCGGACTATTGTATGTTGTGAAATGATATCGCTTCGACCAAAAAACAACACGTAGGCCTTTTGGTGATTTACCTGTAATGAGAACATTTAAATTTGATATCTATTATTTTCTGTGAAATGCTTTATAATAGTAATATTTCAGGATACTCCACCAGAAGACATGCAGGTTTCGAAAGTAGAAAACTAAGAACTGGTTTTCAAGGTTATGTGAAGCAGGAAAGCATTTAAAAGCGAAATGTGAATGAAAAACAAAAGCAAAATATGTAATACATATGCATAGAAATAAAAGGAACACATTCACTAGTTTGAAAATGTCTTCATTTTATTCTTTGCTTTCTTTCAGAGAAAGTTGCATAGAATAGCTTGAATGTTCACAGCATTATCTGTTGCACGTTTCCTCCAATAGGCCTAGTAATTTTAAAATAAGCCGATTGCCTTTCTCTATGCTATGACAGGATACTTTGGACTAACAGGGTTTTTCTTTTCCACTTCATTATCTGCCCCCTATGAAGGTTTTCTGTATTTTGTATAGATATTTTCTTGAACGATCGATAATTAAAATCGCGTAGGCATTGACAGGAGCGTAATGCTTAAATCATTGTCACTGTATATTGAGGAATTTCCAATAGATTACATTAATAATTGTTTATAGTTAAGGTTTAAAGTAAATAATATCAAGCGAAGATCGACTTGTTCTTGATATTCCTCATAGATTCTTCTTTGTGGTCAGCACGCTTATAAACTGCTATATGCCCAGAAGTGAAGCCCGTTTTTCTGCCCTTAATTATACTTTAACTGCCATTCGGACAGTTGGGACCATTTGTATTATTCAGTAAGAAATATAATGGTTAAACAGCTGCGTGTAAGACAAGCCGACGGTCTCCGCTGAATAGTAATGCGAATCAATGAAACTGTTGTAAAGACTGTTTAAAACCAATAGCACCATTTACTGTCCGATAACGGAAAAGACGCCGAGATCCAACACACATGAATCCCATGATACGATGATGGCGCAGCTACGTTCGACTCCGCAAACACAGACGCATTAAAATTCTGTTCTTACTAGTTAGTCTTAGCTTTGGACAAAATGCCGAAACCCGGGATCGAACCAGGGACCTTTAGATCTTCAGTCTAACGCTCTCCCAACTGAGCTATTTCGGCTATACATTTGTTTTTCGCTTGAGCCTATGAAACCGGTGTTGATTATATTTTAAAGTAAATATTGCTAGGTTTTTTTTTCCTCAGTGTTTTAGTAATCTAAACAATCTACACATGTGGCGGACTGCTTTCACTTAATTATATGGTTTAGTATTTTTTGCCATTCCTTTCCTGCTTACCCGTATCAGTCTCGTTTGCGGTGTCGATACGACGAAAACGACATTGAAATGGCACGTATTAGCATTCATGTCAATCTAACTGCAGTGAAAGCAGGCAGTTGGATGACGGACAGCTTGTACATTTTGTGACCTCTGTGAGCCATCAAAAAAGACTTCAGCTCAGATCTTTTACTTTTATTATCATTACTACAAAATAACGCTTGCAGTTAGATAGACACGCCCCACACATAGTGACTGACAAGAGCACACCTTCATCATGCAAAGTGGCGCCGTAAAATAAAAATCCGGTTAGGAAAACAATCATTTGGAAATACATCAATGCGAAAAGTTGAACTGGAATATAATTTGAATTATTTAAGTAATCACATATACATTCTATAAAATAGTATTTTATAATAATGACTGATGTTTAATGAAAATCACGACGTCATTACGAAATACATTTTATTGAATGTTTCAAGTAAAATGACACATTTAATTAATTATTGAAATATTTATGTATTGCCTTAAATATATATATTTATTTTGATTATTATGGCGTTCCATAGCCGCGCTTCACCTGAGCCAGGAATCACATGGAGTCGCAATTATCTACACCCCTTTTTCCTGCTACGTCACAGTTTCACGCTCCCGAAGGCGCAGGGAATGCTGGGAAACACGGACTGGGCTTTCGTTTATGATAGAGGTAAACAGACGAAACTGGATCTTCTGTACAATGCAAGAAGGACGACGGTAGTTATTAAACAAAAAAAGAAACGTTTAAAGTTAAGAGGGGCTGGCCCGCGATCTGTGAGGTTTGCCGCAGTATGCCTTCGCGTTAAATACTTAACTCGTTATACTACTTCTTATTAACATGGCTCATATGTTCGATTGTTAAAGGATAGCATCTCTACCCCAGGCGACACAGTGGGGCCATAAGGTTGAGTAATGTTTCTTGGCTTTCCTCGAGAAGATGGATGAAAAGTCCAGTAACAGTCGGCTTCTGCTGGCCCTGGTGATGGTACTACTCTTCGGTGTTATCGTGCTGCAGTACATCTGCCCTGGCACCGACTGCCAGCTACTGCGCCTGGGCTCCCTGTCCTCCAAAGCAGGCGACGGTGTTACCGGGTCCCACGGCTCAGATGTCGACGGCAGCAAGGCATCGGGCGCCGGAGACCCGTACGTCGCGGAGGACAGGACGCTGGCGCGCTTCGTACCCCGCTTCAACTTCTCAGCGAGCGACCTCAGCCGAACCGTGGACTTCAACATCAAGGGCGACGACGTGATCGTTTTCCTGCACATCCAGAAGACCGGCGGCACCACGTTCGGCCGACACCTGGTGCGCAACATTCAGCTGGAGAGGCCCTGCGAGTGCCGTGCCGGCCAGAAGAAGTGTACTTGTTATCGGCCGGGCAAGCGAGAGACCTGGCTTTTCTCACGCTTTTCCACGGGATGGAGCTGTGGACTGCACGCCGACTGGACCGAGCTCACCAGCTGCGTTCCGTCCCTCATGAACACGCGAGAGCCGCTCAAGCCGCACGTCCCCAGGTGAGTGGGTAAAGGCGCCGGCGTGGGAGAGGGTTTGATATAGGGGGAACATAACTCAATTAAAATACAAAGGTCGATTTATTGGGGGGATGAATGAAGCCCAATTAAATGTTGGGGGATGCACATCCCCCCGGTTCCCGCGCCCCTGGGTAAAGGTGACAGTACACACGTATAATAAATCGCATTTTCCGCTATGAACACAATAAATGCTAATTCCGCGTATAATACATGCATGCGTATCGCAGTAGACTCGAACTCTCATATACATGGAGCAATATTGTGTTAAGATTAATATTAAAATGAGTCCTGTTCTTGCCTGTTCACACAAAAAAACTGCATGTCTGCATATCTAACGTTTAAGTTAAACAATAGTCCGATATACATTATTGAGTTTGATCTGAGCATAGTGCTTAAAAAGTTTTACATTTTCCTTAGTTTACTAAGCGGGTAATCTTGTTCTGGTGGAACATTTAAGTGAATACAGCTTTTTTACCCGTAAACGCTACTCTGGCTGTGAATCTGGACTGTCTACTCGGTCATAGGTCGCGTCTGCTGCTTTTGTAAGGCATCGGTCGAATAACTTTTGTGCAGTTGGCTCGGCGCTGGTGCTGCAAAAAAATTATTAGCAGCCACTTCTTATGACGGAAACCCGAGGCGGTCGGCAGCGGTTTAAAATCGCTTCCTGTGCAGAAACACAAGTAGGTTCTTGGGCTCTTTTCTCTCCCCTCCCCCTGCTTATATATAGTGTCACGACAGAACCTCAAATCTCCCTATTTGTCCCCCTGATGGAATAGGCTGTCGACATGCTGACATTCTTACTGCCTGAGGGTAAGAAAAGACTCACGCAGGGAGCCCTCTTTCCATGCCTTCCATTCTCTCTTCCCCCTCGGGACAAAATTTGGTCTGGGGTCCCTTGCACATCTGCTTGGCCACCTTACACTCCCCGATTTTACATAATGAGGCTTCTCTGACATTACTTGAATTATGTACATTTCGTATTCATATATGCATAATTTATTTTCTTGGTTGACACCTTGCTTCTCCGTATGGAGCCTACGGTTCTACACGTGTATATTTTGGAGTAGTATCAAATCTTCTTTTTTTAATTAAAGTGGCCTTCTGAAAGTCTCTTCGGGGTTATTTAGGATTTGCGGATTTTCTTCGCTTCGCAAAATAGACAGTGTAGCCGCACCCGGAAACACCCCAAGCCCTGTAGCGTGATATACGGAGAATGACTGACTGTTCTGTTTTCAGTTTCTTTCATTAAACATATTTTGCATGAGAATTCATTAAGTTTCGTGGATTGTGCCAAGAACTAAAGGCTGCCTTCAGCCGACGATAAGTCTTATAAAGCCATTTATGAACTTTCTTTTGAAAAGACAGCCTTCAGGACATATTGTAAAATAAGGTGACACTAGTCTCAGTGTAAAAGGTTATCTGATTAAAGTACGTGGGTTTGTTCAGAGAAATCTTATTGTAACCTATGACCCATTATATTGTACGTGTGTATAGCTACCCTACATAACGAAATAGGTGCTTGATTTTTTTTTTCCGACTCAACTAAACCAGTGCCAGACTAGTTAATGTATGTTTAGTTTAGGTGACAGATCTGTAATTTTACATTTGTTCCGCCTGAAGTTGGATTATCGTGACGTTAATTTATCCATCTACCATGTGGCCATCGCGTGTACATTATTATTGTTACGGTACTGTTGAACTCAAATCCCGGAGGAGTTGTAGAGTAAAAATGCATAGGTAATTTTAAACCTCACAGTGATTTGTTTGAGGCTGAAAAACCATGTATCTGCCAGCAGAGAAATTAATAATACTAGGCATCGACTGTATTTGGACATGACTGGGAGGACGAACATGGAGGACATGGAGGTGCAGAGAACCATCGGCGTCCTTCTCGCCCCGGCGTAGCGGCATTGCCTACTCCGCATGGCTCCCAACACGCTGAGGTCACTAAGCATGAAATCCATCAGCTTCTAGCACTTCGAAAATCCAGCCGCCGTCAGCCTTTTGCTCTGACGGTTTCAGGAGCGTGTCGTGCTGGCCCGGGTGGAGGCGGTAGTCACGCAGTGGCGACCTGATTGCACTTTCCAGCTCACTGCTTCCGTGGCCCCAGCTATCTCACCTGACAGCCCCTGGTCCCTGGTGCGATCTCCGGGAAGGCGCCCGAACTAAGAGCCCCCCCACCCCCAAACGTATCGTAAATGCGGAATGCATTCAAAGTCTGTGGGGCTTTGATGTGCTAATTTCTGCATTGTTACTCTAGGCAGTGGATTTAATCGCCGCTGATGGTCCGTTTCGAGGAGGCTTGCATAATAAAAGCTTCCCCAGCTTACAGGAGGACGATTTATTTAAATTCATGGCATGATGGAAGCGAATGGAGGGCCCACAAGGTGGTTCTCCTAAGCCCCGTCCGTTGCAGCGCTATCAAAATGGGTTCACTAGCATTACTTCGTCCACCTTTAAAGCTTTTAAGTCCTTTCCACTGAAATTAACGTTTTGTACATGGCAAGCAGCGATTTAATATAGATTTGGATGAAAAAGTTATTTGTACTTTTCTAGGAAGTTTTTTTGTATCCAGCCAACACACAGGAGCTGGGGATGATCTGAGCTGTCGGTTGTACTTTTTGGGGTCTGAGGATTGTGCTCTGGTTATTCCTAGGGAATGTGTGTTCAGAGGAAATTTTGTCATTTGGCGACACTGTTATTTGGTCACGGGAGTTGCTTGGCTTTTCTTTGCTTTTTCTTTGTTCCTCAGAGAGGGAACTGGAGGTGATGGGCAGGGCTGTAGAATGATTAATCATATTAGACATGATTAATCATATTTATTGATTATTATATGATTAGTTGTGAGGTCTTGGAGTGACTTTGTTGAATGTCCGTTCAGTAATCATCTTCTTTAATGTAACCTCTCTTATGATTGGCAGTCTGTCTGCGCATGTCTCTGTCTGTGTGTGTCTCTCGTGTGTCTGTGCTGTGAATCATGCACATATCCCTGTGTGAGACACCAGCTGGCCTTCATTGCCCAGCACAGCCTGTCTGCTTCACCAGTGCCCCCCCCCCCCCGCAGCTTGCAGAGTGATGCTTATGACGTAAAATGTTTTTGAAAGGGCTGCTTCGGCTCATTGGGGGTGGGGGGCGGGCAGCGTCTGACCCAGCTTGTGACTGCTGCCATCCCCTTCTGCCTCGGATTCACTGTGTCACATAAATGCAGATGTGCAGGTTCATACACACAGGCACATTCTGCCCTACTCACCTGTCACTGAATGGTGGAGTTCAAGTCCCTTTTCCCCCCAGAACAAGCAGTTCTGTCTTGTTGGTTTCTGCAGCCTGCACACATACCCATGCGTCAGTATGGGGGGGGTGCATTTAATGATGCTCAGCACTGGTTTGCTGCCTCATTTCTGTGCCTAATCCATCCACCCTCCCCACACACACAAACCCAGTGTGATACACACGGTACGACTGCCTTTGTTTGCTGATGCAGAAATGTCACTGCAAAGTATCAGGTCCTTCAGATGTATTTGCCAACCTGACTGGTTGAAAGGATGGGAGGCCTCTCTGCTGAGTGGCATGTTTGTGTGTTCGTCACCAGAATCTCCATGCCGGACTGGGAGTCCCAGGCATATTAACATGCTTGACACTCTTGAACTCATGCTTAAAGGGGTGGGTATTTTTTTTTCCAACACGTGCACTGTGACAAACTTTCTGCAAACAGGCGCCCCCCCCCCCCCCACATCATGATAGTTTTGCCCAATTTGCTGGCCGTCATGCTGTCCTCTTCCTGGTTCTGCATTATCACTGTTCCACGCTCACCTTGTGCATGTCATGGCAAGGGGAGCCTGGAGCCCTACTATTGTCTTGCCTCCGAGCAATGTTTTGGAAACCAATCAAATCCCTTCCTCAGAGTTCGGGTGGGTGCGGGGGGGGGGCGCTCTGGTACACAGTATGAATGAATGGCACACAGGTCCACTTGGAGAACGTCAGGATGGGGAGGGGGGTCTGAATGAGGCTTGTTAGTGTCATTGTTATATATCCTCATTTCCTCACTCGGCTTTGTGACGATAAGTCATAATAAATGTTCCCAGAAAACATATCTATAGAAAAGGAGGGATCGTTGGAGAAGGAAGGAGCTGGGAGATTTGTGGAATTGGGGGTTTGATAGCCGACTTGGAAAGAGTGGAGATCAGGTGTGGTTCTGTATAGGATGCTTTTGAGATGCTGAAGGTACAGATTCTCTATATGGGTGTGGGGAAGAAGCTCTGGAGTCATGTTTCCATAGATGGGCCGGATGCGAGCCGCAGGGTTGCGGTGTGGGTGGGTGGGGGGATGGGGCTGCTTGTTTCTGGACTGATTTCCGGAGAGCTGACAGTTCATAGCTTGTGAACTTTCCCTCTGGACACAAGGTGACATTAATACTCTGACTAGAGTTACTTAGCGTCATGATTGCATGCTGTTCAAATGCGAAATAATACCTTTCACTTCCCATGACTCATGCTATACAATAGTTCTTAAACACATCATATAATTACACTGTTTAAGCAGTTACCTGCAGTTGTCAGGTATAAGCTTCTGCTGCCCCCTACTGCTGATTTTTATGAATAACGTGGGATTTTGAGATCCGTTCCATTGCCCAATCCAACACACAGTTGTAAATAACCGGATGTTATTGGGGAAGTGTGAGATCCAGCTCCCTCCCTGCACAGAATGCATATTTTATAAGGAGAGCCAAGAAATGTCAAAATGTGAATTTGTGTGTGATTAAAGTTGAAAACCTAAAAAAGCTCATACATTAAAATTATTAAACACCTTGAAAAATGAAAAGAATTTCTGAAGTTTATGAAATTCAAGAGCTTTTTCAAGAGTTTTTTTTTTTTAAGGAAGTGCAGGGTGAGGGATACCATGGTAGAATGTTAAATTAGAGGTTCGATTGGAAGAAAAACTGGGGGATCATATCCTGTCCCTGGTCTGTGTGTAGACTTTGCATGTTGTCCCCATGTCATGTGGGTTTCCTCTGGATACTCCAGTTCTCCCATAAAATCTCTAAATTGCTCATATTGTATAAGTGTTTGTGTTTTTGTACTTTGCTATGAACTGACATCTGTGTTGTCTCCTGCTTTGTGTCCTGTGCTTCCTGTAATAGTCTCCAGGCTCACTGTGAACCTATACTGGATAAGTGGTTAAGGAAGATGGATGGGTTTTCAGTTTTGCACAATTCTCTCGCCCCCCCTTTCCCGCTTGCCCCTTTCTCAACAGGAACTACTACTACATTACCATCTTGCGGGACCCCGTGTGGCGCTACCTAAGCGAGTGGCGCCACGTGCAGCGCGGCGCCACCTGGAAGGCCTCGCTGCATGTGTGTGATGGGCGTGCCCCCACCCTCTCTGAGCTGCCCAGCTGTTACCCTGGGGACGACTGGTCAGGCTGCACACTGGAGGAGTTCATGGACTGCCCCTTCAACCTGGCCAACAACCGGCAAACGCGCATGCTGGCCGACCTCAGCCTGGTGGGCTGCTACAATGCGTCGGCCATGAGTGAGGAGGAGCGCGGCGTTGCCCTGCTGGAGAGCGCCAAGCGCAACTTGCGCGGCATGGCCTTCTTCGGCCTGACCGAGTTCCAGCGCAAGACGCAGTACCTGTTCGAGCGCACCTTCCAGCTGAACTTCATCGCCCCGTTCACGCAGCTGAATGGGACGCGGGCCGCCAGCGTAGAGGTGAGCGCAGAGACGCAGTGGCACATCCGCCGACTCAACCGCTGGGACGTGGAGCTGTACGAGTACGCCCGCGACCTCTTCCTCCAGCGCTTCCAGTTTGCGCGGCAACAGGAGCGGCGGGAGCAACGGCAGCGCAGGCAGCAAGAGCGGAGGCGGCGGCTGCGGGGCAAGGGGCCGGTGACGGCGGTGGCTGGGCGGGCAGGTGCGTTCGGTGCCAAGGTGGAGGAGCACCTCATCCCGGGGCAGGATGGAAAGGATGGTGAGATGGCAGAGTGGATGGAGGACAGGGAGATGGACTCCTGGTGGGAGCTGGAGGAAAACGACACCGAGGACTATCTGGACAATGTGGAACAGTGGCGGTAACTGGTTAAGAGGTGAACTAGTTGGTTTGGGTGAGTGACTGATTCACCCACAGGGGAGAATTGCACCCATTCCTTACCCTGCTACTGAGTCCATACTGGTTTTTTTTTTTTTTAAAAGAGACTCCATTATTTATTTTATGTACTTGAAAGGGACATGGAAAATGATTTTTAGAGACTCAGTTACACCAGCCCAACAGTACATCAGGCCTCCACTGTAGTCTGACTGTGGCATGCTATCTGACTTTTAAAAACTCACCCCTGACTACACTTATTCTCACCTCTAGCTTTTACTCATGTAGGGCTTGATTGCTCATTCTTTAATTTCATCTTGCTTCTTGATTATTACTGTCAAGGTTGAAATTTTAATTATCTTGCAAGTTTTTTTTTTTCCCCCTTCGTAATCATTTTCTACAGTGGGCACCTATACTGAAAGATCAGTAGTAACCCATGAATATTTCTGTTCCTCTTTTGAAGCCTTTGCCTGCACAGCCCAACATCCCCTTCTTTCCCAGCAGGGTACTGCTAAGAATGTTGGAACTTGTTCCTTATTACTCACCTAGCGGTCAAAATACTGTTTTTTAAACACTGTGGGTCACATGAAAACTGGTAATCTGCAGTGACCTGGTCTGTGTGTCAGGTTTTAAATCTTGGCTGTTAAATGTGAGCTCCATATTGTCTCCCCTGAGTAATTTTTGTCTGTTCACATTTCGTCTGGAATCCACTCGGTAACATACTAGCATAATCTGCACAGTCGTTTCATGATGCCTACACTACTGGAGTGAATTTCCACCATTAGTTGTCCTCATGCGTTCTGAAACTCCTTTTTCTATCCCAGGACAGGCTTTATTGTGTTTATAATTAACCTTTTTAGCTTCAAAATAGAACATGGCAGTCCAAAGAGACAGTCCTGAACACTGGACATGGGGGGGGGGGGGCTGTGGGTGTTGAGTGCCCCCTAGTGGTTTGTACACACTCAAGTGTTCGCACCAGGGGGAAAGTGCCTGCATGAAAATAGCTTTGGTTTAAATGAATATCATAATGCTGATACAGCGAAGACTAAATGACTGCCCTCAAGTAGAAGTTCTGCAGTGATCATGTTAGGCTGTGGACTTCTGATGCTGTAACTGGTAACTGGAATGGTGCTGAATTCCACCCCTGCAGATGTCACCGTCGAATCTGCCAGGAAAGGTACATGCACTAATTTCCATGTGTAAAAATTTGTAGGTTGCTTTGGATGGGAGAAACCTGGTACAGCGTTTCAGATGTAACAGGTACAGTTTAGCCTACTGATTGTCCTGATGAACACTATGGTAACTTATAGGGTGTTACCCTGTAGGCGTGTACAGAGCTCACTGCAAGAGCAGTACATCATAGGTGTGTTGCACCCAGAACATGTGAGCGGAGAGGAACGGTGAGAATTTCCGCTCATCGCTTAGGGAGCGGTACACTCCACCGCTCCCCGCTCACAGTCGCTTTGGTCAATTTTCAACCCGCTCCAATGAAATTTGCTCACTGCTTGCATCAAAAAAGAAAACGACCTGCATTGTATTTTAATTTTAGCTTAAACCATAGCCTGGCTAACTGAGCAGCCAAATGCACATTCAAGCAGAAATATTTATTTCAAGATGTGTGCTTGAATTTTTTTCAAATATGCCGCTCCGCTCTCGCTCCGGCCGAAATCCTTCCGCTCCACGCTCACTCTTGCTCTGCCCACATGCTCTGGTCACACCTGTGGACTTGCATACCCACCCCCACCAAAGTGCTTTCAGATCAATGTCTCACTGTTTCTATCACACAACTCCCATCCCATAGTAATAGATATATTTGGTATGAATGTAACAGTAACTTGTATGTTTTTAAGCATCTGTTCATCAAAACTAATCTGTACCTTTCCAGGGAGCTACTCATGGTACCTTGTTTCAGATGTCATTGTTTAAAAAAATAAATGATTTTTTTTAAATAACCCCCCACTGGTATTTGTTATTCCTGGAGCTTATGTCAGCCTGAGACAACTGAGACAACTGCTTTGATCACAAACTGTTAACAAAGTGTTTAGGTACAAATTCAAGTAAGATGGTACTTGGTACTGTAGTACCCTTGAGGAAGATGCTTTAACCTGAATTACTCCAGTAATGGATTTCAGAAACTTTTTTGGAAGAGTTTGTTATGCAACAAAATGTTATATATCAACAAAGTGTCTTATTATGAACTTCAGGCAATCATTCTTCTTGAAGACATCTTTGACTGTTATGTCGAATGTACTACTGAATTGGGTGTTACCCACGTGCTTGTGGGCTGTGACATTAACTGTACGAATTTGCCCGTTTCTATTTTCTAACCCATCTTTCCCCAGGTGTGCCTTTGCCCTACTCAAGCCGGCGTTTTGCTTCAAACTGAATGACCTAAAAACTCTTTAAAACTACAGGTGCATTTCTGTTCTCAATGCGTTTGGTAGATCATTCATGAGACTGTGTGAACGCCTGTGCTTTCTCAAGTTATAAGCATCTCGTGATTCTGACGTAGTAGTCCGCTTTCCATTCATTTGACAAGCAAGTGATATTTAAAAAAACAATGGAAATGTGCCCTTGTTTTGTTTAGGGGGGGCAGCATGGAAGTGCAGTGGTTAGTACTGTTGCATCATTCCTCTGGGACCAAGGTTCAAGTCTCTGCCATTGCTCCATGTGGGTGGAGTTTGCATGTTCTCCCTGTGTTGTTGTGGGATTTCCTCCACTTCTCCCCCCACTGTCCAAAAACATGCTGAGGTTAGTTGGAGTTGCCAAATTTCTGGTAGGTGTGCATGTGTGAATGAGTGAGTGGTGTGTGTGTGTGTGTGTGTGTGTGTGTGCCATGCAATGGGTTGGCACCCCATCCTGGGTTGTTCCTCGCCTTGTACCCGTAAGTCCCAGGATAGGCTCTGAACACAATGTGACCCTGAATAGGATAAGCAGTTACAGAATATAGATGGACGTTTTGTTTAGGCTAAAACAACCATTGCTTACCCCCCCCCAAGAGACTACCAAAATCAACAATGACATTGAAATCAATTCTACAAATTATTTTAAGATTTGCTGGAAATAATGCACCTCCTTTTTTGTAACTGGTTATTTGCAGAATTATTACTGCAGATTTTTGGTTGTGTATGTGGCTAATACAATGATGCTCTTGTTGTCCCCAGTGCTTATGTATTATTATTGGACTCGCCAACTTCTCCATAACGGTGACAGTGCACTCTCAGTACTGTACGAAGTACTGCGATTTTGCGTGGCAAAATCAAGACACACCAACAACGCCGCTGCGCAATGTCAGTACTTTAGAATTTAAAGACAGCGACGGGTAGTTATCTGGGAAAAAAAACTGCAAAAGTGTCACCACTAGGACAGGGCACATTGATTAGAGCTGTCTGGGCACACGCAGCAGTAAAGAATCATAAAGGCATTACCCTAAGAAAAACGACGCAGGCGACCTAGACACGACCTACACGTGCACGTAGCGCGTGTCATCAGCCAGACTAGCAGGCGCCGAACCGCGAGCGCAGTCCGCGTGCGGGAGCTCGCGCAGGTGCGGAGCTAGCGGGCTCGCGTTTCGCCTCACCGTTCGCGTTCAGTTCGTGCGGGAGGAACTAGACGACCGGAATTCCCCCTAAAATGGTGGCGACACACGGCCTGGCGTAGTATAGTATCACCCGGGAGACGTACGCAAACCAGCACTTTCCTTTCCACCACTCCCTCCTGCACTCCCTTATTTTGCCTCGCCTCTCAGTTTTCGTTTTTCTCCTTACTAGCCGCCAGCATTACATACCACGCTTGCTAGAGCTTATTTTTCAGTTCAGCCAGCTTCGTTGTTTAGCTTCGAAATATCTGTTGCTTTTTATTAAGGCGTTAATTTGCGGAATCGGGTTGGAAAGTTTCCTTTTTAATTTTAAAAGCCCGCAAGATATAGCAGCCGTCGATCGTGACGTATTAACGCTCACATAGGCTTATAATACACGTTTAGCCAGCACCTACTGTATCTGTATAAACAGTGACCTGAAGGTGGATTTCGGCCGTCTGCAGATCACGAACAGGTAAGAGTACCCCTTATTCCCCATTACACCCGCTTATATATATTATACAAGCCTTAGTCTAACGCGGTTTTTGTTTATCATTGCACCGTGTGGTGTATAGGCATGGTTACCGACGGTAGGGTGGTTTATAAATAACGATTACTTTTTATCGTATGGAAACTACATCGCTTGGTTTGTTTATGGTGCTGGGACAGACAGCAGTTTACTGGTCTTTTATTTACCATTTGCCATTACTGCAATAGAGGAGCCGTGTCTGGGGTAGCAGAGATAGTACTTCGGACTTGTAAGCATTTGGGACAGGCGTACAGGTACTGCCATAAAGACGTTGCTGCCTGTGTGGGAACCCTGAGCTAGATAGACAAATGTGGTCTGATGGATGTTTGTTTTTATGTGTATCTAGAAGAAAAACTCTAAAAGCTGTAGCACATACATTCACTGTTTTCCTGGGCTTACGCAGGTTTTCTCTTGACCCACCATATTCAGCTATTTAGCACTAAGGAAGAGGATTGCGTATTAAAAATGATGTATTGCAGTTTTTGTGACTCCTTCCTGCATGTGTCGGTGAAGTTTCGACCACGGGAAGTAAAGCGATCCGCCCGAAAATGGTCGTGGTGGGCAGGGGAGATGAGAGAATGGAAAGCTGGTTTAGTCAAGGACGGCTTCGTCGTGTGGTCGATTTGACTATAGCAGTGTTTTGGCAGGTGTAATCGAGAGAGAGACCTAAAGCGACATTAGCTGTTGGGCCATTTCTGCACACCACCCGCTGAGCTGGGGGGCTGTATGTGTGCTTTTGACCAATGCCTGCTTTCAAACGGGTCTCCCTTCATGTTTGTATTTGATAAACTGCTTTCCTCTCCCCCGTTCACCGTTTCCCCTTCTGTTTTGCTCTATAATTCATGCCATGGCTTTTCGTGATTATATTTCTGCTTATGGTGCTGTCAGTGGCTGCACCACCTGGGGAGAGGGGAAGGGAGGGGGCTTCTGCCTGCTTCAGTACCTGTTGCTTGGGAAAATCAGCAAGCGATAAACAAGTAGGCCAGTGGCACTGTAAGGACTGGTGAGGGGGGTGGGGGGCTGGATTGTCACTGTGCGCTCACACGCTGATCTGCTTACACACTCAGGCGTGGGTGCACTGATGTGTGCTTACTTGTATATATGTTTTTTTGTCTGTGTTTACATTTGTTCCCTGCATGTTTTCATATTGCTAAAAGAAAAATAAAAAACAGGCACTGATTGGACAATTTGAAGATGTAAAGGAGTGTTTGTGAGTTTGAGAGAAGCGGGTTTGGCCTCGCTTCAGATAAGGCCTGTGTTACAACAGACAGGCTGCCCAAACTCCTGGCGAGATGCTTTGTTTGCTAAGATAAAGACCAGAGTCACCAGCTGAGAGAATAAATTGAACTTTAGCCCCCACTCTAGGCATGTATCCATGCTAGACATTCAAATATGATTAAATGATAATGTCGCCCTTGATGAAGAGTCGTTTTCACAATAATGATCGCTTTGAACTGTCAGTTGTACTATTATTGATGTTGTTTACCAGTAGTATGGATTCATTGCTGTTATCGAAGTGTTTCGGTGTTTTTATTTCATTTGGGCAATAAAATGACTATAAATAACTGTAAAACAGTTTTGACAGACTGATTTGTGAAAATGTTCTGTTCTTAGTAAAATTTGTGTCAGCTCAGTGATTTATACTATGCAAGATGGTGTCATAAATTAAGCTGCTTCCATCCTGGGAGTTAGTGACGACAGTTTCTGGGGTTGGAACCAGAGCCCCTTTGCACATTATATCAGATGTTTAACCACTATGGTGCCTGCTTGCACTAGCAGCATGTGATGTCTGGAGTCACATCATGCCCTTGTGAGCGCTGACCCTACTGGACAGAAGCAGGAAGCATGCTCGGAGTCATGTGACCTGCAGAATCGACTGACATGGGCGCCAAGAAAACAGTCATGGTCGCGTGTTTCCAGCAGCCCGCCCGGATTGAGTCATGTAGGGATCAGACTGCAGTGTGATCGATGTTGTGCTGTGGTCATTGGTACACTTTATACCAAACCTTTATGTTATGGGGGGGCTATGGGCCCGGATTCGCTCAGTGCTTCCACTGGGTATGGAATTTATGCTGCCCGTCTTCCTTCATTCAGTGTAATGAAATGGTGATTCTGGCCAGAAACCTCACCTCAAAGGTATTTTTCTCTGGGTAATACCTCCTTTTCTGTGACAGAGGAGCAACCCTGTTTTATGTCGATATTCATCGATAATGTGCATGAAACAATACTGCTGATTAAAAAAACAACAGGGGCCATACAGCTTGGAATATTACCCATTGTTTTCTGATGGGTATCTAATGGCCAATACTAATTAGCCTCGTGGGTTCTAGGGCCCCAATTCTAATTAGCCTTGTGCTTATAGGGTCCCAATACTCATTAGCCTTGTGGTTATAGGGTCCACCTATTCCTCTTTTTCCAGTAACCAATTATCTAATGCAGGGCTCCTGAAGCACAGGGCAGGCTATGCTATGGGCATGGATACTACTTCATGACAGCTTGCATTCACATAAAATCACGTGCTACTTCAGGGAATCAACTCGCTAATACTTCCAACTGAGCCACCACATTCCCTGGGTTCTGGGGTCTTTATGGAATTCACTCACACTTCGAAAACGCACACCCAAACTAAGTTTTTAAAGAATCCATTCAAAGCGGTGGGTGGAGCTGTCATGACAAATTTGAGTGGTTTTTGGACTGGCTCCATCCTTCGATGAGGTGTTTCTCAATTCACCTCTGTGTTCTGCTTTGAACGTGTTGTGTTGGTTGCCTGCAGTGCCACTGGTTTCAGTGACCATTTCAAATGACCTCATCTGCTTGTGAACATGGTCTAGCTTAGCTGCAGTGTGATTTTCCACTTTATTTGTCCCGAACCTGCTTAGTGTAACCTCACAATGTAGACCTCCCCAATTTCACTTGACCTTGCAGTGACCTTGTAATTCCTCCCATTTGTACACTGCCCTTGGTCCTGATGTTCAGCTTCTATTAATAATTCATACTGGCTCTGTGTTGTGCATTTTCTTTTGTCTGCTTTTCTCCTGTCACAACAATTCCCCTGCCCAACTATGGTTATCAGTTGGTACTTTTTCTCACTGGAGAGGAAATGTGAGAAAAATCTGGAACAAAATTTTTTGGGTTAGTTGTTCTGGAGGATTTTATATGTTTAATTTATTATTTAATTGCCTTGTAACTTTTTTGTACCTGGGTAGGTTTAGAGGACTTACCTGCTGAAATTACATAGAAATATGAACATTTTGCTTTTTTAACCTGAAGCTTCTTTCTTTGTGGTTTGCGTGGAGTTTTATTACCAGTTTTCCCCTGATTCCTTAATTGTGGGGCCCAAATCTTCATGTGAAAATGGCCTTTTATCACCGATACACGCACAGTATGTTTGCATTCTGGGATTAAATTTGAGTTGGGTCGTTGTATAGCTATGATCCCCCTGATGTCGACATTATTTTAGTGGGTAGCCAAAAACCCACCGAGTTGAACATGTAGAGGTGAACATCTCTGGTTACTTATTCATCACCCAGGACACTTAGACTGGTGAGTTGTGGCTTGTGTTGTTAGTCATGGGGTGTTTATCTGCTCTACGTGACTGAAAGTGTGTTTGAGAGTTTATCGAGCTCGTTTGTCTGTGAGTCCTTGTGTCTGAGTGTGTTGGTGTTTGACTTCCTGTGCACACATTCCCATGCATCTGCCTGTTTCTTCGTGTCTATGGTGTGCATGTGCCCCTCTAACTGTGTGTTTGTCTGTCTGTCTGGTGCTTGTGCCTCTCGCGTGGACCTTGAATGCGAGCCATGTGCTAGTAGGGCAGGTGGCACAGCAGGTGTGAGAGCTTCCCACAGGCGTCCGCTTGCTATGGTGAAGGTCACCCTTATGCGGACGCCTCCTGCCTCCCCTGCACCTGCTGACATTTCTGACACCTGCTGTTTATCCCGTGCTGTGAGCACGAGGAGTCCAATACCAGTCCAGTTTGGCAGAGCCAGCGCAGTCTCTCTGTCCAGTATCAGTATTGCTCCTGCAATCTGGTTCCACAACAGAGCTGCTCCCTCCATGTTTTATATCTAGCACAGAACCCTCTCGCCACGTCAGATTTTAATACCTGTGTTCAGTTTTTTGTGATTTTGAGTAATACTAATCTATTGATAAAGATGTCTAGACATATGTTTCGCAACTGATTGCAGGCTGTCATTCACTTTTTTTTGGACAGTTTCCTGTACGTAAATTTACATATGGTTGTTTGCACCTTCCTTTTGTCTGCAGCATGGACTATTATGTTTTCGACTTGTTTCTATGCGGAACTTTTGTGTACAGATGCCAGCTTTTGCCAACATCAACAGAGGCATAGAAGTTACAGGTCCCTGCCTTCCCTGTCGCTTGTTACTATCTGCCTGGATACAGCCAGTTAGCTGCAGGCTGTGGGCGGGCTCACGCTGCCTTGTCGACAAAGGCTCTGCTGCTGCAGAGAATAATCTGCAGTGAAGGGAGCTGCTGTTTTAATACACTACCACTTTCACAGGCAACATTAACAGGGCCTTTAATTCTAAGACTCTGGCTTGCATGTGCCTATCCCCCCACTTCCATGTCATATCTTTAAGCCCTGTAACATGTCCAGTCATGCCAGATCTGGTGCGTCATTGTTGAACACGGAGTGGGTTGGCAGAGCCCAGGAGAGCTGCGTCGCATCGCTGCCTGGTGCAGAGGGCTGCCTGGACAGCTGATCACCGCTGTGCCGAGTTCCCCTTCTATACTGCAGTCAGTTTCCTCACCCCTCTGCCTCTGTCTGTCACGCTTCCATGTGGGGTGACATTGCAGAGGGTGGAGTTACCGGCTGCAGCAGACAGCCGCTTTCCCTATGATTTGCGTATTGGAGGCTTGTGTTTGTGCATATACTTTTCCATAATCATGCTAGTCCTGTCCTGTCTGGTTGTGGTTAATGTTTAAACGGGCGAAGGCTCTCAGCAGGCCCTGGGCGTCCACCTAACCAGGTATGCTGCTTTCCCAGTTGACTGGGTGAATGTAAGTACTTGAATATGTGCATGAACACTGTACTTTAGGAGGAGCACATGAACACCAGCAAGTGGACACATGCATTTTAGGGCAGCTGTCAGCAGGAGAGATGTCAAGCACCAGGATGATCGATGTTTAGTGTGGCTGGTGATCTGTGGATCTGACATGACATAAGGTGCTGCACTGACTCTGTCGGGTACTGAGAGGGAGGAGGTTGTCTGTATATCCCGGTGGACCATCACCGGCAGCCTGTGGAGTCACCAAAGCATGCGGTCACGCACCAGCACAGTCACATTATCTCACTTAGTATTTCTGTCTTTGTTCTCGTCTGCAGTGGTGGGAAATTGAATTAGCAAAAACACCCACCCTGTCCCCAGTTGTCTCCCCTCTTTGTTCTCACCTCTCTCATTCCCTCCATCCCTGCCTATCTATGCACCACAGTGCTCTTCTCCTTGCTTGTCATGCCGGCAACCTCCATATATATCTGCTGCTGTGATATCCTTCTTTTTTCATCATCATCCTTATCATTGAGTGATTTCTCCTCTGCTTCACTTCATTTTGCACTGTCGCCTGCCTCTTCCCCTGATCTATGAGGCAGTCTGCACCTCCTCTGCTGCCCCCCCCCATCCCCCCACCTACATGTCTTCCCCGCTGTCCTCCCCATCTGCTGGAGTCATACAATCCACCTTTTCATCTTTCCCTTCCTGGCTCTCCTTTCCTTTGCAGTTGCTATGCCTCAGTTGTTCACCTGTTGCCCAGTTTTACCCAGGAATCATACCGGGCGCATTAATGCCACCTTGCCCCTGAAAGCTCAAGGCCGTTCATGGCCTTTATGCTGCTGACAAAAATCCTGTTCCTGTCCTATCAGCTGCAGGGTTAAAGTCAGACTCCTGGGAGGACACTGCCTCCTGCTTTGTGGGAACCGAATATCACAGTAACAAAAACATCAACATGGCCTCAGGTTTACGGTATACGTGCATCACCAGTGCAGGGATTGGGAACACTGGGAATACTTGAGCTGCAAAGGTCAGACACAGAACTTCAGCCTATAGTAGAGAATCAGTGAGCTGAAGGAGAGAAAATTGTGATATTTTTCTTCGTTTTTCTCTTGGGTCTTTTTTTGCTCTGTGCAGTGAGTAAATCCATAAGAGCTGCCAAATGAGGGAGGAGAGACTGAAGCCAGAAAAAAATAACGTACAGTGGGGTCAGTATCTAACATTGCCCTGCATTGGCCCACAGATACTCTGCCTGCTTGCAAAACCAGAGCTGATTGGCTGGCCCTTCTTGTCCTGCTGAGCAGCTGTGGCACGTGCAGAAGTGCCTCTCTCTCTCTCTCTCTCTCTCTCTCTCCCTCCCTCCCTCCCTCTTTATATCCCCTGCTTCCTTGCGCCTTCCTCACGGTCCGCCATGGCTGCCGGCCGCCTGCTGTGGGGCTGTGTGCCCCCGGCTCCCTACCCGAGTGCCAGCCTGTAGTCCAGGTCAAGTCATCTTAATGAGTCTGTGTGTCAGAGTGACTTGCTTTTCCCTCTGCTCCTCTCCGCCTTGGTTTGTTCTCTCTCTCGCTTTCGGTCTCGGCTCAGCTCCACGTGCTCAGTTTTCTCTCCCCTCCACTCATCTGCATAAGGAGTATTTCTGTATTTTATTATTTTCCTTCTCTATCTTCTTTACATTCCTGTTTTTAGTGTGATTTGCACGATTGCCTTCCTCCTTTCTCCCCTTTCCTAGAAGTAATTTTGAGACTCCCCCCGCCCCCCCCCCCCCCCCCCCCCCCCCCCCCCCTTTTCTTTGGGGGGGTGCGTCGGGGGGGGTGGGTGAGGTGTTCTTTTGTGAG
>JAAGVU020000002.1:11945707-11960457 GCA_011763525.2 Mormyrus iriodes
CTTTCATTCTTGTTTTTTGTGGGTATTTCACTATTGCTTTCCCCCTCTCCCCCCCTTCCATGGAGTAATTTTGCGGTTCCCCCCCCCCCCCCCCCCGTCTTCCCCACCAGTGATTTTGTTTAGGAGGGGCTGGATTAAGGAGGTAAGTGTAAGTTGTGAAATAATGACGGGCTATTTGTAGCTTTAACTGTGTCAGGATAACCAGTGAGAACCTGTTTATAGTGTCGTTCTGCGTGTCTGTGATTGCTCTGATAAGTCAGTTTTATATGCTAGACAGCAGTGGGCTGGATGTTGGGTGTTTCGGTTTTTAGTTAGTAATGACATTGTGTCTTTTTTCTTCTTCTTCTTTTGTAGCATTAGATTCCTCCTTAGCATCTCCCATCCAAGCTCTACCCCTGCTCCCACAATCCCACATTTCCACTTCCACAGCTGTGTGCATGACCTTGCTGATGGGATGACTCCCCCGTCAGGCCAAGGAAGGGGATCCCAAAGAGGACGGTGTATAGCTTGAACGCTGTGAAAGAGGCTACGGAAGGTGTCAAGGATTCAGTACAGGTGTCCTCTCCCCCAGAATGCCCTTGTGACAACCCACACCACTAATGACCCAGACACTCCTGATCTGCCCTCCACATTTGCTCTTCTGCTGCGGTCACGGTGACTCCACTCTGAACACGTGGATCTGGGACGCCTGACCAGTGAGAGGAAATCAGGTTAGTCACTCCAAACGTCCTGACTTCCTAACTGGAGAAGACTGCCGGCCACAGATACGTTTGGGATATCCATGATTTCCTGGTTTAAAGTCCTCATGCTGATAAAGCTTAACTTAAAAATTCCCATTGACCGTTATCTTGCTGATGGAGATGATTGCTGTTGTTTAACTTTGAGGTGAAGGCAGTACTCAAAGCACTTCTCCGTCATGTGGATATTAGGTCATGAGGTCAGGTGCACCCTATAGTGAAGATTCGGGTTCCTCTCGGCTACACTAGCCCCCATTACTCGTCAGCACCCCCTACAATCAGTGGAGCACCTGTAGGGCGTTGCGTAGAACTGGGCAAATAGTGCTCCGCTTCAAGAGCATTGCATCAATCGATAATACCCACAGCCTGAGAACGGACCATGCATGTGTTGGAGGAGGGGGTCCTAGTCTCAACCCCACCCGGCATAAGTGTGATTAGATTAATTGGTCATTCCTAATTGTGAAAGAATGTTTGGAATATCTACATAAATAAATGATGGCATTTTCATAATGATATGAGTCTCATATCGTTGAAGCCTCTCTTCCCCTTTGCTGTTCTCAGACCTCCCTGTGCTGTTGCCATGGCTGTCAGCGTGGCTCTGGGTCGTGACCCCAAGTGGCTGACGCTGGAGGTGTGCAGGGAGTTTCAGCGGGGCACATGCTCTCGCTCTGACGGCGAGTGCAAGTTTGCCCACCCCCCGCGCAGCTGTCACGTGGAGAATGGCCGTGTCGTGGCCTGCTTCGACTCGCTCAAGGTGGCAAAATCTCTCACACACACAACTTGCAAAACAAAATACACATCCTGGCTAAACTTGTTCAAGGTAACACCTACACACAAACAAGCGTTCTGGCATCTGCTTTGATACGCGCACATTCTTAGGGGTTTGGATCAGCCTGGTCAAGGTAACACAAACACATGCATGCCTGATGATAGCGTACAGAGGGACTCCACACACAGTTGCTTATATTCTCTGTAGCCAGTACAAATTCCACTGAAAGCCACACTGAAATATGTTACACACACTATTCATCCTCTGTTTTGGCAGACCCAGTGGGATGGTCTGAGCTTCCTTTTCCTGTCCCACTTAGTATCACGTCTCTCTCTTTCTAGCTATTTGGACCTACATGTGTGAGGCTTTTGCTGTCCAGGTTTAGATTCCAAGGGATAAGATGAGACATTAACCTGTAACACGGGTTTGTTACCATGAATACCACTGGAGAAGCCTGGCCTAGTCTGTGTTTCTGGAGTTGTCTTGCAGGCTTCTGTATCTGTCCCGCCCATTGGCGTGGAAGCAATGGGAGTTTGCCGAGCTGGCTATGATCGCCACAGTCTGCAGGCCTGTTCAATCTTCTGCCTGTTTCAGTTCCCCTGAGCATGTCATCCAGCCATTTCAGGCTGACATCTTTTAACCTTGACACGTTACTTAACACGTGTTCAAGTCCAGCTGTGTTTTGGGTCAGGTCGCGTCCTCCTAGGATGTTCTCGTGACAGTTCCTAGCCTGTGGAACTTGCCTGGCTTAAAATAGGCGAGATTTTTGGCGGCTTAAACCGAATTGATATTTAAACCCTGATTTAATGGATTACTCCCTTACCGACGCAGTGACACTGGCTTGCAAAATGGGTATGAAGTGCTTAGATACGGTTTTTCACCAGAAGGTTCCCTAGCATTGCATGAATTTTTGCTTTCGCATTTGGTGGACAGTTTTCCAAATGGCAGCCGTGACACTTTGTAGCACTTATCCATTTAACACAAAAAAAGCAAAGTCTCTCGTTTTCGATTTCATCATTTTAATTTGTTGCTCCATTTCCCGGCAGAGCCCCCAAAGAGGCCGTAGACATAATTTTATTCAAATTACCCACAGATTCATTTCCTGCGTTTTCGTCACGAGTGTCATGTTTGCAGTAAACTTGGCCGTGTTTGGTCTCATTTTGTGCATTTTTCGTAGCTCTCTCACCTCGAGTCGTGCCGGCGACTCTGAGGCTCCCTGTCAGCAGTTGTGTGCCCTTGCCTTTCCATCCCATCATGTGCCCGTGTTAGTGCATCGGTTTGTATTCACACATTTGTGTGTACACTCACACTCCATCCGCGCTGATGGTGGGTCCAATCGAGGCTGATCCAGTGTGCTATCACCAGCCTCGGTCATGCTTGTCTGCTGCTGGCCTCGCTGTCCTTCTGAAGAGCCCTGGCACTGATGATAATCAGATCAATAGTCTCCCACATGGCTTTGTGCGTTTGGGCAATAAGTGAAACAGGTGTGAGTGGCGTGTAGACGGGTTGCCTGAGCACTTTCTGTGGGCCAAGTCGGCCTGGTACGGGACTCTGACATTGGAGTGGACCGAGGCCGGCTCAGAGTCTTCTGGAGTATGTGCAGTTTAGTTAGGAGATGAAACTATTGTTGATTAAATACTAAATACCATGGTACAAATAATCTCATTTTACAAACGAATAACATGCATTCTCCAATAGAAAGGATTAACCTCCCCCCCATCCCCCCAACTTATTGTTCACAGGGGCGCTGCACACGTGAGAGCTGCAAGTACCTACACCCCCCACCACACCTGAAGACGCAGCTGGAGATAAACGGACGCAACAACCTGATCCAGCAGAAGACGGCGGCGGCCATGTTGGCTCAACAGATGCACTTTCTGCTTCCTGGTGCCCAGTTGCAGCCAATTGTGAGCTTGTGCAGATAAGGGGTCTGCTGTGGGGCATTTAGGGGGTGTTGCTGTTATCTGTCTGTCTGTTCTGTCAGTCACAAAACATTCAGATGTGTTTTCCATGTTGGTGTGTTTTACTGTGATGAGGCACATTGGCACATGCAATCTGGATATCATGTAAACCTACAGTATTGTTTTTTAAATGTATCATCTGATGTTTATTAACCAGGCTTTTGTGACTGCTTGCAGCTCTTAAACAGCCATGTATGGAAATTGGTAAATGGCATTAAAGCGAGACGGGACTGCAGGCAGGGCAGCACTGAACGGCCCTGTGCCCCCGTCTCCCCACAGCCCGCCTTCCCAGCCACGCCCTCTCTAGCCGCCAGCCCCGGCATGGCCTTCAGCCCGTACCTGAGCCAGGTGAGCCCAGGCCTGGGCATCATGCCGGAGCTTCTCCCTGGGGGACCTCTGCTGGTCCCAGGGAGCCCCGGGAGTCCCAGCAGTGGCAGCCCCACGCAAAAGCCACCTCGCGCCGACAAGCTGGAGGTAGCGTAGCAAGCCTGCTATTCTGGTATGCATGGCTCCAGGAGGTCGAAGGGTCACTGCCTGCAACCAGAATGTTTACAGAGTGGCATTGAAAGGGCAAAAGTGCGCGGCAAGGAGCTGAAAAAAGCCTAATCTAAGCAAATGAGCTGCATGATTTAAATTGTGACACGTAGGTCTGCTGGGCACACAGTCGCTTACTGTGATGGATGGTAGTGAGGATGGTGTACGTGTGTGTGTGTACATTTGCTTTGTAGGATTGAGCAGAGCTACATTACACAACATGGCCGTTTTCTTTTTGATATCCTTCAGATACCTTTCCATCTATCGCTGGCCGGTCACACGTTTGGGTTATATAAGCCATGTAAATGTTTCGGGCCCATGAGCAGCACACTCACGCACTTGCTCCTTTCCCCAGGTGTGCCGGGAGTTTCAGCGCGGGAGCTGCACGCGGGGTGAGGGAGACTGCCGCTATGCCCACCCGCTGGAGGCGGCCAGTGAGAATTTTGTCGTAGTCTGCATGGACTACATTAAGGGCCGCTGCACCCGGGACAAGTGCAAGTACTTCCACCCCCCCGCCCACCTGCAGGCCCGTGTCAAGGCCGCCCAGCAGCAGGCCAGCAGCCAGAGCGCCGCCACCGCCGCCGGATTGGTGGGTGGAGTAGGTTCCGCCCCCTGCAATGTCTGCCTCCTGTCTCTGCTTTGGGTGGGAAAGAAAGCGTGCTCTACATCTATCGAAGTTTCATCAGTGAATTAGTCATTTTTAGCCAGAATAATCGACACAGAAAATGCCCAAAACATCTACCTTGAGAAGAAATTGAACTTTATTTCCAGTCTCCTTCAGAGGTGGTGAATGAGTCATAGAGCACAGACGTACACCCTGGGCAGACCACTGTGGGTCACATGCACCGAGGCACTAATTTGTCTGACTGTCTTTTGATGAGGGAGGAATGTGGAGTTACTGGAGGAAACGTACACTATGGAATATGCAGCACTCACCAACAGAGAGCAGAGGTGGGATTTGTTTTGGGGCAAGTTTGGGGCAACAGTGCTATCTACTGAGCCACCCTGTCCCCTATTACTCTATTATTATTATTATTATTCCCCTATTAGGGGTGCCATCGGGGGTGATGGCAGCTGTGAGTGCTTGATGCTGCTCTGGTGGTCTGCCGAGAGTGGGGGACTGAAGAGGGATGTACCAGCACTCTGAGTCTTTGCCTGCAACTGCATGACAGCTGTCCAGACCCGGCTGATGATCTGTTAGTTCAGGGGCAGATGGTCCCAATTGGGAGGCAGAAGAGAGAACAGGAAGAAGAGACCAAGAATGTAGGATCTCTTAGAGTTAATATCATGAGGGCTACTCAATATTATCTATAGTAGCACAAGACATCGGACAGCTAACGTGGCTGATCCCATGTAACAGGTGGTTCTGCTCAGCAGCTGCAACTGCAGGAGGCGCCAAAGAGGTGACTTTGAAGGAAGGAAGTTGCTTACTGATCAGTGGATTTAGAGCGTGCAGGTTTTATGGGTGACGGAAGTCCTTCTGGTGAGGTGTCCGAGTTGTTATGGTGCAATCTGTTTAAACTATTTGTGGTACTTTTCATATAGAACCAAGCCGTGTTTCTGTTTGCTGGTTCTGCTGGGCTCAGTGTTAAGGGCTGAAGCTTACCATTGTAATGCTCTGCATCTGAAAACCCTCATTTGCACTGCAAGCTGTCAGGTCACCTTAAATCATTAAGGTCCCTCTGTCAGTTTCACAATTTTTTGCTCTGCCCTGTAATGCTGTCTTAAATTGGTATGTACAGTAATCCACCATACACTGCCCGTTTAGCTTTTCCCTTGTTGAAAACCTGCCCCTCTTCTGTTATTGATTGTCATTGGCTGCCTGTGATCATGTGCTTCCTGCCTGGTAGTCTGATTCCCTTGGAGCGAAACCAGCAGGCAGACTGCAGATGGGTAGTTTGACCTTTCACTCCCAATGTCTCCTCTGACGTCTCCACAATATGTAATATGTTTATGTTTTGCCTGGCTCACAATTTCTGGATTTCAGTAGGCAAATATTAATCACTTAACCATGGACAACCAAAACCAAACTCTGGTGCTGTAAAATTATTGGGAAAGTCATCTTGGGTCTTTCTGTTTCTTGTTACTTATTACTAAGGTTTTCTCTAGCAAGGTCTTTAACCAAGAGGGCTATTCTCTTTGTAGACAGCACCCTCTTCTGGTCACAGATGGGACTAGTAGTACTTCAGTGAAAGTGCCATGTTCCTGTTCTTTTCTGTAGCATTCGTTGGACTGAGTGCTACTGGATTAGTGAAGACATCATACTTGTGCCCTGTTACACATTAACAGTGATGCACACATGCCGAGCCTGTCACACTGTGCAAAGTGACAATAAATCAATATAGTCATTACATGTGAGGAACTATGAGACTGAATCGCCCCTTGTCCCCAGGTGTTACCCCCAGGCCCCCTTCTGCCCATCCCAAAGCGAAACCCCGTGGAGAAGAGCAATGGTACCACCGTCTTCAGCCCCACCCTGTTTCATTACCAGCAGGCCCTACCCAGCATGCATCTGCAGCAACCCGCCTTCGTCCCCACAGGTGAGCTTTCGTCCCCACAGCACATCCTGCCCTGGACTTCGCAAATGCACAGTTCCCCCCAGTCTGGTCTTTGCTGGTTGATGGATATGATGAAAGTGGCGGGTGAAACAATGGCCGCATCTCTAGCCAAGCTGTGTGTCCTCAGTGTATTCCTGTGCGTCTCTTACTGATTACTCACTGTTCTGGCGTCGTGTTATTTCCTTTTAACCAGCAGATTCTGACTCCAAGCTAAGACTGGTTCAAAGCTTGTGCCGTGACATGAGCACCTGATTTCAATTTAAAATTTAAACAGTAAATTAGTGTTGTTATTTTGAGAATAACATTGGAATGAGTACCTTGCTTAGTGTCCAGTGAAGAGAGCAGGTCCTTTTCTTCTCTTCCTTTTCATATTGGCTTTACTTGTAAACCTGTTTTTTCTGCTTTGCTTGCCTCCCCCACCCCCCCACCTCACTCCAACTGTCAGATGCCTCATTCTGACTGTGTTGATTTTAATTGCTTTTATTTTGAATTCGAATGTAATTTCTGGTCATTGCTGTTACTGAGCCATCACAGTTTCCTTGTTTCATTATCTGTGTTGTTCGTTGAAGATTTTTCATTATACGGCTTATCTTTGATTTCCCTTTATTTTGCTCGCATGCATCCTGTCTAACGCGTCCATCCATGTCAGCGGTATCATGTCATGCCGCGTCTCGCACTCGTCCTGTGTTGCTATGGTTACCTGAACCCACCTCACCCCGAGCGCCGTCCTGCCCACCCCCCCTGTTTCTCCTCCGACCTGCTCCAGCAGTCCCCATGATGCACGGCGCCACATCCTCCGCACCAGTGTCCACAGCGGTCACCGGCATACCGTTCGCCGACATGACTGCGTCCTCTCAGGTTGGCTGTCCCTGTTCTGCCTTTGGCTGTTATGGTGTTAGTCAGCATCTCATGTGGCAAGGAGCTGCGCTACCTCTGACTGGAACGCTGCTACCTGAACTCACATCACATTAACAGATGCATGTTCAAACTGTTGACAATTTTTAGCATTTCAAACCTCCCAAGCAATTAGCCGCTACACTAACCTGTAAATTAGATGACTTTGTAATGTACAGTGCTGCGTAAAAGCCTTAGGCAGAAAATGTTTAAATGATCTTGTTGGTGTAAAACTATGATAAATGTTTGTCAAACTGTGTTAGCTTAATTTCAAAACCTCACCTAAAGTATCAGCAGTAACCATCCAGGACATTGATGTATTTTTTGACTCAACTGCTAGCACGCCATATTTGGCTGATCAGTACCTCATTGAGTTAGTTAAATAATCAAGGTAATTAATTAAGTGAGCTGGTGGTAAAATTCAGTGAATTTATGGAATAGCCGGGGTGCCCCTGAGGAGAGATTTGGGAACCGTGTTGTGCAACAGTGTTCATCTAGCCACCCAACGAGAGCTTTTTGGATAAGAAATTCTTGTTTGTTTTTATTGTGTTATTGTTAATCTGCATATTGTTTTTTTTCTGAGCAGATGTACGCTAACCACACAGATAAACATTTTTAAACATTTTATTTGAGTGCCTAATACTTTTGCACAGTATTGTGTTTTGACAACATAAGCACATTGAACAGAAGCCCTGTGTGTCAGTAGCTGTGCTCTGCTGTATATCACTTGGTAAATGTAAGTAATGTGTTTTAAACATTAAACCTTCTTATATTTTATCATGAGGTCATGTTGAGGTCAGGATATAATCAGAATGTGGGGACAATCATCTGCTTGCATATGGCGGTTTGGCACAGCAGAGGGGTAGGTGTGTGTCAGGTAGCCCACACTCCTCACTCTTCCTGATCCTGTCTTTCGGTAGAGCCGACCGAGATTCTGAGTGCCATGCTGGCCCATCTCAGCAGTTCCCCCTGCCCTTAGTCCCCAGAAGCACACCCCGTGATCCCGACGAATCCACTGCCCCGACACCTGAAGCATCACCCACCTCGAGATCCCCAGCTGCATGGCCCGGGGGCCGTGCTGATAAAGCACAGGAGATGCATCTCTCTGCTTATGGGATGTTCTCCCTGCACCCCAAGGCTCGCCATCAGCACCACCCAAGTCCCTATTGCATGGCTGCTGAAACAGGAAGTTCACCTCGCTGTACTTCCTCTGGACGCTGCAGTCCTTCAGGCCAACTGCTCACATTCCAACCAGTATTTTATGTAACTTTACGACCTGTGGCACATGACTGTTTACCTGGAATGTAGGGAACCCCAACGGTTCTTATGTAGTCTTGCTGGAGTCCTGCTTTGCTGTGCGTCCTCTTCATTCTGCAGCTCAGTCTGCGTTCTCTTAGCAGAGACCCTTCGCTTTTAGGGTCATTTCTCGGAGCTCGTGTAGTTAGAGCACTGGTCTGAGGCTTTCTTGGTTTTGCAAAGACCTGTGCTTTAGGTTGCGTGTGTGTCCCTGATTCCTACATCGGTAGTGCTATGCTCTGCTGAAGCCTTCATAGGCTGGGTTAGGGGACTGGGTCATGGTTGTTGTCATTGCGCCAGAAAGTTAAGTTTCCTCCACACTGCCACCTTTTCCCAGAATGTTTCCTGCAGTAAAGGCAAAATATGACTGTTTATCTTTGAGTGGACATTCTTTTGGGTGTCTGGGTAATACCAAGAGCCCCCTTTCCCATGCCACAGTCAGGCCCGATCAGTGCCAGGCCATGCTGGCTTCCCAGTTAGGGTGGTCATATTGATTAGACGTGCAACAGGGCTGTTCATCCCTGTCAGACAAAGGGACACCTGTTTGCCCACTATGCCTCATGTGTGGAGCCTTAATGACAGGAAGCATAGCACAGAGGACCATCACAGATCGCCATGCTCATTGCACTGCTTTGCTTGTTATGTTTGTGTCAATATGTTCATAATATCATTCTCTTATTTTGTGTACAGCTCGTGAAAGCCATAGCATGTGAGGGCCTTGAAACGGACACTGAATTTCTAGTCATCGAGAGAGACACATGGACACAAAAACTTAGCTCAGCCCCGTCCTGGTTTGGACAGGGCTTCAAACTGTCGTGTGGATCTATTTTTGTGTGCTCGGCTGAGTGGGTCTGGATGTTACTGCAGCTCTTGGCAGGCAAAATGCCTGCAGGCTTTTGTTGGATGCCCTTCAATCGGCATGTTCTAGAAGCCAACAGGAAAACAAACCAAGCAGATTAAAAGAAAAGTGTGACACGGTGACTAAAGCAAGCAGATGTGTGAGACAGGTCTGCCACCCCAGCTGACTGGATTCTTGTGTCTGAATGCTCAGAGTCTCACTGTGTGTGTCTCTGTCTGTGTGATAATATGGATTTTTGCCTTGTCCAACTGCTGTTCAGCTGGAAACACAGAATACTTGATGAAACCTCCCCGAGTGTGGAGATCTTATACCTTTTGTCAGTACGCTGACATTTCTAGCAAACATGAGTTCATTAGTTTTCTAGGAGAATTTATTTATAGGTTCAATTATAATCTAACTGGCTATTTTGTTTATAGACCTTTTATTTGTCTTGTAAATGTTATTGCCCTTAGTATTATTTTAGTTCATATGTGTTGATAATCTTTTTAATGAGCGTGAAGCAGTGTCTGTTTGGTGGAAGTATTTGTGACTTTTTAAATGATTTTTAATTGATTTTACATTATACAAGAATCTATAGCATGAAACTAACATTTATACCTAGGTGTGTAGTTTGTAGTTTAAGAAAAAATGAGAAATATAAACAAATATATTAGATGTATACAAACATTTGTATGTAACTAAACAATGATAGATTCATTGTTATAATCAAAAGTTGTTGTTGCTGTGGCAACAAAACTACAACTTGGCTGCATTTGTATGCATTAATTGTGAATTTTATCACACGTATGTTTAAGTAATGTACAAGTTAAGTTATTCAGAGAAGGGTGGCTAGTGAGACTGCATTTGATAAAGAGATGATTTTTTTTTTTTTTTTTTTAAACTTTAAATCCAAAGGTCTTTGGGTACATTTGTGTGTCATTTTTTTCCCTGTCTTTTTTTTGTGTAGTTCAATGACATAACAGTGGACCGATCCTCAGCATCTCAGATTCACTCATTTGTCATGTTATCACACATAGTCTCATGTGGACCTTCTACCCCAGAAACACAGAGCAGTCTACAGACCCTGTGGCAGTTTTCTCCAGTTTCATTTCAGTCATATCGTGTAACTGTTTCATGAAACCGATGGTCCATCTTGTCCTTCCTGCTGCGTTGTGTGTTTGGGGGGGGTGGCGTCATGCAAATTGTTTGCACTTATGCATAGAAACAAGTCTTATTTTGGTTTTTTTTTTTTTTTTTTAAGTAAGAAAAGATGAGGCCTGTGTTGTTCTTTATGCGGGTAAACAATGATCTTTTAGGAATTTGTAAAAGAATTATTTAATTTTAAATATTCACTTTGATTTTAATGGCTTCTGCCTGTTTCTGAAATCTTTACTGTCACTTTGCTGATGAGATGGTCTGTGTGGAGAAACCGCCAGAAACTGCTGTGGGTGTGGACTGGAGCCGAGCATGACTGTATGGGAGAGTGTGGGCGGAGCTTACGTGGCAAGGGGTGGAGCAACCCAGCACGAGGGCCTCAACCTTACACCTAGTTGTCGTTCTGCCAGAAAAGCCATTATATCCTGACAGACTGTCAGGGACAGAGCCTGCATTGATTTTTTTTTTTCCTTTGTCTTGATGGCATTTTTTTGATGTGTTTTAGCCAGTGCGCTAGTTAGCCAAACCAAAACAAGTGCCAATTCCAGTAGAGGAGAGCTGAGGAGCTCTGACTGCTGAAGTAAATGTGCAATCTGGGGTCCTGCCATTGGCAAAAACGTTCCTACATTTTTATTATTGTTGTTATTATTATTTTTTTTAAGAAATAATTTACAACACATCTTTGTCTGGAAGAACTTACTAAAATATGCTGGGCCTTGAATTGCACTCAATTTTCTTCAGGCCCAGGCTGGTCTGCACTGACCCCTGCAGGCTATCTGGGGAATAGCATGGTAACCAAAGTTAGCTTGCTAGCTCTTTGGACATCCGAGGTAATCGGCATATAGCTTGTATTGTCTGCCTTGTGTCTTGTCGAGGGATCTTGTTACTTTGGCAAAATCATGGCAGTGGCAAATGGTTGCTCACACGGACCCTGCCAATCAGAAATAGAAATACTAATTTCATTTAAATTAAGAAGGACCCAAGGTCTCACTCTGTGGAATTAAATCAGGGTGTCTGACCACTGGGAGGAAGCCATCTCTGGCTCGGATGGAACCTGTGTAGCTGGATGAGAACAGGAGGCTAACGGGTACCAAATGTTCTTTAATGTGTTTTATTTAGGAGGTAATTTCTGTAAGTGTTTTTTTAACACAAAGAAAAGCCTCTTTGAGGGATCTTGTACATTTTTATGTTGGAAGCCAATGTGACAGTGCTGGAAGCCAATGATTTTGTTGCCATGGCAATTGTACCCTAGCTGTGGGGGGAGGAGTCTCGCCAGGCTGTGACTGTCAGCCCTTCAACCGGTGAAACTCCCACTATCCAGCGGAGCAGAGGAGCAGTCGCAGGTTCATATATTTCCACTGTGCCCCATGGGAAAATGTACTGTGTCGGGGTGGATGGACCGTTTGCCTCTATATGTATTGTGGGGCAAGAGAACATGGCTTCATCTTGCCACCCCAGCCCTCAGTCTCCCTGCTGGCTCAGAGAACAGAAGATCAGAGTGAAGACAGACCGGGCCGATCAGGAAGCAGTTCGAGTTTTAGAGGAAGGCGATGGCCCAACCCGGAGTGCATTGGGTTGTCTTTCAGGGTGGGTGTCTGCACCAGTGCTTGCGTGTCAGGCTTGACATGTTTCGCATTAAAGCCATATCTTGAAGGCTCCTCTCTCCACTGTAGGACATTAACACATGAGAAGTTTTCTGTTTGTTGTTTATATTTCGACGGCAGGTATCGTTTTCCTCCTCTGCTCATGGTGAATGTGTGTAAGTCACGGCTTCACTCGTGTGGCTTCTCTTTGTTTGGTCTGATCTTTTAAATAAAGCACTTAATTGTCAATCGCGTCTCCTGTTTGTCTGGCCTGAGCGGGATGCGGGGTGTAATGTGAGGTATTGCCTCGTAAAAAACAAAAATTTCTGGTTGCAACATTAAATACAGGCACAAGCAGTACAGTCACAAAACGCCGTTCAGCTACCGATGTAGCAACTTCATGCTGCTGCTACGGAAGGAAGTGGCAGCAGACCTTTCTGCAATGCATTTCTGTTCACGAAAAAAAACTGAGCTTGTATGAGCGCAAACATCTAGCTGTAATATAAAAAGTCACTATTTTATCTAAATGCAAGATCACTGCTGCAAACCTGAACTGACTACAGATACTATTCATTGTAAAAATTTCTCACTATTTCAAGTATGTACTGACTTAAGCGCAGATCAGTGTACAGTAACTTCCTGACTCTGTCTCTCTATGTCTTTAGGACTTCCTGTGTGGTGTGTCTTGTGTTTGTCTGCCTGTGTCCCAGCAGCTTATGTCCATGTCTCTGTGTGTCCAGTGTTGTGAGATTCCTCAGGGGTGTCTGCGCATGTCATCCCTCCTCTCACGCATTCTGTGTGGCAATCACTTTGCTTTTAACCTTTTCGAAGATCTGTAGGACCTTGGCAGTTGGCACTGCCCCCTCCCTAAGGAAGGAGAGCTTCCCTGTTGGGGAGAGAGGAAGGAGACTGTGTCGCGCTGTGTGCCAGTGGGGCATGAAGGCATTCGGGTGGAGCAGATGTCTACCAACCTTCGTCAATCTTGGTGCAGATCACAACGGTGGAGGACACCAGCTCAGTGGAGTCTCCGTCACACAGCACGCCATCCAGCTTGTCCGCCAGGCGCCTGGGGAGAGGACAAAGAAAGTTATCCTAGCAATAGTCCCCATCCACCCAGAGTAATTATCCCCCTTAGCTTTATATGCTAGGCATCACTGCAAGAATATAAATCAGGCAATGTTTCACAGGTTGCCGGGGTGCGTATCGGAGTTGCACACTCACGTGACGACCATGTCATGGTGTGTGCTGTCCGGCTCCCCACTGGGGTTGGCTGAAGTGATGGCCAGTGGTCCCGTCATGCTCAGGAGGTGGGAAGTCACCGTCAGGTCAGAAATCCGGATCATGATTGAGTCCTTGGTTCCCACATAGTCGTAGGCGTCACCGACCCCTGCAGCAGATTGATGGGGGAGATGGTGGGGGGGGTGGGGGTTGTGGTTTAACTGCAACAGTAGTAGATCATGTTGAAATGCTTCAGTTCTGCTTCGCTGCCACCTTCCGCATTTCTACAAACTGTAATGTACACTGTTGGCACGACTATAGCCTGCCAACTTGTGGCTAACGTCGGGCCCTCCGGGCCCAGTCCTTCCGCACGTACCCAGTTTGTGCAGCCACGGCCCCTTGTGGACGATGCAGCCGATACCGCCTGGATACACGTGGCGCATGAACTCCCACAGCAGAGGGCTGAATGGCGGGTTGACGGCCTCCAGCTGCTTTAGATTGGCAATCGTCAGGCAGATCGGCTTCTCCAGAGGCCTCTCCTACAGGAAAGAAGCCTTTCGTCACACATGGGAACAATGTGGGATTGAACCCCACACAATTGCTTCAGCAGTAAACAACATCCTTATTGCGTCTGTTATGTCAGTTATTTCAATGGCTACTTTTTGGTAACAATGGTAGGGAACAGTGTCTATCGGTGCTCCAGGTAACCATGATACCTATCTGTGGGAATGGCAACCGGATGTGGATCTGCACCTTGATGTTGTAAATTCGCTGGATGGCTGAGGGGTGGCGGCACGAAGCAGCCAGTGTGTACACCGTGTCGGATGGGATGCCGCACACGCCTCCACGTCCCAGGATGTCTGCGATGGTCCGTAAGCCACTGGTCTTCTCGGAGGTTGGGCAGGGGCAAGGAGGGTCTGTCCCGCAGATGGCCTTGGGCTTTGACGACTGGTCAGGAAACACAGCTACGTGTCATTAGCATAAGGACGTGGCTGAAACTCCCGTTTACCTGCTTCAACTCCCAGGATGCACTCTGCTGTCATACCTCAGAGTCCCTCAGTAAAGAAATACCCACTATGAATCGGTAGATGGGTAAATATATCACTTAAAGTGCTCAGTCTCACACTCCAACTGATGCAAATACAGTGCCTTGTAAAAGTACTGGAACCCCCCCCCTTAAAATGCCAAGATTTGCTTGAACTATATA
>JAAGVU020000002.1:11960561-11982318 GCA_011763525.2 Mormyrus iriodes
ACTGATGCAAATACAGTGCCTTGTAAAAGTACTGGAACCCCCCCCCTTAAAATGCCAAGATTTGCTTGAACTATATATGTATGTGTATGTGTCCAACATACATTATTCCTGCTGCTACTTTTATAACAAACATGAAGAAAACCTGCTTCAATCTGCAAAAAAAAACTGCCACTTGGGGAAATAGAAGAAAAAAATTGCATTTCAGCAGAACAGGGATTCAATGTAATGCAAGAGGGATTAAAAGGCAAGAAGGTCAAAGTGCAGCACCTAAATGTTGTCAACAAGTAACATCCAACCAAACTGAAGGAACTGGAGCACGTTTGCCATGAAAATTGGGCAAAAATTACTTCTTGGCAGCGTAAAACGTTGGTAGCTATTTGCACCTATATACAGAGTGTGGTTATTGCAGCAAAAAGGGGGCAATAGAAAATTTGTAGGTGTTGAAATTCTCATAACTATTCATGTTTAAGTTTTTGATTTTTTTGTGAACCAAGGACTAAATCATGATCCGGATTTCGGACCTGACGGTGACTTCCCACCTCTGAGTTTTGTTAACAAATAATTGATTTTAACATTTGCTGTGAGAGTATGAATTTGTAATAAAATATGTGCAGGCATACTGTGTAATTCAGGCAAATCTGATCATTTTAAGGGGCTGCAATACTTTTGCACGGCACTGTACATAATGTACATAAAACATAAGTGCTCAGATGTGAAGGTCTCATGACTTTCTGCTGACCTTGATGACCCTGGGGCCCAGTGGGATTAGGTTCTTTTCGAAGATATTATTGGTCAGCGATGCAGTGGCACCATAAAGGCACATCACACCGAAAAAAGCCAAAAGGCCAGCTGTGGAATAGGGGAGAGACATCGAGAAAAACCATTAAGCAGGAAGCAGTGATTTAACTTCCCTTTAAAATGCTAAACAGATTTAAGAAGGTTGTTTTATTTTGGCTTGTAACCTGGACACTTGCTGTGTTAGAGCGATTGGGGGCGAGGCTGACCTTCTGCAGGAAAGCTGGGCTTGCCCAAGGTGAAAAGGAGGGAGCAGACCATCAGACCCTCCATGGTCAGAGTAAGTAGCAGCAATACCACTGTGCTGTAAGCCGCTGTAGGGAGGAGGAGCATACAGGGGGGGTCGGAGGTCATTCATTCCAGGTGTGTCCCCAATGCCGTTAATGGGAATGGCAGAGAAGAACTCACCAATTATGATGATGAAGAAGTTGATGATGAGAAAGGACACCGCTGCAGCAGTGAGGGCATGAAGAGAGAACCTGGTGACACCCACAGGGGAACCTGAGAGGGGAGAGACGGCAGATCGTAAGTGAGACGTTCCAGTCCATGGTAGGGCAGCAGGTTGAGGTCTCTCACTGGTGGACTAAGCTGGCTTTAGTTCCATGTCAACTCTCATTCAGTTTGTAGGAGTAATAGGGAAGCGAAGATCAGTTTAAATAAATTTAAATAAGTTCTAAAATCAGTATAACTGTGACTCTTCACATGTGTGATCTTACATTGTTTTACTATAACTCTTGGGAATGGTGAGTGGGCAAAAGGCACTTGCACACTAGTCTGTGTGGAGAATAGGGGTCCCTAACCTTTTGATGTCTGCGGACCGGTTTACGTTATATAAAAATTTCACAGATCAGGAGTGCCGGTGGTGGGGGGGTGGTCTTGACTTTAATGGTTGCAAAGTGGGGGAACCAGCACAATGTGTACAGAAATACAGAACAAGTAGTGTGCTTTCAGGGATTGATACGCGACACTGCATATTATTTAATACTGCATATTTCAATAAAATACAGGATGGGAGGCAACTACCCCCAGAACCTGGTGGAAAACTGGTACCAGAGTAGTACCGGTCAAGGGACTGGGGGTTGGGTACCCCTCGTGTAGATAACAGAAATGTGTTACCTGCTAATCTGAGACAGGTCCATGTTGTCCAGATGGCTGCATAGCAGAAGGGCACCGTGGGCCCAAACCGACGGCCTCCTCGCACCTGCAGCCGCGCCACATAGAGCTGCATCACCGTTCCAGGGATCAAGATCCCGGGCAGCACCAGCAGCTCCTGTGCCAGGCTGGAGGAGGGCATGACCAGTGCCGCCCATGCTGCCAGCCCATTGCAGAGGAAGAACAGGGTGTCTGGCAGGCGTGCAGTGAGCTGGCTGGGGGCAACAGGGGCTGGGGGCACTGGGACAGGGTAAGGCGTCAAGCAACGCTTAATTCCAAACAGCACCTCCTGCAATTTGCCAGCTGTGAGGAGTCGGGTGCCCCGGGGGATCAGGATCTTTTCAGCGATGGAGTTGACCAAGCTGATGAACGACAGGCCGAGGCTGAAGGTGGTGTACAAGCACAGAGTCACCCCCAGGAAGGGGCGCCATGAGTGACTGGGCACCTGGGGCAGTGCCGCCACCATGACCAGGGTGAACAGCAGGTTGTGCAGGAGTTCAGCCCGGTCGCGGCACAGTGATAGCAGGCATGGCAGCAGCGATGCCAGGAGGAAGAACCAGCCCCCCAGCTGGCCGGTCCGGGCCTGGTCCACCTCCGTCGGCAGGAATCTGGAGGACACGACCCCTTCCCAAGCCAGCACCAGCCAGAAGGTGCAGTGCAGCCCAAACTTGCTGCAGTGGAAGACATCCCCACGCAGACAGGCGTAGTAGCTGGCGATCAGCTGGGCCACAGCATTAATGCTGACCCACAGCACCCCCACCTGGAAGGAGGCAGGGTAGCCGAAGCTGTGAAAGGCAAGGATGGCGGCAGCCACTGTGTCGGCCATGTTGCCCAGGGCGAAAGGCTCTGCATATTTGCTGTTCTTCTTCTTCTCCTCGTCCTCCTCGCCGGCCTTCCTTGCCTGCTTCCGCTCGGCTGACTTGATGGCGGCACCCAGCAGGAGTACATCAAACGGCGCATTGCCAAACCCAGGGAGGACGTGCCGCTGGTAGATGCCTTTGAGGAGCAGGGCGGCGGCGCTGTACAGACCGACCACCATGATCACAAGCTGTAGGACCCCCGACACCCCCAGGGCAGCGGTGGCCTTCAGGCCAATGGCCTCCATCACCAGCGTGGTTGTGATGGCACCGAACACCACTGGCATCAAGTAGTTGGCTGTGGCAGAGCAGAAGGTGACAATGAAGGCCACGGCGATATAGGGCACCATGCCCGCCACAGCCGATTCGATGATGGGCGGCTTGATCAGGCTGATGTTCTGGAAGGCTGTGGAATTTCTGAAGCCGGTTATGGCCTCCATGGTGCCGTTGATGTTCATCCCGGAGTTTTCGATCTCCCAGGAGCCCAGCACCAGCCGTGTGGCCCCATAGCTACCCCACAGGGCAGAGAAAGCCACGAAAGTGGTGCCAGAGAGGTGGTCATATTTGCGGAAGGTCAGTAGCCCGGCGACCAGCTGTACCAGGCCCCCAATCAGAATAAGGTGCACACCTGAAGAGCAGGGACATGGCGATGTGAGTTACAAATGTTCAGATTGACCCACACTATACACCTGCTCATGGACAGCAGCTGATAGCACACCTGCATAAGTATCATATAAACATCACACAACATCTGGAGGCAAGCTGCTAGCTCAAGTATGGCGGTTAAAGACCTTATTTCTGTGCAGTTGCTGTTTACTAGCAGCAAATAGGTGCCACTCTCATGGTACCACATGGCAACACTGTCCAGCTGTGTAAATAGGCAAGAGATTAAAAGCTGCATAAAATGTATATTGGGTATATAATGGGACATCTCAGAAATAATCATATAAACATTTGTGTTTGTATACAGTATATTTTAATATAAACAAAGACTGTAATGTTTGTTTGTGTAGTTTTCCTCCCAGTTTTCCGCTTTCCGCAGCTGATGTACACCCATTGCTGCTCCACCCATTTTCCCATAATGTGTTAGTTGAGCACCAAAAATGGCTGTTAATGCACAGGCACAGGCAATAAAAGGCTCCTGTCAACCATTAACCCCTCCCCCCGCCACCCTCTGCTAAATGGCACTAGATTGCTCCTCTGCTGGGGGAAATCGCAGGTCACGAAGTGAATTGGGCTGGAGGAAGTGGGCGGAACCTCAATCAACCTAAACCGCGCCCAATAGGAGTGCGATACAAAAAAATCGACACATTGATGTAAATGATGCATGGTGCACAGCTCAGTCCTCACCTGCCAACGTGTTCTCCAAACCAAGGGCAGGCTTTCCCGTCCCTAAGTGAGCAAAGTTTTGCAGGGCAACGTAGAAGGCACTGAACACATTGGCCAGGAGACCCAGGACCCCTGGCTCACTGTAGAACACAGAGGCGAAGCCCCCAGAAGACATGGCCGTAGGACGGAATGGGAGAACAGCGCCACTCAGAGGAAGTAGAGATGTAACTGCAAACACACAACCAATGCCCGTCACTCCTATTATTTAGAGGTTAAAAACGTCAATGCCCATATTATCAAAATCCTTCATCCTTACTTCTGTAAGAATCTCACCTTTAACACCATCACTCACACTTTTGGAGTTTCGATATGTAGAAAAGACGTGATATCAGAGCATTGCATTCAGACACCAGAGCACACCCTTTTAGTGTTTTGCTCAAAAGACTCGGGCCAGCTCTGTGCCTGCAGCTTTCAGAATATTTCCGTTAAAGAAAAGTGTCCTGGTCCTTATGCAATACAACATGTTGCTCCATCTTGCATGCTAACGTCTCCTCTCCTGAACACAAGCGCTCACACATAGGCTAAGGACTTTCAAACTCCACATGTCTCATATGTAATCAGAATCAGAATATTTACTGTCACAACCAAGGCCATTTAGGTATTTAAGGTTTCTTTGTGTAACATTTTTGAAACAATTTAATCTCTGAAGGCAGTTTCTCTTCTGAAATATCACCTACACCACAGACCATTGAGGAGCTACGGCAGCAGATACTACTACACATATTAACACAGTGACTGGTCATCTATTATCTATTATTATATCAGTCTTTTCAAACTATCTGCCATACATCTTCCAACTGTTTATCTTGGTCAGGGGTTATTTTACATTATTGCTGTATATAAAACAAAGACGTATTTTTCAAAATAATGAGCACTAATATGTTGCACCTATAGTTCATAATTATTCTCTCGAAATTGATCAGTCCACTGCACCTATGTAGTACAGTGTTTGGAAGCATTATCAATTCTCAACGCTAATCTTTTTAAATCTGTCAATGAGTTATACTGACCACAGTACAGAAGTTCTCTTACCAGGTGTGCAGTTTCAAAGCGTCCAGGGAGACTTATGCTCTCTCTGTTTCTGTCCTCTTTCCTCTCATTCAGCAGCAGTATAGATCACAGATCTCTCTCACTCACGGTCTCTCCCTCTGTTACTCCTCACTCTTTTTGCAACAGCTTTTAAAATGCAGAACCATGTGAAATACCAAGGTCACAAAAGGGAGAAGACATCCTCTTCCATATTTCTTTGAAAGCCCCTATATGTGTATTGGGTTAATAACTCCTCTTTGAAAGCCCCGTACTTTCCAATGAAAACTCATTACTGCCCAACAATAGCTAATCACTTTCCAGAGAAGATCATCAGTAACTTTTGAATGTTCAGTTAATGGGCAGTTGTGTGGTGGGCAATGAGTGTTATAATTATCTACAAAGTCTAATGCATTTTCAGGTAGAAATTCGAAGGCCACTTTGAATGGGAAGTCACTTCTGGCTTCATTATACAGTCCCTTTTAAATCCCTTTTTCATGGGAATGACCTGTCATGGTGGAGAACAAAATCAGTTGGCAACAAATGGGTAGCAGGTAATTAGGAGACAAGCTGTGTTGTGTGAAAGACAGAACATGCATACTCTGTAAACATCGAAGCCTGAACCCTAGAGGTTTTCACATTGGTTGCTTTTAATGAAAATTAAGTGAATAAGAAACTTGGGGAAAAAAAAAAAAGTGTGATTTTGTGTAGTTGGTTTTGCAAGCCTGTTTTCATTATGACTTACATATATGCCCTAGTACTCTCTGTACTTTTGCATGCAGTATTTGTGTTTTTTTTTACTATTATATTTGTATTGTGTATATGAACTCCAGGTTACATCACAAAGAAAGCATAAAATGTGGATTTTAACTTGATGGCTATTGAGAGAGCTTAAATGGAAATTTGGGCAATCCTGAAATGCCTACACATGGGAATAACTAAACCGTGGAAACAAATCAGATATTTAGCGGTTGTATGTAGGAGAAAGCACAATTTGGATGTCACCCACCTGCCCACACACACAAACAAACACATATTAAGAAATTTCAACACATTAATTTTCCAAAACCGCTTAATCAGTACACGGTGATGCAGAGTATGGAAGAATAGGACACAAGGCTGTGGACACCCTGGACAGGATACCAGTCCATCACGGGGAAAGCACTCACACACAATCACAAACTATGGCCAATTTATGGACACTGCATGTCTTTGAGCTGCGACAGCAAACTAGAGTACCTATAGGACAGCAATGTGAGAATACGCTAACTCCCGGACTATGCCAGGACCAAGAACTCCACCCAGACCCACAAACATAGAGATGTAGTGCAATCCACTGAGCGAGTGCTCTGTCCATATTTTTGGAAAATTTTAATATTGTAGTTCTATATTGACATTCTGTAAATCATGAACCCTCGCTACTCCAGTTCTGAGTATCTTATTCATTAGCTGAGCTGCTTAGATATTCAGCATTGTATAAAATTGAAAATATAGATTGTTGCATTTATTTAAATTATCACAAATGTGCTTCCTTGTGACCCTGACCAGGATAAACATAAGATGGATGGATGGATGGGTGGACGGGCAGATTTCAGTCTGCCTGAAAACAAACTTGTGATGGTGAATGAGTGTAAACTGAGATCAGAGCTCAGTGTGTAACTTTCCAGTGTTTTTTATCTCCCATATGGTCAACAGTAAAACTAGGACTCAATTTGGAATTAAGTCAATTTCCCTTTTTTTGATGTTTGTCGCCGCCTACAGGTCAAAACTCACAATTGCTCATTGTGTTTTCATGGACCCTGGTACTCGTCAGCCATTGGTGTATCTTCTTTCAGGGTCCTTCTTATCACACTTATGTGTAAGTACACAACATACCTTGAGTATTTAAGAGGCAATGCATGTCGGTGAATAAAGATCCCATTGGCTAACAAATGGGCGAGTGAATGAAAAGCGGTGGACTGGTTTGCAGGTACCGTACTGCTCAGACAATGGAGTGAGGAAGACAACCAGGTTTAAAGAATCACCCATTTTCGGCCTCGCTCCTAATTCCCGTTCCCAAAGGCCTGCTTCCAGAACTAAATAGCTTATCTGTAAAGAGGTAGGATGAATTTCTTTGCATTTCCTGGGTCCACTCAGCCCATTAAAAGGCAGGGTTAATGAGTGCGTCCGGTCAGCGAGCTTGTGTGAGTCAATACACCTATGACATCATCATCCCAGAATCAAGGAATGTTTGTTTCCTTAGCTGGCCAAAGGGATGTATAATCAAGTTTATCATCCTAAATGCTGGTTAAAGACGATTGCGGCTGTTTTATGAGCGAGAGCCATCCCGAGAGTGTCTCTGTGCAGTGAATACTTTAACTGCGGAGGACTTCATAGTGGTACCTTCAGCATGATACATTCAACAATGCAATTATGACTGTACCCAGAAAGTCTGACAAAACTTAAACTTTCCGTCGTTCAGTAACCGTTAAGTCAGAGTTGCCAACTTTGGTCAGCTGGCTGGAGTAAGATTTTCAAGTGAGGCAAGTCTGCACCCGCATTTACATGTATGTAATAGTTTTATTACCTTGTAAATAGTCTGTAGGGTTTGCAAACCACCCCCAACGCTTTTGATGTAGCTACTTTTAGGTTTATAATGGAATAATATAGAGTTGCCGTAAGATTTCTTGCGTAAGCGTGAGTGTCACGCCAGATGCGTGAGAATTGGCAACCCTGCTGTAAGTAATAAAACATCCGTCAATCACTGACATGCTAATGTGAAGCACTTAAATGTAATTTACTTTAGCGCCGACTGGTGGCAGGCTAAAGGTAGAGTTGATGACAAAATCTGAGGTAAACCTTGGTGTCACAGGAATTATGTTAAACAAAATTATTTTTTTAGGTCTGGGATTCAGGGCACTGCGACAACTGGGAACTAAATATGCTGCGCACGAATATTGCTGTTACAAGTTACAGCACAAATTTCTTTGGATAATGAGTTCTGGTGTTTTGCTGTCATCATTTGAATTAGATATTAATAATATCTGTTGTACCATAATGTTTCCTCATAGCTCTAATGGCGCCATACTTATGACGGTTTAGTATTTTATCTCTTAGGAAAGAGAGAAAAGAAGATACGCCGAACAGACTTCCGCAGACACAACACACCAAGAATACCGCACCTAGGCACGAGGGCCGTTTCCTGCATGTCCACAAGCCCCGCCCCAAAACCAACGACGAGTACGAAATCTCGGAGTTTCCACCAATCAGAGTAGAGAAGCGCCGCGGTTCCGTGGCCTTTTTTTGGGGTGCATTTTCACTCTGTATACTCGAAGAAAAGACACGAATTTCCTTCTGACTAATATGGAGCCGGCTGGGGTGTTGCATTAGGGTATTGAGAGTCCGGGCGTAATGTAATTCTGTTTTTTTTTATTGTAGGGACTGGGCTAATTGATGTGACGGTGTTTTGCTTCTATGCCGCTGTGATTGCAGGCGATCGCCTTGGTATCTCGGATAATAAGGCAGAGGCTCAAGATGTAAAATAAGAGGGAGAGGATAATCTGAGGGGTGTTAGTGTCAGCGGTATCGGGGGGCTACTGTAACGATACCGGACTGAGGATCAAATCACAGCCGACGTTCAGAGCACAGACAGGCGCCTTTCTAAGCCAGCCAGGAAAAGGGAGGTGTTTTGGGGGATGGCACAGCCGGCAGGGAGAGGACCGCACGTCTCTCTCTAGCCACGTCCGACGGCGTTTTGCTGTACCGGCTACATGCGGATAATCTAAGTGTTAGGGCTTACACGGATATACACCCCGTGCATATGGTGCTGAAAAGCCCGAAGCAGGCGACGTCCAGTCCCGGTGTGCAGAGCGGACGCCGAGCGCTGAGCCGGCGGCGCCCGGTGCGTTTTGCTGCTCCCAAGCCCCAGCCTCTCGGTGCCCGTCGGGCCGTGAGCATGCTGCGGCTGCAGACTGGTCTCGTGCAGTAGGGTGTCGGCAACGAGCATGGCGCGTGGGCTCGTGCGATTCGCGGTCCATTTCAAGACTTTGGGGGTCTTTCTTTGAAATTGTTTCGTTTCCTATGCGGCTCGGCGGCCGAGTGTCGCTTGACAAATAGGGCACTCGAGTCGAGTTGTTTTTCGGGGTGGGTAGCTTTCTCCCCGTGCCGTCGGATGCTCGCTATGGTTAAGTGTGTTTAATTTTCTTTTTCGTTGTTGTGATCGGAAGCGGCCAGCTTGACTGAGCTGCCCGCCGGAGCCCCTGCCAGCCCAATGAAGGAGTATAAAGTGGTCGTCCTCGGCAGCGGTGGCGTCGGCAAGTCCGCGTTGACCGTGCAGTTTGTTACGGGCACTTTTATCGAAAAATACGACCCGACCATCGAGGATTTCTACAGGAAAGAGATCGAGGTGGACTCGTCGCCCTCCGTGCTGGAAATACTCGACACCGCAGGGACGGAGCAGTTCGCCTCTATGAGGGATCTTTACATTAAAAACGGACAGGGCTTCATTCTGGTCTACAGTCTCGTCAACCAGCAGTCATTTCAGGTAAATTAATTTAATTTGAAATGCTATACTAATTTTGCACAGCAACATACCACGGACGGCGCCACTTTGGAATGAGCTTTTATATGCGGTATATATGCAGCACGAACCCTGCGCGACTGCGGCTGTTTGTGCACCTAAATATGTCGTTTGCTAGCATCCAGATTTTAAAGACGAATTGTGCCACTTTGGAGATTAAGACAGGGTTTGAAATGTCACTGTCCCATTGTCCGTGCTGATGTGAGCCGAAGACAAGCATGTGTTTTATGTAACGGAAGCGGCGGACGTTTGCATTGTGCTGAGAAGTAGTTGGCTGCCATGAATGCAAACCGTATGGGGGGTGGGGGAGTGTAGCTCCGAAACCTGTCGCCCAGTGTGCTCCAGGGCCCAAGCCACCCCAAGTGGCTTCCGGTGCGAAGCGCCGAGGCGGTATACACTTAATTCCAAGCGGGTCATGCCTGTCATCTTTGCTGTGTCAGTGTTAAGTGTGTCCATTATAGCAGTGTGTGCATGCATTACTATTGTAAAGTACTATAGACTGTGTTATCTATGATTTTAATTTCTTTATAATAACCCCCTCTCCTCCTAACAGGACATAAGACCTATGCGGGACCAGATCGTGCGTGTGAAGCGTTTCGAGAAGGTGCCGCTGATCCTGGTTGGCAACAAGGTGGACCTGGAGGCAGAGCGGGAGGTGGCGGGCGCAGACGGGCGGCACCTGGCCCAAGAATGGGGCTGCCCCTTCATCGAGACGTCGGCCAAGAGCAAGACCATGGTGGACGAGTTGTTTGCTGAGATCGTCAGGCAGATGAACTATGCCACTCTGCCCGAGAAGCAGGACCAGTGCTGCACGGCCTGCGTGGTGCAGTGAGAGTCCCGCCCTCTGTGGCCTTTCCCCTCCAGGTGAGAGGCAGCGACCATCTATCTCACCAGCTTTGGCCCAGCTTGTCAGATAAGTGGGTCCACAGCACAACAAACCTGAACTGGAAGTCTCGCTCACACCTTGATCAGGAAACTCACCTGGTCACACCTGGATGTGCCCAAAATAAGGAGAAAAATGAACATTTGTGACTTGATGATGTCCAAACCTTTGTTTCATATGTGCTAATGTGCTCTTTTAAGTAGGCCTGAAATAATGATTGACATTTTAACCTTTTTTTTTTTTTTAAGTCTCTGCTTTGTCTGTGGGTATAAAGACCTGTCAAGTGAACTGGTGGTAGTGTGAGGGACACCCATCGTTGGCACGTCATCATTGGAGTGCCCAGGGAACATGGCGTGAGGTGCTGGTGTTGGGAAAGGAGCGTGGGGGTGGGGAATACCCAGGGAAGGAGGAGAAGGAAAATGCAACATCCTGAGTGGGAACCGGAGTTCCAAAACAGGAAGCTGCTGCGAAAGAGTCTTCAGCGTGGGATGGACCACCCCCCACCCATCCTTCACTGTCTGTCCCCATTGTTGTTCACTGCTGCCTTCAGTGGCTCCCATCACCTGGCCTGGAAGATACTGCTCACTCATGCTATTTTTGCGAATGAGGGTTTGATGCACATTATGAGACCTTCTGGCTTTGGGAAGTGGTCTCCAGGCAGGCATCAGTGGTTTTATTTTAGTGCAAAGTTAAAAAAGAAAAAAAAACAAAAAAAAGAGCCCCCCCATCAAGCTGTTCCTGAGGGTCGTTTCCTTGCCGTCTCCTGGACTGAAAGCCACATGCTGTCACGTTCGGCCACCTTCCTGTTTTGTTTTGGGACTTCCTGTCTCTGACCTTTCTTAGTTATTGTGTAGATACACACTCATATCATCCACGTCGACTGTCTTCACATCTTCGTTGTTTTTTGCCAGCTGCGTTTGTGCTCCGAAGTAATGGGACTGCAGCATTGCAAGAATCAAAACATCTGAGGACACAGGAGGTTGAATCGGTGTTCATAAAATTTTCTACCTAAATAGCTGTTTATGATTTGTGGGAGAGGGGGGCTGGTTCTGGTCTTGTTGGAACAGAGCCATTTAACAGGTATTCAGGTTCTCCTAGCACCATTAAGGAAGCAAAACGTCTTTGGTTCTGGTTACTTCCTGTTTTTATTTGTGTTTGGGCACAATAATGCTGCAGGACTCAAGGACAAGAACCAAACTGCTGTGATGTCCAAGAAATGTCCAGAGTAACCTTGTGAAATGGAAATCGTCGCCTGTTCAGATGTGAGGGGGCGGGTGGGCGTTGATTATAGAAAGCGGTGTGTTTTGTTCAGTGGCGTAAAAAAAACGGATAGTGAATCCCTTTGAGGTGTTAACTACAGGGTGTTTATGGCAGAGGCGTGTGCGTGCGTGCGTGCATGTGTGTGTATGTCTGTCTGTGTGGGTTTAACTGCCTCACTTGGTCCCTCTTCCTGGTTTTAGACCCACTGCCTGGCAGCGCCCTCCTCTTTCCATACTCTGCTCTTGAGTATGATGGGCCTCCATTGGACCAAGGACACAAAGCCCCCTGAACAGCGTCTGCATCTGGGAGGGGTGTACCCAGGTGCAGCCTCATGAGCAGATGCAGGAATCTCTTTGTGGACACATTTCCACAGACTGAAGCTGTTATGTTATCTGGGGGTTGGAGGGTGGGCTTTTTTCAGAATGGAGGAGATGAGCTGGGTTTGGACCAGACCACATCTCTGAAAGTGCTTGACAGCTGTAATACCTGTTTTGTGTGTTATCATGTGGTTTGATTTCGGTGTCCTCAACAAGGACTATTAGGCAGAAGGGATCCCTTATGTAATATGCTATTCATCTTCGTTTACTTTTTACGCTTGTTGGCTTTCATTTTAATGTATTTATTAAAACTTTAATTACTTATTGCCCTTAAATTTTCCGTTATCTTTGGTTTTGGCATTGGTTTTAAAGAATTTATTCAACCCCAAACAGTAAGTCTTTTGTCTGATTTGAATGTGTTGGCAACTTTAGTTCACCTTAGCGTGTTTTTGGACGGGGATGTGCCCCACAATGACACAGGGAGAACATGCAAACTTTGGGACCATATATTCCGTATGCCAGAAATGTATGACCTGCAGGTGGGTTGCATATGTATGTATTTTGTATGTAACATGCCACAGGAGATGAGCGAGAGCTTGGCTGAAACTTAGTTTTTCCGTGAGCCTTAAAACTTTAGGTGCAACCTTTGTGGCAGTCGCCACCTGGCTGTTCTGTCACAGGAGGGTACAGAAAAGGCTAAGAGTCTTATTTACTCACCAGGTTGTCCCACACAGAATTATGAAAAGCAATGTAAAATCTGGCTCTTTGACAGCTGAGCAGCAATTACATTTGTTTTTAATTACAGGAGTACTTTATTTGCCCTAAAAATAGCCTAGGGTGGCTCAAAGCCGCTGTGGGTGCACGATAATTTCCATTTCCTGCTGAGCAAATGGGGTAGAGGCACCAGCGTCTTTGCCACTGCTAACCTGAGATCAGGCCAGTTGTGTGAGAGCCAGATGATGTTTCTGTATTCCACTGTCACACACAGGAAGCTGCTCAAAAAGTTGGGAAAAAGAAGTTCTGTTTCCTTCATATTTAATTACTATTCACTGTGAATTCATGTGACTGGCTGAACCTGTACCCAGAACAAGCGTTCTGCCTCCTCTGAATGTTCTGTACAGCAGAAATAGCTGTGGGGCACTGAGGCACCCAGATTTGGGGCCTGACCGGCCTTTTTGGGTCCTCACGGAAGGTGCCATGTGAGTCCTCTCTTCCATGTTTTACGGACAGATGCATCAACAGCATCGAGGACATTCACCAGAGGCCAATGACCGATGATGCTCTGGCAGCTGGACATTGGCATCATATTGTTCAAGTTTTCACCATTTACTTAAGAGCAGTGTTTCTCTATGCTGGTCCTGGTGCCCCCCCCCGCCAGAATGTTTTCATTCCAACCCACACTGCTGTCAGCCTGCCACATTCATTATTAGCCTATTAAGGACCATATAAGCTTGATTAAGGTAGGGTTGGAATGAAAACATTGTGGCGGGGGGGGACCAGGAACAGGATTGAGAACCACTGGTTAAGAGTAACTGCAGTATCCTGATCCTGTTATTCAGAGATGTCTTTGTCTTATGCTCATATTATGGATGTTCCTGTTCTTTTTTTCTCCCTTGGGATACTATAAAAACAACACTAGTGCTTACAGGGAATTGAGGAACTCTGGATTTTTCTCCTTACTGTTCCCATACATGTAGCTTCCTCTTTTTCAGTTCAGCACCAAGTTGGCAGCATGTGAAGTCATTGCATGTGACGACCTTGCAAGCCCTCACTTGTATCCAGCGAGAGCTGCACCCCCTGCTTCATCTCTGCCGTGCCTCTGGATGGATTTCCAGTATAGACTTGAATAATTTGTGCGTCATTGGGCTTCATGTAACACCCTGCCCGAATCTTGATGTCGTGCTTGACAGGTTAATTTGGCACATATTGGAGAGGCATCCTCTGAACGGAGCAAAGCATTTGTTCATGGTAACATGAGAACCAGCATCCCCACCAGTGGAGGATGGTGATTTTTAAATTGGGGGGAGGCACAGTGTTGATAGCTGGCAATATGACCAAAAAAGTTTTTTTTTTTCTTTATTTTAGTGGGTCAGCTGCTTATATGTAAATTCTGCTCTCCTTCATCAAAGAACTTCTTTAGAATGACGTTCGTATTAGTCGCAGTGTTGGCCATGTTGCTTCAAAGCCTCTAGCTCCACTTGAACACATACATCTTAGTCAGCTAGCTAAATACCAAACTACTCTACTAAAAGTCACTGGAAATGAAAATTAAACCCAAAACCTAATGACTTTATTTACAATATTTACAAATGGCAATGGCAAAAGATGATAAATGAAATGATATTCTGTCACTCTGGGCCCCTGAATGTGGAAAAAATGAACAAATATTGCGATCAAACACTGCCAACAGTCTCCAAAACCTGTCAGTTCATCCGTCTGTCTTTTTTTTGTACCTGCTTCTCCGATTCAGTGTCGCGGGGGGTCTGGAGCCCATCCCAGAAGCTACAGTCACAAGACAGGGAACAACCCATCATAGCGCACACTCACACTCTTAACACCTATAGACAATTTGGTAATTACAATTCACCTTAGGGTATTTTTGGTCTGTGGTGGGAAACCGGAGTACCCAGAGGAAATCCCACGACAACACAGGGAGAACATGCAAACTCCACACACGAGCCAGGGCAGAGACTCAAACCTGAATTCCAGAGGTGTGAGGCAACAATGCTAGCTACTGTGCTAGCTACTGCACCACCCACCTGTCAGTCATGAGTATCTATGTTAGTGGTAGTTTATCTTGTTTTGTTGGAACCTCACCCAATCACCATGCAGAGACGCCTGGCTTCCAGGCTGGTCCAAAATATCTGACTACAAGACTGTCTGTCCAGTCAACGTTGCCTAAACAAAAACTATGCATAGAGCTCTTATAGGCTGTGACGCATTTCAGGGGCTGCAGCCTTCTAAGGCTGCTTTCAAACACTGAATGCATCACAGCGGCACAACAAAGCTGTCTGATTTCGAATTCCTTCAAATGCGGCCTAGAAATGCATGCTTCGTTTATTGGACCACAAAGAATCCACCCATTGGATCCTTCGTGGCCCCACCCATTGCAAGATTCATTGTGCAGATTTTGAGAAGGACGCAGCCTACAAAGGCTACACTGACCGCGTCCTTTGAAGGATGCAGCCCCTGAATTGGGATACAGCTTAGAGTAGCACGACGTCCGAGCGGGTTAGGAAAACACATAATCGGAGCATATTCACCAGTAAGCTTTCGTCTATTCTCCATTTAGACTGAGCGTGCATGAAACTTCCATAGACTTCCAGTGAAGCACGGCATCTGTGGGCTGTAGTTATCCTGGTTTCAAAGATAAAATTAATGTACGTGTTGTGGAAAGCAACTCCCATGAAACGATCAGCTCTGTGGTTCGATTAGTAAGATAGATTACACTTTTAATTGCAAAAGAAAAAGAATTTACATTGATTCATTGACTGATTCAGTCATTTTGGAAATTTTATTTGAGAAGCCGCACTTATCGTGTAGTCTTGTGGTGCTCAGTCATTTGTCTCACATGTCTAATTGCAGCCAGCACGTGTGTTTCATGTCAAGCAGAAAGCAAAGAAAAATTCTACCTAGATATTATGATGAAATTGCAATTAAGGAAAAAAGACCTTTCCACACTCGGCATTAGCAGTGACTTCATTTTGATATGTAAATTGCACCAAATGTTTCCGAATGCTCAAATGCATGCGTTTCTCCTCCCCTCAAACAGTCATGTGTAGGAGAGACCAGGGACAACTGTTGAATGAGGTCAGTTGTTAAATGGACCTTTAAGACACTTAAAAAATTGTGCCCTTGGGCTTTACATATCACAGGGAGTGTGAAATTCACGTTGTTGACTTGATGTTTTTTAGGTGGATTAAATGCCCGCTCAATAACTGACCCTGTTCAAAAACTGTCCCCAGTCTCTCCTAGTCAGGGGCAGACTAACTTCTTTGAGGGCCCTAGGCTGACATGGGTAAGGGGCCCCCTAAGGTGGTCATTTGAGCTATTTTTTGGAGCCAACAGAGAAACGAGAGGGAATTAAAAATGCTGAACCATCAATAATACAGGGTTGCCAAGTCATAGATCTGGTGTGACACTCACACTTTCAGACTCTCACGCTCACACAAGAAATGTTACGGCAAATTTATATTATTCCATTATAAACCTAAAATTAGCTACATCAAATGCATTAGGATAGTTTGCTAACCCTACAGACTACTGACAAGGTAATAAAACTTACATAAATGTAACTGTGTGTGCATACTTGTCTCGAAAATCTCACTCCAGCCAGCTGACCAAAATTAGGAACAATGATAATATGCTAATCAATGAGTGGGGTGTCAGAGATCAAACTTAATGATCAGAGTGGGGCTGTAGCCTAGGATAGCCTATTCCTTACTGTGCCCCTGAGGCTAAGGTTAGTCCTAAATGTTTTGCATATGTTCATCTAACTGTCTTTCCTCCATGTTCATGCAAAATTTGTCTACCACTCTAGCGAGATAGTATCTAAGACAGGGCAGATATAATGTCAATCTTTGCATTGTTTTCTTCTTGTAAAGCTATTCTATGCCTGTTTGCCTGGCACTGAAACAATCAGTACTGTTAGACTCCAGTGTGAAAAGAAAGCTGGGTAGCGTGAAGCCTCAAAGTAGGAACAGTGCATTACAGCCGGGACAGAGGGCAACTATCTGTCCTGAAAACTGTCAATAAAAATGCAAATAACACACGTTTCAATAATAAAAATGATTATATTATCATAACTTTTGGAAATTCTGTCTTTATGGGGCCTCTATTTTTTTTGGGGGGGGGGGGGCTAGGCAGCTGCCTACCCTTGCTTTATGGTAAGTCCACCCCTGCCCCTAGTATAAAGACTTCAGTATAAATACTAAAATATTTGCTTTGGGTCCTGCTATCATATTGGCTACACTGAACAATTTATGGTATTGGGGTATTATTGCATTGAAAGACATCCTCTGTTCAGATTTCCATATTGTGTTGTCTGATTTTTTTCATCTCATGAAGGAGTGGTTGAGATTGAACTCTCATCTGAGTCATGAACAGAGGAAACACAACTGAGATCAACAACATCTCCAATCTTTGAAATGACCCCGGTCTCTGCAGCCCATCCTCCTCCTACAGGCCATGTCACTAACACCAACCCGAACGTGGGATATTACCTGTTTGAATTCTCGAGTTCATAATTGTCTGTTTGCCACATGCTGGTGCGGACACGAGTGCCAGAAACATTAGGCTATCTCTTCTTATAGTCTACATCGAGATATATACAAATGCAATTAAAAGTGCTCAGAGTAGACGTGAAGTACATAAGAAACATTCGGTAAGGAGGCGTTTTTTAAAGGTCTACGTACTCTACAATTATGTATCATGATAACCCGTAAAATCCCTATAAGGAGTCTCCACAGACATGCCAAAGCACATCCCAGTCCAAGCACTCTGATATTGAATAAAATCCATTACGTTTTGCGTACTAACGGGCACTCCTCTCAGCATAATAAGCGACCCGCAGCTGGGGTAATGCAATTTTCCGTGGTGTGTTTTACCGAAAACATGCAAAACTAATGCGCGCCTGAAATATCCAGGTGGGCGAAGCGTCGTTCTACATGCGCTGCTACACGAAAGTTTACGGAAACCCGCGGAGGCGGAAAGATCACCGAGATCCTGGTGTTTCTGCCGCGTCAACTGTAGACTCGACAACTAGAATCGATAGTAGTTAGTAGATAAACTAGTAGTTAGTTTCTGACAGTTACCAATCAGATTTTTTTCTAATCGCAAATATGATTGTTTGGTTATTTTGAATACAGACTTTTTGAAGTCTTACATCCAAACATCGCCATCCCTTCAGAGAATCGTGTGATCCGTTCTACATCGTAACCCCTGTGTTACTTTTGGGGTTGAAGTTACCCCAGTCCATTTTCAAAATGCGGTTAAATTCTATAGATTCTAGAATTTAGAAGAAGAAGTAAAATACACAAGGGTTAAAACTGGAGCCAGTCAATAGATGCAACTAATGTACTGGAATTGCCGCGATTTGAATTGTTGCAATGCCTCCCATCTATACCATCCCGTCTCCTTCATTGCTGCCAGCAGAGAGCAGTGTTTTCCGTGTTGCGGCTTTGTGAAGCGTCTAGTGAGCGTGTTACAAGCAAAGTTTCCCGCCTGATGTTGTACTGATTACCTATAGAAGCCACGTTCTCTGCAGTTCTGACGAATGTAGAACAATATTCAGTCCTAAGTTTAAAATCATGTAGGATGCCAAAGTAGTGTGAATTAAGACAGTGACATTTTCATAGGCTCACATCATGTAGAATCCAATAGAAAATGGATGGGTTTGTTATCACACCTATATCAGTTACAAACAGGATTCGTTGTCTGTTTTAGATTGTTTTAAGTAAAAGTTAAAATTACTCCTTCTTGATACTGACGCCTAGCATTACTAATTACAATACACTCGAAGTGGTTTTTCCTCCCGCCCTATAGGTGGCGATACCTAAATAAAAAACTATCAGTTCGGTGTAACAATGCAGAAGAAGAATGCAGTGGGCGACAACCCCGAGTAAAATCAACGATCTTGTACTTTTGTACACTGTTTATTACAAGCATACGTTTTCCATGTTTTCGATACACTGACAACACATGACTGCTATGAAGACTGTATTCGTTACTGTGGGGACGACGAGTTTCGATGAAATGATAGCCGGTGTGATATCTCAGGAGGCTGTTCAGGTACTGCCTGCATAATCCGGCTGCCTGGTTCTGGTCCAGTGGTACTAGTGTGTTAGCTAAGCTCCAGACAGCAATCATTTTATCGTCAATATTGATAGATTCACTTGAATGCTACCTGGCTAAAATGTCACTTTTCAGACTTCCAGTTATACTTTAAATACCGTGGTTACCGTGGAGATGTTTAATTAGATTAACGAGGCTTATTGCATGACTCCGATGTAATATTTCCTTCCTGACGACCCTCCTAAGGCTTTAGTCGCCCGCGGTTATGAGGAGCTGGTCCTGCAGGTGGGGCGCGGTTCCATTCTGCCCGGTCCAGACAGCTGTCCCGAACTGACTCTCCAGGCTTTCCGCTTCAAGGACTCCATTGCAGACGACATTCAGCGAGCCGATTTGGTTATCAGCCATGCAGGTGAGTTAAAGGAAAATAATTGTCTTTAAATGCATATGCAATCAATCGATAAAATTTGTACTCTGAAACTTGACTCTATAACAGTTTTGAATGAGTATGTTTAAGTGCATTAGATACAGCACCACTCAAATAAATGAAGTGTAGTGAACACTGTTGGTTGCAAAAAAATATTTTTCCCTGCATAAAATAGTGGCTGCCGTATTTCATAGTATGTGACTTATGGACATTTTTAGGGTTGTCATGGAAGGATCTGATGTATCATTGTGGTCTAATACATGGCTAATTCAGCATATGAAAGGGTAGTAGATGAGCTTGTTCCTTCTAGGGCATGGGTCACCATGGTGGATTGTTGATGAAGATCAGACTATGCTTTAGATCAGTATAACAGTTAACTACTTCTTCCAGGAGCAGGAAGCTGTCTGGAGGCCCTGGGAGCTGGACGGCCCCTTCTTGTGGTGGTCAACGACCGGTTGATGGACAATCACCAGTTGGAGCTGGCCCGGAAGCTGCATGCGGACTCTCATTTGCTGTACTGCACCTGCAGGTCAGTGTCCATTAGGGCGGCCCTCAACACAGAGTGGTGCACATAAGCCCCGTGCACCTGCACAGACACACACACATAGATCTTCCTCATGGAGTTGCAGGGTTACTAAATCACTGAAATGTGCAGCTAGAAATGTTTTCTGGGGTAGTTAATATTGGAAGTTTGTAAATTAGTTTCAGCCTTGGGGTAGGTTCTGTTTTTTGTTGTACCAATTGACAGTGTCTTGATGGGGTATTTTCCAAAGTAACAGTTAGCCTATGAAAGAGCTGCTGTTTCCCCAAGCTGAAAATCCATGCTGGATTGGGTTTGGTATCTGTGGTTTTGTCATCGGTCAGGTAGTTCAGTTAGTCTTCCACAAATACTTCACATGGGATGTACATGTACTTCAACTCTCTGCCTTGGCACATGCATTGACATGTTTATTTAGTTGTCCAGTTATTTCCAGTTAGCCTCTTTCCTCCGTTACAAAAAAGTCCATTTGTTACTTGTATGCTGTTGTGAGGTGGGACTTGGCAGATATTTAGTTATCATATGTTGCAAGTTGTTATTTCCCATTTCAATGCTCTGTGATGTTCCAGAACTTTTGTTTTGGTGGAATTAAATTCTTTGGTCATTGTTACCTATTGTTATTCATTGAATGTGTCTTTCCCCAGCAACCTAACTCACACTTTAAGGACAATGGATCTTTCTGCGCTTGCTCCCTTCTGCCAAGGTCAACCAGAGAAGTTTGCCACCTTTATGGATCAGGCACTGGGTCTCCACTGAATTGATGTGGCTTATGAGTCTCATGTCTTTGAAGCCCACCTATGTGGAACGAGTGGACAATCACCATGTGTGATCAGTGTGCCAAGTCTTTCTATTGGAGATGGCTTGCGTCAACTGGACTCACCCCTTTGTTAACATGGACAGTGGATTAAACCAAAGTGACAGAACCAGGTAGTTACTGGACCTGTGGGATATGTACTGTTTTCTAGAAAACAAGTAGCACAAATTCTGTTGTCTGAGTTTAGAACTAATTAAAGAGTGATATTGTGCACTTTTTTCATACTTGTGTGTGTTGGCTTTATTCTCTTACCCATTAACTGCTTATAGGAAAAAAGAAACACTGACAGCTATATTTGTTTTTTTTTTACTTTACTTTTTTGTGCTATGGCTGTCGACTGAAACTCAATACAGGAAGAAGCGATTTGCAGTGGCCTTTTCAGCTCGGAGCGAGAGAGAGGCTTTTTCTGATGACGCGTTTCCTGCATCCTGTAAGTGGGGTATATGAGAAGCAGAACACAGCACTAATCCACATGCGGATTTCAGTGCATTATTATTGCTACTCGGGCAGATGATGCTAAGGATGCTTCTTTTTCTTCTCTTGGTCTCTGGCTTGGGACGTGGGTCTGCCTTTATTCCAGGTAAGGTCTTCTCATCAGTAGAGATGTGTTGTCCCCCCCCCCCCCCCAGACAGGTTATGCCTATCGGCAAGCAAGTGGAACTTTTCTCGAACGCACGAGTTGACTTCCTCAGGTTCAGCGCTCATCCTGATGAAGCGCACAGCTGAATCACCTTGTTCTGAGTGTATTTCGTTACGTAAAAGTCTTTCCTAATAAAATAGAGTAGAATAGAATAGAAAGATACTTTATTGATCCCCTGAGGGAAATTAGTTTGTCACAGCAGCAGACAATAGTAACAATAAATAGGGGAATTAAAAAAAAAAAAAAGATATACAAGATAAACATCAAAGTTAAATATTAAATATAATAACTATAATATTTATTATAGTTATT
>JAAGVU020000002.1:11984543-12007820 GCA_011763525.2 Mormyrus iriodes
ACAAGATAAACATCAAAGTTAAATATTAAATATAATAACTATAATATTTATTATAGTTATTATATATATAATATAATTTTATAAATATAACTTAAAGTAGCTGTGCGCATACGTGAGTTTATGATGGGTCATCAGTTAGAGATGAGCTGTTATAGAGTGTTATTGCAAATGGCAGGAATGATTTCCTGTAACGTTCTAATAGATGAGGTATTGGCGCCGATCATCAAACTGCTGTGATCTGCTAGCGATGTTTCAGCAGCCATTACCGCCAGCTTTCTTTTTTGAGTTACGGCTTGTACTCATCTGTGGTTCTTTCTGTACCTCGAGGGGCCACTTCCTGTTCGCCACTGAACTAAAATTAGTGGCTTTTCAACAGGCTGGCTCTCATCTCGGGGCATTCCTTAGCCGAATTACTAAGTTTCGTTTTTTTTTTGAGTGGCGTTTGATGACTGTCATGGTGCTTAATATTTACGGTAAAATATTTTTCATTCATTTTTCACATCAGCTTGTGGAGACAGTGACCATTATCAGTGTTTCAGTGCCATATAGATGTGATTGAAGAAATCTACAGGTGCTATGAAATGTTACTCACAGAGTCCTATCTGCTGAACTTTAATATGGTTTCCTCTACTTGCCTTTGTGCGTTACTAGGCTAAACACTGCCATATTAAATTCAGAAGTGTGTGATTTTGTAACGTGATGTTGGCCCTCACTGAAGGGGTTGAGTGTTTTTAAATCACTTTATATATATATATATATATATATACACACACACACGCACACACATTTTGGCTTTTAGCACTGTGCAGTGTGTTTGAAGTTGACTCGTTTTATCATACACTCAAGTCTCAATGCCAAATACAGACCGACAGTGCCTGGGGAATTTCCGTATGTTTGGTGCCTGGTGGTAACCTGATGTCTGAAGCTGTGGGTGTCAGCACAGAGTCTGTAATAGGAAGAATGATTTGCACTTGACAGTCATCTGCCAGTAATACTGAGCAGTGCTGGTCAACCCATGTAGAGTTGAAGGTGAAGCTTGCCCTGGGCATGGACTCTGACCAGCGCTGATACTGAGTAACTCCTAGTTTGCAGTTTGATCTCTGTCACTGTGGTGGCAAAGGACAGATGGTTCTCTGTACTTAGAGGACTGTCACCCATAAGTCCCTGGCCATCATCTGCTGGTGTGTTTTGTTTGCCTGATAGCAGCTACAGAACAAGTACTTAACAGTGAGGAGTATGTAAAGATGTAGCGGTCTGTGGACTTACTCTTTTAGGATGGAAGTATTGAAGTAGCTTTGTTGGTTTTTTTTTTATTAGTGAACCAATCAGGTTTGGCAATGTACATTCTAGTCAATTCATGGTAAGAAGTAACGGAAATTGGCTGTGCTAGCACAGATATTCGAGAATGCTTACCGTACGCTGGCCAATGCTGATTTGTGCAGATGTCAGCTGTCTCATCATCAACCTCGAGCACATGGACTGCACTTGGGACCGTGGGAGCAACCGGGAGCTCAACCTCACCTTCCAGAGCAGGTGACCTCCAAAATCTGGAAATGAAAATGATTATGACGAAGCCTCAGTCTCACTTATAATATGGGCCAAAAACACCTGGCCAAGTTTCTTTTATCAATTAAAGGTGAAAAAACATTAAAAGTTTAGCCTTATTTATATATAATATAATTTGCTATTTGCATCTGTGTGTGTCTATGCACATGCAAATTTCTGTACACAACTATCTGACAGAGCTGACAATTTGCTTTTAAAAGGCAAAGAACCCCGTTCTCAATGGAGTGTTGTATCTTGCAGGCTGGGTTCCAGACAGCCCTTCCTTGACTGCCCCTGGTACCTGCAGGAGGGAGGTTACAACGTGGGCTGCAGACTGCCATGCGGATTAAACGATAAATTTTTATCACTGCACACCAGACTGACCGATGGCAACAATGTCCCAAATGAACAGAGCTTTGAAATGAAAAACCAGGGTAAAGTCGGACACAGTTACCCCTTTACCTGCTCCCCCCTCCCCTTCTAATGCCCCTCTTATATCACTCTGGCTGCCCATCTGACTCACTGACCGCTCAGTCTCTGTGTTCCTCTCTCTGTAGTGAAACTAAGCCCACCTCTTAACCTCTCTGTGGTGGTAAACAGTAAGGCCCTGGAGCTCTGGTTATACTGGAACATCAGCACACCATCACGCTGCTTTGAGAATGAAGTACGCTACAGGAAGGAAGATGGCCAGTGGCAAGTAAGAACCGGCAGGGCTGAAGTGTAAAGGGAGCAGTCATGGCTGATATATCAAACATCATTTGTGTTCCCCCCCCCTTCTCCTCTCAGTCTGTTTTGACTTCGGAGTCTGCTACATCATACAGCTTGCCCCAGATTTCTCAGAAGCATCTATATGAGCTCCAAGTGAGGACCCGCGTATCAGATACTTGTGGCCAGTCCAAGTTCTGGAGCGACTGGAGCGTACCGATGTTCTGGGGCAACACAACAGGTTGGTGCAGATGAGGGCAGCAGGGCATTGTCTCCGTGGAGACAGGGTATTTACAGATTTCGAGGAAGGGCTTCACTGCTAGTTATACTTCCTGGATTTTAACATCTTTACACAGCAAAGGGTTGGTCAAAGCCTTTTTCATCTGTTACCTTCTGGGTTGTGAATATACCAGTGATGACACCACTACATACACTGTTCCTTGAGGGAGACTGTGCTGCATCATCTCTTCCCACCATAGATATCAAGCAGATTCTCACTGGTATTGGACACACACTGACACATTTTTCATTCTCTTTACCTCCCTCAACTTCACATTTACAGATGTCAGCGTTGTGACTTGGAAAGGTTTCTACCCAGTCGTAGTTCTAGCGACTATCGGCCTCTTGTTGATCGTGGTCTTCTTGTTGATACAAGGAGAAAGGTAGGTTTTTCAGGAACAGGCAGACACATGTCTGTGGTATGAGTGTGTGTTTGCAGTTTATGATGGAGCCAAGTAGAAAGATGGTAATAATCAATCACAATTGAATCTGTGAGGCAATCCACCTAAGCTGATGTATCGCCTCTATCCCCAAAACTTAGAATTATCTTTGTTCCTGTTCCCAACCCTGCCAAGAACTTGGAGGACCTCTTCAAAAGCTGCAATGGAAACATTGAGGTAGCTACCTTGTCCAGTGCTTTTTCTACCACCATGTGACCCCTTTCCTTTATCTCTGTAGATCTCTGGTTGGCCTGATGCTTCACTGGGTAGTGCTGTTGCTTCATACTGCCAGGGTTGATGGTCTGAATGCCGATTGCATGAGCTGTTTTTTGATATAGTGCAAAAAACCATGGTGCAGGTTTACCTCCTATGGATTAGCCCTGTTTACTGTAGTTAGGATAATATTTCAGTATTGGGGCTGCAAAGAGAGGCTGTACTACATGAATATATTACTGTAGGAAATTGAGTCTCCTGTCTGATGATCTACATATTTGTGAGACTGGTTGTTATCAGATCTTCAACCAAAATTAAATCTAAGTGAATGAATCACTAAAAACTGCCATATATTTCTTAACATCAATCAACACATTGGCAGTCTGTGGCAAATGCTTCCTGAATCTATTATTCGGGTTCACATAACACTGTGGACTCCACCATACAGAACCCTTTGGATCATTTTCTGTCTGACAATCACCTTTAGATCTCTTTGGCAAAGATTCATTTGTTCCTTCAAAGTCATTCTGGTTCAGATGAAGCAAAGCATTCCAGAACTTTGAGTGCCACCATCTTGCTTGACAGATTCTTCATATGAAATGCTATTTTTTGGGTTTGGGAATCATTTACACTCTTGCTAAGCAGTGTTTTCCACCCCACATTCTGTCCCGTATCCTGTTTGTGCCCACTGTCATGAAAATCATGAACATTCACCTCGGAGTAGACAAGAAATCACTGTAGATCGCACACTGTTTTTGAGCTGGAAGAGCAGTGCAGCTTCTCCTGGAAAGGATTCACTGTTGTCCATTGCTTTTCCCATTTTTGGAACCCCAAAACTTTACCAGAATTTTAGACATGGAGAACTTTCATTTGACTGAGGTATAATGTGACTCGAATACTGTAAACTTCACTCTTATGGCAAGAGTTGAAGGTAGTCTGAATTATATTGAGCATGACTAGGCTAATTGTCCATCACAATAATATATAATGTGTAAAATGTGCAAAAATGCTGGAATGCAGACAGGGACCAAATAGCGCGAGTGGTATAAGTAGCCACATCATTAGGCAGTAATATGCGGACAGGGTCGAAAGATTTAGTTGCTGTGTGGCTGAGTATTGAAATGGCTAAGGAGCCAGATCTAAATGATTTTAAATGGTATGATTGTTGGTGCCAGATGTGGTGGTTCCAGTCACCTGTCCAGGTTCCAGTCAGTAATTATCTAGAATTTGTAGAGAATGGTGCATCATGGTGCAACGTCCAGTTAGAGGCAGTTTTAACTTCAGAGGAATTGTTTTTTGTGGCTGCTTATGGTTAAGGTTAGGGCTGCGTAAGGGTTGATGTTGTCATTGTTGGGATTAGGGTTTTTCCCATAGAAATGAATGGACGGTCCCCACAAAGATATGAATACTAACATATGTGTGTGTGCATGTGCATATATACACATATATATGGGCAGTCCCCAAGTAAAGAATGTCCGACTTATGGACAACTTGTACTTATGAACAGACTGCCATATAATCTATTATATAAAAAATTTGGGTTAAATACAGTAACAAAGGAATTTGAGTTAAATACAAAAAAATGAGTTAAATATATTAATAAGGAAGGCTACTTTTCAAAGCTTGTGAAAACACTGTGTGGTTTCAGTGGTTCATCGACTTGAGGTGCAGTACGATACCGTATGTAGATATTTTGTAATTTTACTGTATTATTATTATGTACTGTTTAATTATTGTTTTGACATATCTACAAACTTGATTTAAACACAGACTTAGGGGGACAGATCTCGTTCGTAACCTCAGGACTATCCGTATCACATACAAGATACATTGAATTGTCGTCAACATGGTCTCAGGTTGTCTTAAGATTCTGGTGATATTCCTATATAAGAAGTGTTATTTTCAGGATCAAAGGTTGCTTTGCATTTCTGGGACATAAGTCCCCTTGATAGTGGTGCTTAAAATCAAATATCTGCACTGTTCAGCCTTGTCCTAACTCTGATTGCCCATCTACACCCCTCAAAGGAATGGCTGCAAATCTCCAAGGAGTTTAAGGAGGGTTTCCAGCCAAACTACTCTGAGCCTGCCTGCCCTGTGCGTGAGTGCCCCGCCTTCTCAGAGGCCACTGGCTGTGTCTCTGTCCGGACCAACCAATCAGAGTGCCTCGTCCCCTCTCTGTCGGTGTCACCTCCTGCTCCTGAAAATGTACCGCCAGGCCTAGTTTAAACGATGTTCTCAGCTTTCCTCCGTCTGGCAACAAATTTCATTTCTTCCATTCTTTCCCCAGACATTCTGGTACCTTTTTAATTAATGTTGCTCTGCTTGCCACCTCTCGGTACATGTATGATCCACCAACTGAGGGCGTGTGGTATGTATTTAATGCTGGACAGACTGACTTCTTTGTTAGCATTTTGTGTTGAAATGATTAAATAAAACTGTATGATGCTTCATCCTCACCGGCATGTTTGCGCTTAAGTTTTACAAACAACTGCCAGATTGCTCTGGGACCCACCTTTGCAAACCTTCACTTGATAGGGAAAATGTATAGGGTATCATTTAAAGATGTAACTGTAAGCTAAATTACAGTTTTTCTGTGGAATTTTCTTAATATATTTTAAGGGTCTCAGTATTTGTGTATATTTCAGGCTTGCAGATATGAAATATTTAGAATAATCACTGCATGGTTTACTGACCATGATGGTTCATTGGAAATGTTCACTGGAAACTTGTGATGTTCGATGCCTGTAATAAATCTTCTAATGCAATAAATATTTCTTTTTGTTCTTATGGTTTGTTTTATTTTAGAAGAATACATGGCAAAATATGAGAAGATTTGATTAAAATACACTCACCAGCCAAAAGTGGGGAGTGAGGTGTCAGAGTGGTGAGGAATGACGTTATCTTCGTGAACTTCAGGAGATCAGATTAGCAAGAATACTGATGCGATAGCAAACGTTTCCTCGGAAAGTGGAGAAAAAAAAACAGTGTGCAGAGAAACGCATTTCAGCAAATGGACGTGCAGTGTAGGTAACAGGAAGCCAGAATGTTTGAAAAAGCACTGGGGGCTGACCCAGCCAGCAATAAACCAGGCTCCTGCAAGCCCATCAAATTCACATCAGCTTTGTAACCTTTTTAAGATCGTAGGAACCATATAAACTAAATGTTTTTGTGATCGCTGTTGATATAAGTAATTAACTTGAAGGAGAGTCCTTTGACCCATTTCCTTGTGGGTGAAATGAGTAATGATTAACGATGGTTGTTCTAAATGAAATGCTCATTTGTGTTTCTGTAAAGCACAGTTTACTAAGTGAATCTGTAAAAATTATAATAATGAAATTTGGTGTGTGTCAAATTTGAAAAATTATGTTTGTGATACAGGTCAGTGTTTCCCAACGCAGTCCTCGGGGACCCACAGACAGTCCACATTTTTTGCTCTTGGGAGCTGGGAGGGAACAAAAACGTGGACTGACTGTGTGTCCCCAAGGACTGGGTTGGGAAACCCTGATGTAGGTGACACAGTGGCTCAGTGGGCAGCACTGATACCTCACACCCCCAGGGCTGAGGGTTCACATTGAAGTTTGCATGGTTTCCCCATGTCACACAGGTTTTCTCCTGTAGTCCAAAGGTGTTTGCATTAATTGGCATCTCTAAATTGACCATCGTGTGTGAGGGCATGTGTGTTCTTGACTAGGTAAGTGGGACTAACATCCCATCCGAAATGTACCCCTGCCCTGTACCTTACGCTATCTGGGAAAGGGTGCAGACCTCCCCATGACCTTGTTTAGAATTTGGGGTTAGAAGTTGGAGTGTTGGGTAAATGAAATATGCATCATGCATGGAAATCTAATTAGGCGAACCAAATACGGTTTGATTTGAAAAAATACATGGTCAAATGGCTGTCATGTGTAACAGTGTAGTTCAACTCAGCTGTGAAGGATACAAAACTGGCCAATGGCTGCCATTATAAACAAATCCACTAACCAAAACGACTTAAAAATGTTTGTTAATGTTTCCGTATATCTTGAGCTGGAGAAGTGGCAAGTACTTAACGCTGCCATCTGCTGGATAAAGTTTTTTTTTACATTTGTTGAAATGACGCCTCGAACAAGTGGCAGTACACCTGCCAACAGGCTGTCGCACATACCATCAACTCACGGGCAAAAAAATGTTTCAAAAACATGAGAGGTGACAGAAATCTATTATGTTTTCGAGAAGAATCGCTTCTTTCTTTCGACTTTTCTAAATTTCCGTATAATAGATTTTTGTCATTTTTGTGCAGGCTGCCGTTTTGTCCACTAGGTTCTGAGTGTTGTTGCCACACAGTGGTAAGTAATTTTGCTAAACCTCACACCATGACTGAAAGCAGGCCGGATGGGTGTCTGTGCCTAACATTAGACTTCCTGGCTAAAGATTGAGGTTGTGTTGGGCGTTCTCAGAGGATTATTATCCGCGGCAAACATGCGAGAACAGCTGTGGTCTTATTTTCTTCTTTCCCTGTTGCACTTATTTCATATTCTCTGGCAGCTGTATGATGCTGCCCTTTAAAATTACTTAGGAACATATTTTGAATGTTCCTGAGTACTCTGTACATTTTATGTTATGTGTTTACATGCTCTGATATTGTAATATAAGTCTTGTGTCCTGTAGAGGATGAGCGACTCCTTGTCAACCGCCAATTGCCCCATCTGCCATGCATTTCAGCACCGGCAAGGGAACCTGGGCCTGACAGTGGCTGGTAGGGAAGTGAATGGAGTTGGTATTAACCGCAGTCTAGAGCAGGCATGTGGTGCTGGCATGCAGGTAAAGGGGGGCGGGGTCTGGGTTGGGTGCCCAATAAGATATGCTTTCATTGGGCCCAGAATCTCTAGCGGCTTCCCTGATTGGATGAGTGTTATGGGCCACTGGCAAGAATGACCCAAGACAAATGGCTGTACCAATCTATTTAAAGGTATAGGGAGATGCTTTTGATTTGATTGGAATGATATTACTGGTTTTAATTTATTCAGCAGCTACAGCACTGTGCAAGTCAAGTCCTAGCAGTCAAAGAAAATGTTTAAGGCTATTTATCTTGGTAGTAATTATTTGCTCCGAAAATAACACAATTTAACATTATAACATATGCAAACTAACAGTAACAATAAAAAACAAGAATTTTTTTCTGTTTTCCGATAGCTAGATAAACTGCGCTCTGGTTTCCAAGCATGTCCTTAGTGGCACCTCAGCCATTTTATGTATTTATTAAATTTCTCCGCCAGGTCAGTTAATAATTTAGCTTGATTTGTTAAATAACACAATGGGGTATGGATTAACCAGGCAAGGTGGGGTAGTGGTCAAATAAAAAAATACATGGCTGTATCGGACAGTCATGGCAACTGTGGTAATTTTAAGAGAGGTTTTGAAATGGCTAAGCCAACACACCTTGACAGACATAGTATCATAGTTTTACACCAACATGAAGATCATTTAAACGTCACTTTCTGTGACTGCCTAAGACTTTTGCACAGTACTGTATGGTGAGTATGGGTGTGGATTTAGCTTGGGGAGGGGTCTTATATTCTCCTCATATGCGAAGACAAGTAGAACATAATCATAACAAAGCCTCCCAACATTTAATCTTCATATGCATCCAGCACCTGGGGGTGTGACTTCTCATCCGTGTTTGGAAAGTGTAGCACCCACAAAGTCCTGGCAGACCAAAATATACTAGCTAATGTCATGAGGTGAGACATCAGACGTGTCCACATGGGGTGTGAGATGTTTTTGGTTTCATTGAGGCCTTCTGCAACTAGTTTGTATCTGTAGCAACAAATGAATCCGGTCTCGTTGGTTCAGGGAGGTCAGTAAAAGCCACACGCTGCCAGTGCTGTGGCTAGCAGCAGTGAAACGTAAAGACCTAACATTCCACAATGTTCCCACATTCCCAACGTAAAGGATCCTTGTTCAAGACATTTGAACTCATGACGTTCTGGACATGGATCCTTAACCTGCTGAGGTGCACACCATCCAACAGGTGTCTGCTGTGTCCCCATGTAGCTCCGCCATCATGCCTGCATCAGCCAACTGTAAAACTGCATGCTTGGGGTACATGTACAGCAGGGTCGGCCTTGGGCGTTCTGGTGCTCTAGGTGAGACTCCACTGATCGCCACCCCCCCCCCAACCCATCTCCAACCCATATCTAGCTCATGTCTGTTTCACAAGAAAAGTAGTGAAATATTACAACTTAAAAAAGTGTAATGTCATGAAATGTAACCAGAGGTACTGCTTCTAAATTTTTACAGTGACTCTTTGGCGCTCCCTAATCTCATGGTGCCCTAGGCGATCGCCTATGCCGCATATAGGACGAACCAGCCAGCCCTGATATACAGCACATGTGCTGTAAAGAGATGTGTGATGTAATGCAATGAGCTGCTATAGTGTTTATCACTCGCAATCTTCTTCTTGTCTCTGGAAATGATGTCATAATGATGGTGCATGTGTTCAGTTGTGGATTAGTCTTGTTAACCAAATGAACATTCTTGTGGGCATGTGTCTGACAGCTCCACCCCCAGGAGGACCACAAGGTCATTGGAGGAGACACACCCACTCGAGTCCCACCCTCACAGCTGGAGAGTCACCAGTCTCTGCAAGTCAATTTGGACATTGCCTCGTCTGTCATAACTCCTGCTGCCTCGCCTAGTCAAAGGGCAGTGCTTTCACAGAAAACTTGGATGCCGCTTACAAGGAAACTGTGTCCAACCGGAGGCAGGAAAGGATAAGCTTGACATATACACATGCAAGTCCAGATACTGCAATAATGCTGGAGTCATCACTGTTTTCTGTGTATGAATTGCTGTAAGCATACTGTCAATCACTGATGTAGACCAAGAAGGTTCCCTTTTAATTCCATTTTTAATCTTTATTTCAACATCATCTTTATAATAAAAATTCATTCCTCAGATCATCATGACTGCAACTAACTGAAGTAAACAGCATTCTGTCAGCCAATCAGAGCGTCCACTGTGGCCAGAGCCAGCCAAGTCCCACTGAGGCGAGGTAGATGAGTGCATGCAGGTCAGCGATTCTTGCTGCAGAACAGGGAGAAAAATCAGGGTAGGACGCTGGTGCCTGGGGATCCATCTGAGGAGTGCTGTAGTTCAGTGTTTCTCGATCTGATCTCCAGGGACCCGCAGACAGTCCATGTTTTTGCTCCCTCCTAGCTCCCTACCAGATAGTCCACATTTGTGCTCCTGGGAGCTGGGAGGGAGCAAAAACGTGGACTGCGTGTGGGTCCCTGAGAACCTGCTTGAGGAAAATCAGGGTAGGACGTTGGTGCCTGGGGAACCATATGAGGAGTGCCATAGCAAACGCTAGTTTGTGCAAATACAGTCGCGATTCATTTCCTTGAATTATATTTTTGACACTGTCGCATTTGATTGAAAAAGTGGTAACTGTCACATTTGCAACGTTTTACAGGAGGTTGTTAATCTTCACATAAGTTTTGATTGTAAAACTTATTAGAATGACAATTAGAATTAGAGACAGACTTTAGGAACGGCTCTCGTTCGTAACCTGGGGACTGTTTGTAGTTCCCAGCAGAGAGTTGGGAACCCCTACTTTAGATACTGCAAAAAAATCATCTGCAGAAGCTCAGATGTCGGGTCATAAGCACGAGATAAAATGGTGATCTAGAAGAGAGTGAGTGATTAGCATTTTTCGCATCGTGCGGCATAGCTACTCAAGTTACCGGTATAGGTTACTGTTTTTAAGTGGTTATTTTAAGTTCGCCAGTTTTGCTTTTTAGATAAAATACATTTCTGTAGACTATAATATCAGAGCCCTTCCTGATTTTCAGCTGCTTTTACCTGTTGCATTTCTTTTCCCTGCTACATGATAGAACATAGGTGCACTCCAGTCGCTCCAGAACATAGACTGGCCACAATCATCTGGTACGCGGGTCCTCACTTGCAGCTCATGTAAATGTTTCTGGAAGATGAAGGGTATGCTGTACGATGTAGCTGAGGCCTGAATGATAGTAGACTGAGAGGAGAAGGTTAGAGGGGAAACATAAACAACATCCATCAATAAATGTGTAGATGCATTTTTTGAACAGACGTAAAATTCGAAGAAATATCAGCCATGATTACTCCCCCTATACAGTGTAAACTGCTTATAGTGATCACAGTTATGGTTATCGACCATTTATATGGATCAAAAAGAGGGCATTACCGTGTAAATACTGTTTAAATAATTTGTTTATAATAATCAAGTAGTCCGCTTACAGTGTTCATTTTGCGTCTTTTTATACATAACGACATATAGAAAAAATTAAAACTACGGTAATTCATTTTTTTTTTACTTGCCTACTTTGCCTTGCAGTAACCCATCTGGCTAACACTGCGTGCACAGAAAACATGACGGGAAAAAGAAAGTCATTTTCTCTCAATGTCAAATTTAGACTCATTAAAGCGTATAAACTGCCAAAAACGAGCCACTGAGATGCAGCAGTGAAATTACAATAAGCTACATTTTATGTACAATACTATACTGTATTATAGCGTATTTGAATTATACACAGTTCAGTAATTTAATTTGTACAGTACTGTAATTTCAAAAGCGTTTGAAACAGCTGTACTGTTTTTTGAAAGAGTCAATAAAATTCAGTAAATAGCGACGCTGTACATTTTAGTACCTTATATTCATGTAATAAATATACAAATGTCAGTTAGATGGTAATCTGCCTGAGATATAAAGAAAAGGAAAAAAATCGGTTATACTGATCATCCGCTTATAGTGATCAATTTCACCCAGACAGACGTGATCACTGTAAGCGATTTGCACTGTACTTCAGCCCTGCTGGTTCTTACATGCCACTGGCCATCTTCCTCCCTGTAGCGCACTTCGCACTCAAAGCAGCGTGATGGTGTGCTGATGTTCCAGTATAACCAGAGCTCCAGGGCCTTACTGTTCACCACCACAGAGAGGTTAAGAGGTGGGCTTAGTTTCACTACAGAGAGAGGAACACAGAGACTGAGCGGTCAGTGAGTCAGATGGGCAGCCAGAGTGATATAAGAGGGGCATTAGCAGGAGAGGGGGGCACAGAGAGAATGATACAGCAGGGTTGTAAAAGTACACCAAATCGGGGGAAATTGGTGACAGATAAAGGGGTAACGGTGTCCAACTTTACCCCGTTTTTTCATTTCAAAGATCTGTTCCTTTATGACATTGTTGTCATCGGTCAGTCTGGTGTGCAGTGATAAAAATTTATCATTTATTCTGTATGGCAGTCTGCAGCCCACGTTGTAACCTCCCTCCTGCAGGTACCAGGGGCAGTCAAGGAAGGGCTGTCTGGAACCCAGCCTGCAAGATACAATACTCCATTGAGAATGGGGCTATTTGGAGATTAATTTTGTTCATAAAACTTTGTTGTTTTGACTTTTTGGCTAAAATATTTGGCATTAACTTTAAGATTTAAGATTTTGCTTATGGTCCTGGTATTTGGTATAGACTTGCAGTCTGTGGATTTGTGCACTTGAGTGTGCTTGTATGACCTGTATGGCCTGTATTTCAAGTCCCTTATATTTCTTTCCAGAATAACAGACAAGAGCGTACTCCTTTTAAACACCCACTACAGACGGGCAGTCAGTGCCCTTACAAAAATCAAAACATTAAACAGATTTCTTTCTCAGTCCACAGGAACCAGCTGTACCCCATGATATATTTCAAGCTTACTGTGCACTTGTATTATCTCTTAGCTGTTTGAATATTATCCCAAAACCTCCTAGATTTTTTTTTTAACTTACAAGTGATAGATGTTGCTCCAACTGATACAGGAATTTCCCAGGTAATCACTTGTTAGAGGTTTGTGGGTTTTAATCATAGTTCTCCCTGCCATCCTTAGAGACTAATGTAAAAACAATTAATTTTAAAAATAAGATATTGCAATAATGAGCAGTTTTCTAAAAAGGCCTTGCTAAGGATGTATATTACAGGAGTACCGGCTCTGGAAGGTGAAGTTTAGCTCTAGGCGGTTCCAGGTACAGTCGATGTACTTCAGGTTGATAATCAGACAGCTCACTTCTGCACAGATCAATCCAGACAAACATTTAGATACATCAACCGATTCATTTGATGAATTGAAATTTTTCAGTTATAAGAAGGTACTGAGACCTCATGGTTTAGCTGCTAAAAATCATCCTTCAGTAAAATATGGTATTTTACTGTATTTCCAGTAGCTACCTCTCTGGCATTACCTGCCAAATCAGTGTTAGCCTGGTGCACACTTCATTTGTTTCATATTCATGGTTTGACACTATTGCAGTGACTTTTCTGGGTATTTCCCAGGAACACAAACATTTTTGTTTGCAGGAAACATTACAACCTTGGAAAACTGTGCCATTTTTATTTGAGTGCAACTGGAAATGTCAATATAGATGAATTTCACAAATTCATACAAATAAAAGTTACTGATGGACAGAGCTGCATGAGATTCCATGGACATTTAAAATATTAATACAGGTAGCAGGAGTGACTACTTAAACCGGGCAGATTGTTTAAATGTTGCAAAAGGCTCATCTCCCTTAGTTCCACAGTAAATCAGTGACTGGGAAATGAAACAATAAACCTGTGTCTTCTAGTCTGATTGCGTTCATCATAATGTCACTAAAGGCAAGCATATATACATATGATGCAGAATGAGGAACTGGAGAGTCAGGGCACATGTTCACATGCAGTTTTGGCACCTTTCTGATCATTTCAAATTTAACTCCACGTTATGTTTGTGGGGCCTTGATTTGTTTTCCCTCCACTGCCAAAAATGGTTCAGTGAATCAAGTTTTTCAGCGTTTGAGAAAAACACTTAAAAAAAAAATCTTAAGAATTCTTTTGGCATTTTTAAAATACTTACGAAGTAATATTTAAATACGTTGATCGATTTGAATTGATCATGCAATTTTTATTTCAATTTTATGAAAGTTTTAAGCCTTATAACTTAGCTGTCTGAATAAAAAAAAAAAAAAACCTCCTTTGTATAGTCTGTGAATCTCTGGTGGTTCTGTCATCTTATTAAAAACGAAAGTGTTCATATTGCCTGCCAAATCAGCGTTGGTCTGATCTATAGGTTTCCTTCCCTACAATATGTATGTTTTAGGGTAAACAGCCAACAAGGATAAGCTCTTCTACCTATAAAGACCTCTGACTATGTATAGATGTATCTGCCTATTACCAGCCCCCACCAAAGAGAAAACACCAAAATCGCTTACTTACCCCCAGAGTGGATTCCAGAAGTACATTTTATCACCACAAATGCTGTCAACATCACGACTGCTGTTATCGCTGCCATCTCTTCTCTGTATTGCTTTGTCTGTTCTGCTGTCATGTTCTACAGGAGTGGCTTCACAGAAACAGGGCCAGAACAGAAGTTCCTCATTAAAAGGAAAATTGAAACTATTGCTTAATGGTATACTTGAATGGATTAGCTGATCCCTGTCTCTTACTCATCTCGGCCAGAGTTATCTGAACTCCCCCCCTTTTGCTTTGGGGAGGCTCTTTTTAATCATGGATTGGACTTCCCACTCTAGTACTCATATAAAATGGGTGTATTAGGTTAATCATGGTTAAATAATCTTAATCCCAGAGATGAATGTTTTTATCACTATTGAATATCCAATGAATATGCTAGCATCTGCTTCCTTGCTGTAGATGGCAAGGCCAAATTTAAATGGTACATTCTGCTTGAAAGCAGTGAGCTACTCAGTGGTGATACTTCCGCTTTCCAAAACATCTGTTCCCATTTATTTTTTAATGCTTCATGTTCTCTTACGTTTTCATACATGACTATCATACAAAAGTTCCCTTTGTCTTATTCAAGTAATATTTTTGTGATATTTCAGTAATTTTATTTATATGCAATATATTCATATACAGCAGGTAAAATAAGTATTGGACACGTCAACGTTTTTCTCGGTAAATATATTTCTAATGGGGCTATTGACATGAAATTTTCCCCGGGTGTCGGTAACAACCCAAATAATCCACACATACAAAGAAATCAAAACAAATACGTCCATAAATTATGTATAATAAAGCGGAATGACACAGGGAATAAGTATTGTACACATGAAGAAAAGGAGAAGAAAAGAGGTTCAGAAAGGCACGGAAAGGCAAGAAACCAGCTGAGAGCTGTCAGTATTTAGAAAGCAATCCTGCCCCCTATCAGTGTAAAATAATATCAGCTGCTTCAGTCCTAATTGATGGCCTATGAAAAGGTTTCTCATTACCAAGGTGTCACACAAGAAGCATTTCATGATGGGTCAAAGCAAAGAGCTCTCTCAAGACCTTCGCAACCTTATTGTTGCAAAACATACGGGTGCCATTGGTTACAGACGTATTTCTAAACTTCTGAATGTCACAATGAGCACCGTTGGGGCCATAATCCGGAAGTGGAAAGAACATCATTAGACCATAAACCAGCCACGACCAGGTGCTCCGTGTAAGATTTCTGACAGAGGAGTCAAAAGAATAATCAGAAGAGTTGTCCAAGAGCCAAGGACCACTAGTGGAGGGCTTCAGAAAGACCTGGAATTAACAGGTGCAGTTGTTTGAAAGAAAACAATAAGTAATGCACACAACCGCCATGGCCTGTATGCACGCTCACTGCACAAAACTCCACTGCTGAAGAAAAAACAGGTTTGAGCTCGTTTAAAGTTTGCTGCTTTCATTTGGACAAGCCAATGAAGTACTGGGAGAATATAGTCTGGTCAGATGAGACCAAAATTGAACTTTTTGGATGTCATTACACACACCATGTTTGGAGGAGAAATGGCACTGCATATGACCCCAAAAACACCAAACCAACAGTGAAGTTTGGAGGTGGGAACATGATGGTGTGGGGCTGTTTTTCAGCATATGGTACTGGCAGACTTCATATAATTGATAAACATCTGTTGCCATCTACCAGGATGCTGAAGATGAAACGAGGGTGGACATTTCAGCAAGACGATGATCCCAAACACACAGCTAAGGAAACTCTCAACTGGTTTCAGAGAAAGAAAATAAATCTGCTGGAATGGCCCAGTCAAGCAGCCGACTTGAATCCAATTGAAAATCTATGGAAAGAGCTGAAAATCAGAGTTTATAGAATAGGCCCCCAGAACCATTACGATATGAGGACAGTTTATGTGGAAGAATGAGCCAAAATCACACCTGAGCAATGCATGCGACTAGTTTCTCCATACAGGAGGCGTCTTGAAGCTGTCATTACCAACAAAGACTTTTCTACTAAGTACTAAATAAATTTCAGTGAGCGTGTTCAATACTTATTCTCTGTGTCATTCCACTTTATTACACATAACTTAATTTATGGACGTATTTGTTTTGATTTCTTTGTATGTGTGGATTACTTGGTTTGTTACCGACATCTGGTGAAAATTTCATGTCAATAGCCCCATTAGAAATATATTTACCGAGAAAAATACTTATTTTGCCCTCTGTATGCAGTGAATGGCTTCTAAAGGATACACCAGACTCAAGGAAATTGCAGTATAGAATGGGCAGGGTTTAAATATAGACAGATCCCAATTCTGCCTCATGTCCAAACCGCACCTTGCCCCAGCGTAGCTCTGTCTGCTTCAGCGTTAACCTTTTTTTTCTTAATGTCCCAAACTTTAGTAAAAGATTCAGTGAACGATTTAATAAAGGCCAGTTTTGCGCTAAAATCATGTTTTTCATCAACTTTAATGTTAATAGCTCAGGTCAGACATTCATTTCTCAAGTGGACGAATCTTACATGATGCCTTGATTTATGTTGCATTTTTTTGTATTTTGACTTATTTTGCTCTGCTAATTCAGGGCCTAAAAGCAGGGTCAGTCATTTATCCTGCTCCTCTGCAGCAATCGGGAGTTAAGGGCTTTACAACAGCAGCATCAGTCTGCTGGCCTCTGGATAAGAACTGTGACCCTGCATTAAATATGTGGTAATGAAAAGTAGATGGATAGATTGATATTCAAATCTCAATCACAGCGTTGTACCTCCAGGGTCTGTGTAATGAGACCAGATAGCTCTGCTAGGACCTCGGTCTTGCTCTGGGATTTCCAGAAATGATAAAGGTTGCAACTCTAGATAACTTGTGAAAAATTGTCTTGCGTCCTATGGTTAGATTTCTGACTTTAATACCCTGTTTTCATCACCCAGTAAAGAGTGTTAGAATCCTGTCTCCTAATGGTTTCCAGTTGAATAAGGGTTAGGGCCAGACTTACTCCTTGCTTTAGGATGAAGGTTAGGGTTGTGGCTAGGGTTACATACTAGGCAGAAATGTGCTTGGAGTCCAAACAAACAAATGGAAGTAATAGATAAGCTGGAGGGCAGATTCAGTGAAAAAGAATTCAGGTGAAATTTCGGGCTGTGAACTCCGGGGTAAAGATTAAATAGGGAGTTCATATTAGAGTTAGCAGTACAGTATGGGGGTGAGGTTAAACTTATGGATTTTGGTTAGGATTAAGGATGGGGCAGGGGTAAGGTTAAGATTAGGGTTAGGGGTTTAGGTTAGGGTTAGGCATAAGGGTAGGGGTGTGGTTTCAGAGATTCCCAAGGGATAATATCTGCATTTGGACTCAAAGCACGTTTCTGCCTAGTATGTAACCCGAGTCTCAACCCTAACCTTCATGCTAAAACAAGCCTTAACCCTTATTGAACTGACAGCCATTTGGAGACAGGATTCCAACACTCAAGGTGATGAAAACAGGATATTGAAGTCAGAAATCCAACCAGAGGACTAAGGACAGTTTCTCACAGGTTACATAAAGTTGCACCCTTTATTTTTTCTTGAAACCCCAGAGCATGATAGAGCCTCCAGCAAAGTCTGTTGGTCCTAAATTACATAGACCCTAGAGATATAACCAGGGGTGTTGGAGGGGCATGGATACCCTGGCAGATTGAGGGGGCCCAGCACTTAGTAGGGGCCCTTAACTATGTAAAACTGGGTGGGGGAGAGTCAAGGTGACATTCTGTCAGGGAAATTCTAGGTATGCCTCTGGGTGTAACGCTGTCGTTGTTTCATCCATCTAGTTTCCATTACAAGTGATTCAATGCAGGGTCACAGTGCTTATTCCTGCAAGTACAGGGCACAGAGCACAGTCAGGTGCACCGAGACACAGTTCAACTGAGAGACCCAAAACGACCTAAAACATGACTTTGGATAATGGGAGGAAGTCACTGTATTTAGTATCGTAATTATACAGGTCAATGAGGAAATCCTGTGTGAATAATAATATCTTTTTTTAAGGCTTGATTTCCCTAAGTTATGCTCCATATTTAAATTAGCACAAATGAATGTTTCTTAAGTTTCGGGGCAATGTGTAGCTCTGAGGGCTAAGCCTCTGTGCCAGGGGACTTGAAGCTCGCTGGTTTGAGTCCAGGCCTCGGCAAAATAATTACATGTCCGTGGGCCCTTGAGCAAGGCCCTTAACTCACAGTTCCAGGGGTGCTATACATACTAATTGACCCTGTGCTGTGACCCCCAAGCTTGCTCTCACCTACATATGTATCTGTCAGCCCTATCATTCACCCGATGCCAGGCACAACACAGGTATCTGTGTTAGCATGAGCCAGACAGTTGTCATTTTCCTGTCCAGTGCCCACATTGTTTAAATAGCAAATGTACTTGTGTCTATCTGAGCGCCCATGGGTGTGTTGGTCTTAAAATGAGGTGGAGTCAAGTGCATTGTTGACACATTGCTATCTTGAGGCAGCGGAATGTGATTATGCACTTGTCCTGGTCTGAAGTCAATGGTGCAGTATTTCACTGTTATTTTAAAGGCACATTATCAAGATAGTAACATGTGCCTACATAGGTGCATGCACATCACATGTAAAAATGGCGGCGTGCATAGACGCAGCGGTTTTCGGTGCTTTCTTTGTCTGTTTGTGTATATGTTGCTATGTGTCTTAATGACATTCTGATGGCCAAACAATGTCTACAGCCAGTATGATCCGTTGAGGTTGAGTTTCTCCACAACCATTGCATTCTGGCGGACACAGCGGGACGTCTGGGTTCCCTGTGGATTACCATCCCCACAGGCAGGAGACAGAGGCGGCGCAGGGACAGGAGGCAGAATCGGGGCTTCAGAAGTGGCCACACAAGCTGCCTCTCCCTAGCATTTTTCTCACCAACGCAAGATCCCTCATAAATAATATGGATGAATTGAAGCTACAGGTTGCAGTGAATAAGATCATTAAGAACAGTTGCATTCTGCTAATACCTTAGCTTCACTCACTCATTCCTGACACAGCTATTAAGTTAGCAGGCCGCACAGTATATTGATGGGACAGGACTAGAGGAAATGGGGGGATTATGCCTGTATGTCAACAACAGCTGGTTTACAAACACTAATACATAGTCACTGCTCCCCTGATCTGGAGTATGTGACTGTTAAATGCAGGCCAATATATCTTCCCTGGGAATTCACTGTAGTCATGGTAACCGCTGTGTATGTTCCACCGGATGCTAATGCTAACTCAGCTCTCGGTCATTTATATAGCACCATGAGCAGTCAACAGAGTCTGTATCCTTCGGCTGTTCACATCATAGCGGGGGACTTCAACCGTGTGGATTTAAAAGTGCTCCCCAGATTCCATCAACATATTAAGCGTGCAACTAGGGGAACAAATACACTGGACAAGGTTTACTCCAACATTAAACAGGGCTTCAGGGCTACCACTACCACACCTGGGTCAGTCTGACCACACGTCCCTGCTTTTAATTCCGGCATATACCCCCCTCAGGAAAAAGTGGCCCGAAGGGGCTTCTCAACAACTGCAAGACTGCTTTGAGAGAAGAAACTGGGATATTTTTGAATATCAGGACCTTGAGACTACTCTTCAACTGTTCTGGGCTACATAAAGTTCTACACTTTCACCGTGGACAAGTGCGTCTGAGTCTATCCCAACCAGAAGCCCTGGATGATGAAAGAAGTCCAGTCTTTGCTCAGGGACAGAAATGCTGCTTTTAGGTCTGGGGATGGAACACAATACAGCGCAGTCAGTGCCAAACTGACAAGAGGCCAAGGCTGCTTACAAGAGGAAGATTGTGGACTACTATCACAGTAACAACACAAGGCAGGTGTGGCAGGGGGTTCTGCACCTTCCGGCTAATCCAGCAGCCCCTTAGCTGCTGACGGTGATGCTTCACTGGCTGAGGAGCTGAACCACTTCTTCGCCCGCTTTGCGGTGAAGTCACTTTGAAGTCACACAGCTACCAGCCCTCAACAGCCACATCCTCACGGCGGAGGAGCATAAGGTGAGGCACACACTGAGGGCGGTGAACCCGAGGAGGGCTGCAGGACCGGATGGCGTCTGTGGACTAGTGTTGTTGGACTGTACGGATGAGCTGGCTGGGGTCTTTGCCAAGATCTTCAACCAATCCTTATCCCAGTCCAGCATTCCACCCTGGCTGAAGTCCTCTATCCAATGGCACTTACTCCTGTGATCATGAAGTGTCTTGAGAAACTAGTCCGGACTCATTCATTTTAATTTTAAGCCTCCCACCCATGTTAGACATACACCAGTATTCTTACAGGGCAAACAGGTCTATAGAGGACGCCTTAGCCACAACTCTCCACACTGTGCTAACCCATCTAGAGCAGCAGGGGAGTTACGCTAGGCTGCTCTTTGTACACTTTAGCTCTGTATTTAATACTATCCTCCCTCATAGACTGGTAACCAAGCTGACAGACCTTGGACTATCTCACTCCATCTGGCTCTGGATTATGGACCTCCTCTCTGATCACTCCCAGAGGGTAAGAGTCGGCTCCCACATCTGCTCAGCCCTCAGCCTTAGCACTGGCTCTCCACAGGGATGTGTGCTGAACCCTCTTCTTTTCACCCTCTACACCCACGACTGCACCCCCACGCACTCCAGCAATGGCATCATCAAATTCATGGATGATACCACTATAGTGGGATTCATCTCTGGGGGGAATGAGTTAGCTTATTGGGATGAGGTGGAACGGTTGTCTTGGTGGTGCAGAGACAACAATTTGATTCTCAACACTAACAAGACCAAAGTGCTGATCATCGACTTTAGGAGGAAGGAAATGATTATTCAGCCCCTTTTCATCGGCAGGGATTGTGTGGAGAGGGTCTCGGACTTCCGGTTCCTGGGTGTGAACATAGAGGAGGACCTGACTTAGAACTGGTAAAGAAGGCACAGCAGAGACCTCACTTCCTGGGGATCCTCAGGAAGATCCATCTCACCCAAAAACCGCTCATGTCCTTCTATCATTGCTCCATAGAGAGCGTACTCACCTATTTCATCTGAGTGTGGTTTGCCAGCTGTACAGCATCAGAGAGGAAAGCGCCCCAGAGGGTCGTCACCACCGCCCAGAAGATAATCGGACACCCTCTCCCATCCCTGGAAGATCTTTACAATAGCCGTTGTCTCAAAAAGGCCCAGAGCATACTTAAAGATCCATCCCACTCCGGTCACTCTCTGTTTGAACTGCTGCCCTCGGGTAGATGTTTCAGGACAATAAAAACATGAACAAACAAGTTAAACAAGAGATTCAACCCAAAAGTCGAGATGGCAATAAATGCTGCTTACATTTTGTAACCCTAAAGGGAACAGATTATGCAATGCATACCTGCAAAATGTGAGAAATGTCTTGTGTGTGTGGTATGATATTTGCTTTACTTTTCCATTTTTAGAATTTCTTTTATAAATCTTATTTATATGTTGTTATAACTTTTCTATTTATATTTCTTTATCGTTTTATTCCTTGCTGTTTTGCACTAATTGGTTGGCATCTAATTTCGTTGCACATGTGCAATAACAATAAAGGTATTTGATTAAATTCAATTCAAATACACTGCTTGTTACACACATACAGGGATAAGCAACGGCGTACAAACACGCAAAACATTAAAAATAAAAAGATTACAACATGAAAGTCATTTTTGTGTACATCAAGATATTTTTTAAGAAATACATGGCATAATGGTTAGCCAGAATATTTACCAGAATTAATCGCAGTAATGCCAAATGAAACTGGCTAATTGTTTGATTAATACACATTGGTATTTAAACTGACCTGTCAGGTTAAATGTCAGGCTAAGCAAACAGACATTGAACACAGATCAGATATGGATTGACTATCCTGCTATATTAATATAAGACCGTCACTCATCAAACTCTTCACTTAAATATTGGTTGCATTTGCTCATGTGTCAGTGACAAACGTGGGTTGGCAAGATGAGCAATGCAAAAAATCTTTTAAAAACTTGTTTTAAAGCATGCCTCAGGTTTGTTAATCCCTGTGTTATTTTTGGGGTTGAGGTGACCCCAGTAAATTTTCAAAATGAGGATAAATTCTATAGATTCTAGAATTTAGAACGGAAGAAGTAAAATACATAAGGGTTAAAATGTACATTTCATATTCATATTGGTTTCATGTCATTAGAAATGACATTTGCACCATTTTTTTACAAAAGGTAAGACTGAATGCACCTGAAAATGTTCAATGTTGTAACCACAAAAGAATGATAAATATTAAATATTTTATCCACCAAGAACGTATGCAAGTGTACTAATAAAAATAATTAATTCACTTTAAAATATCACATAAAAACATATTTTATTAGGATTATCTCTAAATTTAAATTGTGTTTTTTGCAATACTGAGTGGGACATATGCTGATAACGCCTGCTTCCTAAATAATCTTTGACAAATTACTTAAGAATTGTTTAAAAAAAACATGTTCTTACATTGCAATAGAGGATTATATTTATTTCCACATTAATTTTCCTAAATATTATCATACTTTTATAGAAAATACTTTTTACTGAATTATTGGAGAGTAGGTCTTAAAACTGCTGTTCGTGATCAACAGTAACTGTTTACCCACTTCATTCTGCTACATCATGAAATTATGTACATATTACATTATATATTGCTTACAATTGTAAGTGAATGGAATACAAATATGCATTAAAGTTAAGCATTTCTAACACACCAAGGTCATGCAACAATCATTTACAGTGATCCCTCGTCTATCGCGGGGGTTGCGTTCCAGAACCCCCAGCGAAAGGTGAAAATCCGCGAAGTAAAAACCATATGTTTATATGG
>JAAGVU020000002.1:12007920-12031028 GCA_011763525.2 Mormyrus iriodes
CTGTTTATATACTACGCACAAATATACGTATCATATATCATTGAAGAGTTTTATTTAATACGTAAAACGTAGTTTTACACACATTGTAATAATACATATTTCAACAAAAATAATTTTATATTTACTATAATACATAGTAATGCACTCGTTTTACTTACTTACCCAGTTATATTAGATATAACACGATTATTCCTTTAATAGGATCATATTTCTAAAATAGGAACACTGCAGTCACGCGTCATTTGCATTCTGGTGCTCTGATTGGGTAGCTTCTCAGCCATCCGCCAATAGCGTCCCGTGTATGAAAATCAACACGGCAAACCAACTGAGGAAACATGTACCATAAATAAAATGACTCATCGTCCGCAGAATCCGCGAACCAGCGAAAAATCCGCGATATATATTTAGATATGCTTGTATATAAAATCCGCGATACAGTGAAGCCGTGAATGTCGAAGCGCGATATAGCGAGGGATCACTGTAATCCTAGCCTTACAGAGCTTTCATAATAATGTTGTGGATGAATTACTTTTTCCAAAAATATAACATTGAACACTTGAAAATAGTTCGCATCTTTAATCTTTAAAAAACATCATAAACTACTATATATTTGACTTGTAATAGGAGTCAAATGGTATAACCAGTTACACCATTTGACATTTCAGTTTAAAATCAAATTTGATAGACATTTTTATGAACACTTGTGTAAGCACATGGCCTTGGTGTAAATGTTTCAAGCATAATTTTTTAAGTAAATACTTTCATAATTATGATGAATTTCTGTGTTTTCCTGGGGTCATACTATTTGAAATCAAAAATTGATTAAAACCATACATTTTAGACTATGTCCTCAAAAAATAACGTATGCAAGTGATTTATGTTTTTTTCAAATTTTAACACCTTTAAATTTAACTACAACATATGGACACAAAAAAACTAGTGTCATATCATCAAACCTCATATATTCTCGATTAACACAGCGAAATGGAGTTTCTGATGGGAGTGAGAATTGGGAGACAGTGAAGGCAATCAATCAACTTTATTTATAAAACACTTTTAAACAACACCTGAGAGTAGACCAAAGTGCTGAACAAATATAAAAAAAGCAGGAGTAAACAATAATAATAAAAAAGTAAGAAAACAGCAGATCTGTATATTAAGCATATACAGTACCAGTCAGAGCGGCAGGCTACATGTTAGCAAAACCAGTACAAGTGACAAAAAAGCACCACAGCAGTCTTACCATACTACTATGTCAAAGTCCTTGGAAATAAGAAAATTTTCAACCTGGACCTACAGGCAGTTACCAAGAGTGCTGACCTAACCGGTAACCTCAGGCTGTTCCATAGCTTAGGCACAGCTACTGCAAAGGCATGATCCCTTTTAGATTTAAGCTTGGATTGAGTAATAACCAACGGCAACCGATCAGAAGATCTAAACGTTTGAGTAGGAATACAATGAACAAACAGTTCAAGATAAGAGTGATGCTAAACCATTAAGCGACTTATATACTATTAATAAAACTTTAAACTCAACTCTAAATTTTACAGGCAGAAAGTAAAGGGATGCCAGTATTGGTGTAATGTGCTCATACTTACATTTTCCTGTTAAGAATCGTACTACTGCATTTTGAACAAGTTGCAAATAAGAAAGAAGGTAAGTACTAATGCCGTAATATAATGAATTGAGGCAATCCAGGTGTGAGAATATCAAAACATGAGTCACTTTTTCAGTATCAGCTTTGCTAAGGAAAGGTTTAACCTTAGGTAGCAGTTGCAGCTGAAAGAAACAATTTCTCACGACGGAATTAACTTGTTCGTCAAGCCTAAGACTTCTATAAAAAGTAACACCAAGACTTTTGGCATGAAATGTACAGAGAGCAGCTAACGAGTCAAGACCACTATGGCGCAAATCAATTGTGTCTGCTAATCCAAACAAAAGAATTTCAGTTTTACTTTTATTTAAGTCAAGAAAAATTTGTGCCAATTCTTTAAGTCCTTGAGACAATTTATTAATAGGTTCATACAGTTCTTATTTGCCGGTAGATAAATCTGCATATCATCCACATAACAGTGAAAAGAAATGTTATGCCTTATGAAAACACAACCTACAAGAAGCATGTATATTGAAAATAAAATCGTGCCAAGAATAGACCGCTGCGGGACCCAAGTGGCAGAGGATCCAACGCCAAAGGACCACAAACCACTACAAACTACGCCTCTCCTGACAGGCAGTAACAGACATCTGCAATCTCCTGCCAGAAAAGCTGGAGTTAAATGCCTGGTATCCCTATGCACTCCTCATTGCTGCAAAAGTCACTGCTGCACTACACGTCTTTGCTAGTGGGTCATTTTAGCATCCCCTGAGCTCAATTACAGGCTGTAAGTTCAGCCATACACGCAGTTACATCAGCCTAGTCCGACATGCTAATGAATTCATTAAATTTCCCTTGACACCTGCCAACTAAGAACGGGTCAAACAGGAGTTCTGGGCAAACTTTGGGTTCCCTGGGGTTCTGGGTGCGATCGACTGTATGCACATGCAACTGCATGCCCCATCAGAGGACACTCTGATATATGTGCACTGTAAGAAAACCCATTCCATCAATATCCAGGTGATTAGCGATGCAACATGTAAGGTTACACATGTATTCACAAATTATCCTGGATCAAGCCATGACTCCTTTACACTGTCCAACTGTCATTCTTACAGTCTTCTAGAGAATTCCCCCCTGGAGGGGTGGCGGTTAGGGGACAATGGCTATCCTTCAAAGAATGGCTGATTACACCATATATAATGTCTGCAACAGTGCATAAATTATAATTCAATCAAAAACACACAAAACACATACTTTAATAGAAAGAATGTTTGGATTGCTGATAATGTGCTTCCGATTTTTGGGTAAGTCAGGTGGAACATTACAATACAGTCCTCAGAAGGTGCGAGCAGTATTTGTGGCAAGTTTTGCATAACATTGCCATTCGTTATGGATGCTACTTGGACATAAATGAGGACACATCGCAAGACTTTACAAGGCATGATGCTGAACTGCATGTGCCAATGCCAATGAACCCAAACAGACCATATTTTTTTTCATCTCAATATGATTAAAACAATTTTGACCAATATTTAAAAAAATTCTTTATTAACATTTTTTTAGATTACAGTGATCACATTTCCATACTTTCAGCAATTAAAACCCTACTGATTTTACCTGTTACTAAAAAAAAAAAAATTAAAGACAACCAAAGCTGAATTTAAGAAAGAAAAAAAAACAAAATTGCACCAAATTCATGAACAAGATCTTAAACTGGTGGTCTTCTTCCTCCTCGGGGTTCGCAGGCGGGAAGCACCATGACGGGGTTGGCCACGGGAGGGTCCAGGAGCATCTGGGGGCAATGTGTTGATATTGGATCGGATGGACGGAGGAGATCGGGTGGTCAGAGGAGGAGGTGTTGCAGGAATGAGGCGCTCAACTGCTTCAGTGAGCCTTTCCAGATTGTCTGCGATGCATCCGAGGGGCCGCAGCAACATCTCAATGCGGCTCAGGTGGGTGTTCACGCGTCGAACACTCCGCATGATTCCACCCAATTCCCTCTCCAGCATGTTGAACCCAGCCTGCTGGAGTTCAAGGAATGGGTGGTCCTCCTGCCGGATGATGTTCCCACGACGCGATCTGGGTCGGCTCGTCTCTCCACTCGACCTCGATGATGGTTGTTCCACCATCTCTTCTCCCTCCACATCTACCATCTGCTCCTGTTTAATGGGTCCGGCCTCAGGGTCTTCAGCCAGCGGAGCTGCATGACATTTACAGTTAATTTACCTTATGGCCTTGTTGCAGGTGTTTAATGAAAAATAAATGATTTTCAGTAGAAGCCTGCATGGTTTATACACACTGATTTATTATTATCATTGTATTTATTACCTTGGACGCCCACCTCTAGCCCCCCAAATCCCTCTTTGCTTTCAGCACTGAGGGTAGAGGCAGCAATGTCCTCTGCTGACATCTGATCTTCAGTGCTCGTAGGTGGTCCTCCTCCCGTTTCCAGCAGTAGTTTTCGGTGAGCAGCCAGCTTTTGTTTTCCCCGTCTCCTGACATCATTGTAGCGCTTTCGGCATTGTGTGGCTGTTCTGGTGATGCCAGAAGCCGAGGACACGCTCACCGCCACCTCTTCCCAAGCCTGCTTCACCTCAGAGAGCTTCGGTGGAATCCTGCTGTTGCCATAGATTGCCTGCTCGCGGGCTTTTACTTCGCGCACGAGCAGATCCGTTTCCTCTGCAGAGAAGCGTTCTTTTCTACTTCCCGGCATATCCGCCATTATAATAGCAATCCGCCAAGGTGCAAGCGCACCTGGCTTTTAAAAGGAATAGGAGGTGACACTCTGGTTTATAGCACGTTACGCCCCAAAGACACCCCTAAATAATGACCCTTCTGAACCATGCCTGGCACTGCGACCAAAATGAGAATTTGGGCACGCCCTAAAAGAACTTCGGATCGTTATAATAGCACCCTGGGTGTCTTACAGAGCGCAAGATGGGGTAGGCGAAAAGAGAACTTCCCCACAGGGATGAAAAAGAGTATCGCTGTTCTATAATTTACTCTTTATTCCTATGCGTTATATGATAATTTGTAATCTACATATGGTTAATTCATTCCAGGATCAAAAAATTATTCTAACGTGTCTGAAGACATGCTACTTACATAAAAAAAAAATCTGGTAGGATCTTGCGCATGACCTACTGAATGAGTCGGCGGTCAACTTATTTGGCAAAACAGTTATACTTACTTTCGTCGCAAGGGGGAGGTATTACATTTTGGAGGGGGAGAAAACAGAATTCGGTGAAAGTATAAAAATCCAGGCACTGCAATCGATCTATTTCGCTTTTGCCTGTTGTGACGAGCCTGTGAGGGCTCCTCCGCTTCTTCCCGCCGCGTCTACCTCGCCAGTTTCCCAGCCGACCGGACTCGTCCAACTTATGTATCCACACTTCATATAGTAACAGCAGACAGAGTTTGAGACATGGACTGAGTTTTATTTCACTCACTGGGTCAGCGCATACACGGTTATCACCAGTACTCTTTCCATATTCCCGTTTTCCTCGTTCTGCTCCCACACATCACGTGACCAGCAACGTCACACCATACGTTACACTATACAGCAATATTTTTACTAAAATCCAGCAATTTAATTTGTAATCAAAATTCGCGAATTGTATTCGGCCATTTCCATTTAGCTCCAGCGGGGCAATAGCCAATCGCATGTGTGAGAGCTGTATTTGGGGCTTCCGGTAGCCGTGGTTCTTGTGTTCAGCTCCTTCGAGCCGGTCTGTAATCACATTATAAGAATGCATTCATTTCACAGATCCGATGTCTTGGATTTGTTGTTAAGAACTTGGTAAGTAAATAGAGATTAAGCGACCCAGATCTCTAACATAATTAATCCCATTGCAGTTTTAATTCTTAGTTAAAACGTTCCCTGTACTGGGGCTGCTTTGCCGGTACAAGTCTTGTATTGCTCCCAGAATCTGGTCTTGCTTGCAGATACTGCGAATGAATAATACCGTAAACAAAGCAGAATCCCATGTTTTAGTCTCTAGGTGACAGGTTAATAAATGACACATGAATAATTACACTATATCTTGGATGAAACGAAATGGCTAGTTATTGATCTGGCCGAAATTATAGCTTTTAATTTGAGGAAGTAAGTGTTTAAAACCAAAAGTAAAAAAAAAAAAACAAGTGCTATAGACGAATAACAGAGTGTGACATCCTGTAAGTTCTCTTACCTCGGAGGTTACACATTTTAAAATATGTACTAGAAAAATGAATCAGAATGCTTTCAGTCTAATTACTGAAATTGAAACTGCAAATTTATGTTTCATGTTTGAAAACATGAATTATAGGAAGTAAAATTTGCATTCTGTATATTTGTTTGAATTCTTAATTAAACTGCAATACTAATTAAACATGAATACGAATTCAGTTAATTTTGGAGCAGGCTCCTAAAGAAAACGTATAAACATATAAATACGTTTTTTTGTATTTTGTGAACAACCAAAATGCACAATTGTACCATGATATTTTCAAGAAAAGCTTTAAAGTACTTATATTATCAACAAAAAGTCATATCAGGTGTTTAGGACAGTTTGTTGCGGAAAGATACCGGATGACGTCATCGCGGGGGACTGTGATTGGTGAGTATGAATACCGAGCTTTACACAACTGTGAGAAATTGAATGAGGAGGTGAGGGAGAAAGCGTCCATATAATGTAATTAGGAAGGAGTATGCACGAGTGTTTTTGTTGTGTGAGCCTTGTGATGTAGGCATGATGTGACTAGTTCTCCAGTTTTCTCCATATCAGTGACATGTTAGGCTATTTTATACATGGCCTTAGGTAAAGATTACCTAAGAAATAACTGATGTTTTGCTCGGTTTTAATGACATTATCATTATAACGGCTTACATCGATCAGTAGGTCCGCCGTGTATCTTGCTTGTACCTGGGGACAAGATGATCTCCGAGCCTCGCACACAGAGCAATTCGCCACTCAAGCCTCACCACTCTTAGGACCCTGCATGCGCAAAAAAGAATGAAATAAAAGGATAACATGATCATGTAAAGATATTGCTTCTGTACTATTTCAATTCTGATGCAAATATATTTCATGTATCCAGAATGAATAACGCAATAGGTAATGCGATAGACCATTGATTATGTGAATTAATATCCAGAATATTTCAGATTTTAAAAGTGATCAATAAACATCCAGGCAGGACTTTGACAAGTTATTGTAGATAACTGCTGATATCATTACAAATTCTATTTGCATTTTTGTTGTGTGAATTTTTACTTATAAACAGTAAGACTTTAAACAGAAAAAACAAAATTAAAATGAATATATGAAATGTTTAGATTTAGAATAGATTGACAGTCATGAAACATAGATCGTCAAAAAATATATACAGAGGACATTTTCTTTCAAACACGTTAAACAGATAAACTACACTTTGAAAACTCATGAAACCAATAATAAAGATGTTTCTTTGTTCTCTGCGAATGCGTCAACCCAACCAGAAGGGGCCTGAGAGTTGCATTGAGAGGCTGTGTCCAAATTCAGGGGCTGCATCCTTCGAAGGACACAGTCTATAAAGGTGTAGCCTTTGTGGGCTGCGTTCTTTGAAGGTCGAACAGAAAGTGTTGTCAAATGGGACGGTCTGGCCTATGGGTAATTTCTTTTGCATCTCCAGCTGTTCCCACCCTTACCCTTGAGTCACAAAGCGCGGCTCCTATCGCCTAGCCGGGACACACCCACTTTACCTCTGCGCGATGAATCTTGGGATATGTTTGGACTGCGAAGGGTCCATAGGGTGCATCCCTCATGTAGTGTGAAAAGGACATACTTCTAGACTTTATTTGAAAGAGTCTTCGAAATGGGACGGCCTTGTCGCACCGCTGTGATGCATTCAGTCTTCAAATGCAGCCTTAGAAGGATGCATCCCCTGAATTCAGACACAGCCAGAGTCTGGAGCCGTGATTTATTAGTCTCTTTCCCTGAACTTCTGCGTAACTGGTATTCTCTGAGGCGTCCATGTCCTTAATGTCATAATCACATGATTGGCGACTAGTCGACATCAAGCTTAAAGCATCATGGCAGAGCACTAAAGTGAAGTAGTCGACACAGCTGTATAACCCCTAATTTGCACACAGCAAAAGAGCTCTCACTAAAAGAGCAGACCAAACCATTCTTTGTATTGTAGGGAGGGAAAGTAAAATCGTTTTCCAATATGTCAAGGGAAATTAGGAAGACAAAAAATAACAAGCTTTTATGTGATTCACAAATACTAAAAAAAGCTTTCACAAATATGTATTTCTGACAAGTTATTCCAGCAGATTATTTAAATGTCAACACATCTCTAAAATGACAGTGTCTTGTGGGGTTTTCCTGGTATGCAGTAGTCACTGCCTACCAGACCTGGTCCAAGGAAGGCCAACTGGTGAACTGGCGATGGGGTCATGGGCACCCAAGGCTCATTGGCGCACGTGGGGAGTGAAGGCCAGCCCATCTGGTCTGATACCACAGGAGAGCTACTGAAGCACAAATTGCTGGGAAAGTTAAGGTTGGCTGTGATGGAAAGATGTCAGAACATGCAGCTTGCTGTGCATGGGGCTGCGTAGGCACAGACCAGTCATAGTGCCCGTACTGACCCCTGTTCTCCGCCAAAAGCGCCTACGATGGGCACGTGAGCATCAGAATTGGACCATGAAGCAATAGAAGAAGGTGGCCTGGTCTGAGTCACATTTTCTGTTACACCATAAGTGCATGTGTGTCATTTACCTGGGGAACAGATGGCCCCAGAATGCATTTTGGGAAGAAGGCAAGCCGGTGGAGGCGGTGTGATGCTCTGGGCAATGTTCTGCTGGGAAACCTTGGGTCCTGGCATTCGTGTGGAGGTTACTTTGACACTAATCCCCTACTTAAAACATTGTTGCAGACCAAGTACACCCCTTAATGGCAACGGTGTTCCCTGAAGGTAGTGGCTTTTTTCAGTAGCATAATGCACCCTGTCACACTGAAAAAATTCTTCAAGAATGGTTTGATGTATATGAAAAGAGTTCAAGGTGTTGACTTGGCCTCCAAATCTGCCAGATCTCAATGCACTCGAGCATCTATGGCAGGGGTGGGCAATCTTATCCGCAAAGGACTGGTGTATATGCAGGTTCTTGGGATAACCTTAACGTCAGCTGTTCAAACCCAGGTGTAGTGACTCTTCAGCCAATCAGTCCTCTAATTAGTAATCGAATTAGGCAGTCGCAATGTAAACCCGCATACACACTGGCCCTTTTTGGATAAGATTGGCCACCCCTGATCTATGGGATGTGCTGGACAAACAAATCTGATCCATGGATCCCACGTCGCAACTTACAGGACTTTAAGGATCTGCTGCTCACGTCTTTGTGCCAGATACCACAGGACACCTTCAGAGGTCTTGTGGAGTCCATGGCTCAATGGGTCAGAGCTGCTTTGATGACATGAGGGGGGACCAACACAATATTAGATTGGTGGTTTTATTATGGCTAATCGGTATATAGGGGCTTGTGTATTTCTGGTTTGTATGCTTTCGTATCTCAAATCCCCAGTGTTAAATATTAATCTAAATATTAAAACAATGCCCGCTGCTGTTTATTGGTGATTTACAAATCCGGTTCACTTCCTTAAGGTTATTTTGTTTTATGCCATTTTTGTTTTCATAAATGGGCTCAGAGCTGAAAGTTTTCAACAAGTGGGCAGAATTTGACGTTAGATTCACAGTATGTAATCACTGCCTATATATACATTCAGTGTTTGCCAAAATGTCACTCCTGCTTTCGTGTTTACCTGACAAATACTTTCTCTTCCCCTCTCATCACTCCATTAGATCAGCTTGTTTTTCACCTTTACTCCTTTCCTGCTCCTCCAGTTTTCTCCTAGTGTTGCTTGTTGCTCCCCACACTGGATGCAGAGCTTGACCTGTGGGGGAGGCTGGTAGGCCCTGCCAGGAGTGGTAGAGCCCACCTGTCTATATCCATCTCAGTGAGCATAACAGAGATGGCACATTGTACATTTATATTTACCTATATAAATGGGGAAATGTATAGGTTCCTCTGCAAAAATCAAAAAAATGTTGGCTAAAAGAGTGACGGTACGAATGTTTTATTTTACATAAATATTGCTTAATCAGGCCTGGGTGATTCACATGTATGCTTACTCAGATTAAGCTCTTATTAACTTGCTTTGACATATAAATTATTAAGATTGTGGAGTAAGAATAAATAAGTAATGTATTTTACTGTGAGGTGTGTGTCACTTTTGCTGAGATCAATTCGTCTGCCCCGGGAATAGTGAGAGATGTAACCGCCGATGGGGCCTAAAAGAGGAACAGAACATGGGCAGCCTTGAAACAGGTGGTATCTTTGGTGGTGTACTGGCTTCTGTCTGTTTCACAGCAGTAACAGTTGGGCCAGCAATGGCCTCTGCTACTGGGGTCTAGAGGAAAAACAAAACGCACGGGGGACCAGAGAAGCAGCACCAACCCCCAATACAGGATGTGGCTGATATGCCAATTCTGCTTGTGGTTCTCAGTACCATTTGTGCCACTAATGCCAGTGGTTCTACAAAGGGGTTTTGACATTTTTTGGCTTTCCTCAACGGTCCACGGCAGAGGGAATGCGCTGGCTGTTATAGAAAGGTGTTATGTTTTTGACTTTGGTTTGTGCCACGTGACGGTTGATTTGCAACCGCCTGCATGTGTATGCAGAACATCGGTATCTGCAGGAGTGCTTGTTCTGAGCAAGCTGAATGCATCCTTTGTAATATTTACCTAGAGCTTGGCTTTTGGCCATCTGTGTCAGAAACAATAGTCCTGCTAGTCTCTAGAATGTTCAGTGCCACATTAAAATACAGAAATATGCTTTAGTTTAACAAACTCATTGTTGCTTTTGTGAAATACTATATATCCACATATTTCAAATATTTTGCAATATTAATACTAAATCTTTAAGATACTTTTTGCAAGATTTGATGCAAAAGGTATGTCATTAGCTATATTTCTTATAAAACCTACAGGCTGCTAACTTGCCACCTTGGGTTCACAGTAACTATTACGACACCTTTTTCTGTTAGCGCGTCAGCCCTTCCGCATTCCTCTTTGGCATGGAAGCCTTTTCACAGAACCGTAGCCTATTTCTAAGCCCGTGGGTTTGAATCCCAGCGCTGGCTCAGTGTTTGTGCTGGTCTCCTCACAATTCAAAAATATGCAGTTAAAACAATGAACACTTCACCATTGTTGAAAATAAAAAAGACAAATACATGCATCTTTTTAATCCCGGTGTAAAGTGAATGTGAAATGCTTTGAGTTTAAATCGTCCGCATACATTTTTAGCATGTATCGTTTACACTTTGAATTCACATGTGTTAAGCAAACGCTTGGCTTCAGGGACTGGTTTTGTAATTTAGTTTTGGATCTAGATTACTTGTTCTCACTCCAGCAATAGACCTAAACATACATTGTTTTAAATAATGACAGTGTCTTGCAATGAATATGGATAAATTGCCCAAAAAACTGGACAGTGATAATAGGCCTACCTTCTATCAGAACACAATTACTTTATCTTGATTGCCATGTTTAAATCCAAAGTGAGTGCATTTGTATTTGACCTGCTGTCCCAGAATCCCATCCAACTCACACCAGTATACACTGGTTCAGTCCAGTCCTGAACCTCATCAGTCTGATACAGTCCCAGGGAGTTCTGAATGTGAGATGTGCTATACAACATTGCCATATTTGTCCTTTAATAGGTTCCATCTGCTTATGCACTATGAAGGTAGCAAAGGGTGTAAAGATAGGTTACTAGCAAAACATCTTTTTTTCTGATCTGCTCTATTAAAAATGCTACCTTTTTACCATTTTAATTCTAAGAATAGCAACACGTTTAAAGTGTTTTGCGAAGTTAATACTGCAACTTTGATAAAAAAAAAAAAAAAGTCTCGCCTGGTATATGCATATATGCCGCTATACACATAGGCGATTCTACGGACGCTGGGGACCTTCAAATGTACCGTGCCCGACATCGTAAAATTTATCATTATTTTAGGGTGACGTTTAAATTAATAATATCAACAAAGACAATTTAATAAACACAATTCTTTTATTTTCACTTTACTATGAAAAACAGAATACACAAATAAAGCAGTTTTGTCGTTGCAATGTACTATGTAATCGGCCCAGCTCGGGGGTCGCAGGCAATTGCCTGCCTTGCCTGCCGTGTCCCTACGCCTCTGTCTATACATAAGGCATATACGTATCTAAAATTATACGAAAAGTCAAACTTCAAAGAAGCTCTGGCACACTATACATATCAGCTAAACAGAACCGCTGAAATAGTTACTTAGAGTGTGACTGCACTGCGCAGCTGCAGTCGACTAAGGTCACTCTCTCCTGATTGGACAAAGGGGAATGACGTAACCCCTGCCGGCGTTTTGCTGTTACTATGCGGAACTTTTCAGTGGAGGTTAATTGAAACGGCAAACACTGCTAAAGATTACTGTGCTGGTAGAATAAATGTTTGTTTTTCAGTCACTATTACATAAACAGCAACGTCAACGCTTATTGTATCTCGATTACTACTAGTTCATTGTTAGTGCCCGTCACGTTTGCGCTAACATCAGCTGATTGCTGGTCACGTCCCGACAGGCTCGCGCTAGGCTAGCCGGCTAGCTAACCGGCTAATGGGAAAGCTTATCCAACCTAACAGATTACGTCCGGTCCTTTACTAAGAGGAAATAGGGGTTCAGGCACTCTCTCTCCGTAGGTTAAATGTTATATGCTATATAAAAAGATTATGTTTGTGAGCTGTGACATATATGTGGTCGAATTGTAGGTAGGTACATAAGGCAGCAGTTGGTTTTGCAAAAACGGCTGGTGTAACTTATTTCGACTTTTCAGTTTCATTTCCTTCCAAGGTTCGTACATTGTCCATCTCGCCACTGTGCGGCACTTTTACATCTTGATAATGCATGTCATGCTAATTAAATTGGGAAGTAGAAAAACGGGAACAGTATTTACTTCAAAATGTATAGTTTCTGAATTAATAACCAGTAATTGTAAGTGTATTTTATAGGTGCAGATTTATAATGCAATTTAAGCTTGGTGTTTAATAAATATTATATCGGTGGGCATTCAGAATGCAGAATTGTGTGTGTGCATTTATTACAGTTAATTTATCCAGCCCTAATTTGTCTGTGTATCTCGCAATAAAAACCTCAGGGGCACAATAACAATCCAATTATTTAGATGCAGAGTGAAATTAAACGTGGCTGTCTTTCTGCTTGTACTAAATTGATTTTTGACCAGAAGAGGTAGAACCAGTTTCAGTAGTTGTAAGTCTATAGGATCTGCTATCATTTGTTGCGCAACAGGTTCTAGGGTGACACATATAATTGTAATTTAATAAACAGCAGTTTATTGTGCTGAAGGAAAATCCAAGTTTTTCTGCACTCAAGTTTGTGTGTTTGCTTGTTATTGTATTCTTCACATGTATAGTGTATGGCAAGTGGATTTAGAAAATGTCAGGGGTGATTGCTGGTCTACAGGAAATAAGGGTATGGGGTGAGTGGGGGAAGTTGAGACACTTGCACTCAGCTTTGTTGGATCATTTGCCTACAATTATTGTTACAGTCTCATACTTGTGAAATATCTGGCCTATTTTTATTATGGCTAATTTTCCATTATGACAGTTTCAGTCAAACTGTGACCGTGTAGGAGCTTGAATGCAGATTGCAGATATTTTGGTGAATATAAAATTGGCCGCTCTACCTTTGCTTCTGCATTTTCTCCACTGTGTGTGTGTGTGTGTGTGCACGTGCATGCGCCTGTCTGTCCCGATGTGGTTGTGTGTGCCTGTGAGGTAAAGGGGTGGAAGGAAATGAGACGACAATCAACAAGCAGATTGGAGAAACCTGCTGCAAACCCATAACCCCTAAAACAAAACCCAGACATAAAAAAGCAAAATTTTATGCTCCAGGCTCACTGCTGTATGTTATGCACCTGTGGATTGTTAAAGCTCACCAAAACAGTAAAGGCCTTGCATAAAAGAAAATAGCAAGCGAGGGAGAGCTGAATTATTCATTACAAGCTTTTCCTTTCTTCACCCTGGCCAGGTCCATCATCGAACTCATGTACTTGTGGCACTGTATACTGCAGAACTGGAAAACAACAAGCCTGAGAAGAAGAAATGTATTGAAGTTCAGGACAAGGACACTATGCATGTTATGCTTGTACAGAAACTGAATTAGTTCCCTCATAAAGTAACAACGAGCAGAATGTTTTGAGTCAAAACAAGGGATCTCTGTGCATAAGAGACATGGGTAGGTGTCACATGCCACAGAGGGCGCCGTGATAGGTGTTAATCTCTGGATAGCTGATACCACTTGGTTATAACAGGCATCAGCAATTCCCATGATGCACTCAGTCAGAACCATGGCTGGAAAGGAACTCATTTTTAAAGCTATCCCCTTAAGAAATGTAACTTGAATTTCATCAGTAAAATATCGGCTGTAATAGATAAATGTTAAATTGTAAGACATTGCAAGTCTTCGAAGCAAAAGTCAAAGTGATGTTATGAATCCAAACCCAAGTTGGTGTCCAAAAGAAGAAGCTGTATTTGAACTCTATGGCGGGTTGTTCTTGATTTTCCACGTCTTTTCTCTCACACCTGTGTGCAGAGATTGACCACTGCTCCTTTCTTCACGGCTGCTGTGGTGCTATGTTTGGTTGTTTGAATAACCCTTTAAAATGTTTATCTATTTTTTCCATGAATGTTAAAGATTTTCAAGTAATGGAAATTAGCTAAACATGAGTGTCCACCTTCTGGAACAGGCATTAATATGCTGACTGCTTTGTGTACTTCAAACATGAAATACATATTGCTGATTGCTAGAAGCAAAGAGGAGGCATACAGTTGTTTGTTAGTCTTGGGGGAATATAACACTGATCCCATGCATAGATAAATAGGACTCATGTTAATTGGCTGTTGAACAATACCTGTAATGTCCTGGCTGTTGTTTTCTTGGCTTGCTTTGGCTTTGCTCCTTTGAGGGTTTTCAGTTGTACTACTATATTCATATGGCCATTTTGTGTTTCAGCCAGAAGAATTCATTATAGCATACGTACTTTGCAGTAGGTCAAATACCTTGGAACAGAAACTTCATGGTTGCTAACAAATGTTGACCAGCTTTGAGAGTTTCTCTTTCTGTTTATATGTTTGAATAAAGGCTGTTTGTTTCAGACTACCATGAAGTAGGGATAGGGAACGTTTCTAATATCCAGTAGTTTCTTGTGGTTCAGTGAAAGACTAACATAAAATCTAAATGCTTCTGTGTTGAGATCTAGTAAAATCATGCCAACATAAGAAACAGCACCTACAGGCATGACCCTTCATATGTTGTGTCTATGTACAATCTCTGTTCATGCAGAGATTGAAGTCATCATCCGTACTGGCCACAAAAGACAGTCCGACTACTACTCACACTTCCTTATGTCAGCACAGCAAGCGTTTTGTGTTGGAATACTGCACTCGTCTGTGTAGTTAGGCATCATGATTTCCAGCACTTAAAATGTTTTTTTCTGTTCATCAGCACAACCAAGTACTTAATCTCTGTTTGAGCAGGCTATCTTGTCTTGAGGTCCCACATGTTTTAGCCTAAGTGACTTCACTCTCTTAAATATCTCAGCATTTGTTTTGTTGTAGTAGTTGCCGAATTGAGTTAAACAAGCCTGGGCATAAACCAGACTGAAAGCTCATTTTGTGAGACCACCTGAGTTGGTCAGAACTAGTAATGATGATGTCCCAAAATTATGCACTCATGTCATTCACAATTAAACAGCATCCATCATATGCTAAGAAGGAACACGACACAACAGATGATTGTGGATATTTAATGTTTGAACACCAGAGAAGGTTATTTTCTGTTGTGCTATCCACAACTGAGACGCAGAGGTAGAGTTCACTGGTATCAACCCGATTGTGTCTGATTTTCAACAAGATAAGAGAGAAAATAATGCAAAGGGTGAGTCAGCTGTGGGTGAAGTCAAAACTGAGGTGCAACGACGCTTAAGATAGAGAAAGGAAAGGCTCGTTATTGATCAGCTGCCCCCCCCCCCCTTTCCGAGGCAGAGAAAAGCTGCTTCACCTGTTACAGATTATTCACTGTTAATGTCTTGTTTTCTGCTCCTTTTCTGTCTGGTGATTTTCCACTTGCAGCTCAGGCTTCCCTAGCGAATGCTCAGGAAGTAGGTGTTGTGAAAGTGTGTGTTAAAATAAGCAGCGCCTCATCGGGTCTCTTCGGCACCCCCCATCGGTCTCCCCCCACCCCCACCCCCTACCTCCCACTTCCCTTCTTTCCCCAATACAGACAGACTCAGACACACACACCCCATCTTCATTTGGTGTGTAGATGCTCCCCTGTGGAGAGTGTTGTGGCCATCACAGCTTTGGAAAAACATCAAACAATAATCATTTGTTAATCCACATAAACAGAGTACAGAATTACAGAGAGGCAAACAATACTCTGTTGACTTCGTATTTGTTTAAACCTCTCTGATATGCAGTTATCAATAGCACTGATGCATTTAGGGAAAAGTGAAGGATAGGTCAGTTCTGGGAGGGACCTGCAAACATGTAATAAGCATATCCCTGCACACCTGACCAGGATAAGCAGTTGGTAGATAATTCACCAAAGATAATATACATATGTGATGTATATAATCATATAATATACAACTGAGGATAATTTGTATTTTCTCTTTTTTTGTAAATGCTGTAATCATCTGGATGTAGCAGTTCAGTTTTAAGTGCATGTATAAATATTCCATCCAAACTAAAAGTAAATATACTAAGACTGTGAGATTTTGGTATGGAAATGAGTCTTTTAAAAAATGAATTATGTTTACAGTGGTCCACTTGATGCCAGCAAATATCAAAAATATAATTATTATATATATATATTTCTTTGTGATTTGGTGATGTTATATATATCTGCTAGCGCTGACTTCAAATAAAATACTGTTGCCTTTTAAAAGTCAGCCAGACCTAGGGCCTATAAAGTTAAAGCATCCGTCAGGACTTAAGACTGCAGTCTAGAGGCGGGGCAAACCTGGCTAACTGACAGGTATTTTTCCACAAGATTCCACTGCGGATTGGTCACGATACTGGAGCCGGAGTTTGGACCTAAAAATGCTGCTTCTGCGAGCTGATTGGCCACAGTGCCGTGACCGAAGTACCGCCCCTTCTCTCCTGTGATTGGACGAGCAAGATCTAGCGCTGTCAGTTAGAGCCCCCACTTACTCCTTGTAGATTGCGCAGCAGCTCCGCTTTGTTAGTTGAGCATCTAGAGAGACTAAAGGATCTGGATCAATGCACTGACAGAGGAAAATGATCATCTGCACGAAAACGATGGACTACCCCCTCGGAACCCAATGCCAACGTGCCCAGAGTCAGGTACTTACTAGCTGACAATGTGCCTGGATGAAAAGCAGGTATAAATGACCTGTTATAGTGTTGGCTAGCTAGTTTAGCTATTCTGAAGTTGCAAGTGCTCTGTCTGTTTCATTCATTCAATGCTTGCGAAAGACGCTAAGTATCTGTAGCTGTTTGGCTCCTTAACTTGCCGGTTAATTTCCTTTGATCGTAAGCATCGTTATATATTTTTTTTACTAGCATTCAAACTGACAGTGATGGGGGAGTAATAACCAGCATCACAACGGATTAATACCTTAACTAGCTTGTTACGTACATGTATTAGCACAGCAACACAAGTACAGTTAAAGACACGCTGAAATCAAAATATGTAACATGCTAATTACAAATATTTTTTCTAGAATCTGCGAATGAATGAACTGTTGTTCGTAACTTTTCAGCTGCTAGCTAATGCAATACATCTTATGTTCTGACATCTGATATTTGCAGATTAACTTGTTATTAATAAAATCCATGTTTTGTCAGTAAACTCACTGACAAACGCGTTAGGAATATAATTAAATTGCCGACTCTTTTTTTTCTTGCACATCAGCGTGCTAGCAAGCTAGTTTGCGTTCATTTTTTTTTTTGAAGGGGGAGGGGATCGTTTAGCCAGTTAGCTTGCTAACATTATTGAATTAGGTAGCGGATTTTGGGGAGTTTATAGCGATAGGCAGCCAGTGTTTCTACGAGACAATTTGTCGAAAATGTTGTCTAATATGATTTAGATCTGCCTGGCTTTATTTGTATGGGTAGTTGGTTAGCGAGTATGAATACTTCCACCGACGTCTTATTGCACGGTTTAAACAAAAGTTATGAGTGACCAGTTCCAAGATCCACATTTAGCCAAACGCATATATATATGGACATTCCAAAAATCACCCATTAAATACTTTGATTCACACTAAAAATGACCATACCGTTGGTTTCAGGGTGAAAAGTTTGCTAACGCTAAGTCAGGAATAGCAAGTCGTAAATATTAAACGTTTCGTATCGCAAGGACAGGCAAAGTAACGCATAAGATGTCCAGCCAGACATCAGAGAAAACATTTTTTAAACTCATTTTTTTTCAGTGAGGAATTTAGTTTTCAAAGGTTTCTTTAGATGGCAGGCTAGATTTCAACAATTGAATACGGTGATTGGCTGGAATATACCCCTGAAGATTATACAAATGTATATGGGTTGCGGAAACAACATACCTATGAATGCATGCGTTTTTTTTTACGAATGACTTAATATTTAGTTTTTATCTTTCTAATACGTGTGTAATGCCTAATGTATACTTGCAACTGTTTTTTGTGTGAAATGGAAAATAACCGCTTAGATGGGGATTAGAATGGGATTATGCATATGTGACTAATTGACATGGAAATGCTGCACATATTAAATATTTTCTGTTTGCATTAAGCACAGTGCACATTCCAGTGCATTTTTATTTGCCTGTTCATTTGTGTCTTCAGCCACATTCTGGGAAATATTGTATAATTTGCTTACTTCCCTATAACCGTCATTCTGCTTATTTTGTTGAATTTCGAGGATGACATCACCTGTACAGACATACACGTGCACAAAAAGTGTCATTTATATACTCAGAAAATGGTATTTCTAATAGATTGTCCTCCAAACATTGTTTTCTGTCTTTCCTTTATTGTTGAATATAGTAAAGAAAGGTCGTTCATGGTTGAGATTAAGTAAAATAACAGCGATACGGAAATCTTGCGTTTTTCAATGACTTAAACATGGTTTTATTCTGCACCTCCTGCCGAAGATGTTTTGCGTTTCAGGAATATGTGCTTGTCCATTTTTTGCTGTTAGCGTTTTCGGTAGGGTCTTTGTGTGGTGATGCTGGATATACTGCCAATCAAAGTTGTTTTTCTCTTTTCCGGGCTGCTTTATTTGCAAGCAACCAATAGGCGGCGCTGCGGCCAGGAGAACTTGTTTACTGCAATTTCAACATTTGCCAGAACAATGGAGGAATGCCATTATGGACACGGTTACCATCTTTTTTTTTTTTTTTTTTTTTTTACCTTTTATCCTCACCCGCCTGTCTTAAACATATATTTATTTAGCCTGTCTTATTAGGTTGTTTAGTTTATTTATAAATTCATTGAATGATACCCCAATTTTGGAAACAGCAATGAGAGATGTGGTATTGACGGGCTGAATATTTTTATAGAATTATACTAACCCCCCCACCTCCACTCACCTCACCTTTCCTTTCCTGCTTAATGATGTCAGTAAAGGTGTATCCGAACTGCAGAAGGATAGTCTGAATCCGATTTGCAGGTAGTGGCTCCTGTTAATGTTTCATTATTAGCTGAATCATGAGCAGCTGGTTAGAGGGATGGGAAGGTCGAACTCCAAAACCTGGGTGTGATCTAGCTGTTCCTCACATCTGCGGCTCGTGCCTTTGAAACAGCCTGGGACTGATGTGGGATGGTGTAGTGTAACTCAGAGTAGTGCTAGCTCGCTGGTGGGGAGGGTATGTGGCTTTTTTTGCCAAGCAAATGGTTGGAAATACTCTTGTTTGTGTTTGTGTGTCTTGTGCACAGATTCTTGCAGTGACGGATACAGCACCACACAGTCTTGTACCCCCCCCCCTCCACACACACACACACACACACACACACGCACACACACATCATCAGTCAGCCACCCTCTTTTTTATAGATGCTGTGAGTGATATTTGCAAGTTTCTTTTCAGCTGGTCTACGCATCCTGTGGCCCAGGCCTCTGCAGTCTGACTGCCTCTTTTGTTTGACTGAATGGAGGAAATAGATTCTGGCCGAAGGTTTGGACGAGTGAACACTGGGAGGCGCTGTGGGTGAATAAGGACAAATGGCGCTGCGTGCGATCTGGTGCGTTTTCCGCCTCTATTGAGGCGCTCTGTGTTGCCGCTGCCTCTCTGGTGCCGTTTGGCAGAGGTGGCCTGGCCGCTTGACCGAGAGCTTGACCGATTCGCTGGAGCCCCGTCACCTTGCGAGCCTGAGGAAAAGCGAATGGAGAAAAATGACGTCACTCGCAGTGCTTGGAGTGAATCGGTGAAAGGAAATGCTGCTGGGTAGCAAGGAGAGAAACGTCGTCTCCAGATTACAGTCTGATACTGCATCACTCCCGACCCACTGCCTCCTGCCTGATGAATATCCCCAATGAATTTATGTAATTTATTTAATCATTGTTTTCTAGAAGTGTCTAAGAGCGCCTTTGTATTTCTCCGTGGAGATAACGGGGTATGTTTCTTGGATTCATTTTACGTCTGTGTTGGGTGTGACGCTTCTAGATGAAATGTCTGTCCTCTTTCTGCCAGAGACTTTCATTTCAGCTCTTTTTCTTTATAGGATTACACTGGTCACTCCTCGGAAGGACTGTATTATATGAAATATGTTTTGTATGTTTTTTTTTTTTTCCTTGGCAAGAAGATGCAGCTCTGGGACTGGGTCAAAGGGCTTCTTCACTTTTGGAGAATATCAGTGTCTGTAGACGTGAACTACTGGTGAAGGCTTGGGGGCGGGGCGGGGGGGGGGTGGGGGGGCTCTGGCATAGTTCCATAAGGCTGCCATAACCATGGGTGTTTCTTTCATTGGTATGACTGTCTTCTGTTAGTGAGCCGTGACCTGCTCATTGTATTTACTGCCTCGGACACCTGGATGTGTATGTCAAGCCCAGTCCAGTGACGGTGGGTCACACTGCCGCTCACACTGTGAGCAGAACGCAGTGTGGTGAGTTTCTGCAGCTCTTCTGAGTTTCAAGTTGCTGTGTCTTAACCATGAGGGGCAGCTGTGCACCCACAGCAGAGGGAGCAGCACATGACTACCCCCAAGGCATTCTGGGAATGCAGATTGAATATCACTCACACCCCACACCAGCTTTCCTTCTCTTCCTCCTCTTTTGGATGGCACTGGGAGTAGGAATGATGAAATCCCGCTCCATCTTCTGCTCCTTTTCTCCTAGCCAGCCCTCCAGCTGTCCATACAATAATCCCCCCCCACCCACTACCAGCTGGACCTCCTCACTTCACATCACTTGTCTTACGTTGTCTTTGTTCCCCTCTGTTAGTTCCTGGTTACGATCGTCATGCTAATGGTAATTTTAATGAATTGATGATAACGAAATGCTGTCCAGCTCCACGGAATGTGTTGGCACAAACCTTTATAACACGAGCTGTCAGGCACGTGGTTGATTACCTCTGTCCTTCAGAAAGTTAATGTGAGTCATGGCTGGGTGGCCCAAAATCCTTAAAAGGCTGTTGGAACACCAACTGTATTTTAACAGTTGTTGTTTGTCTTTCTCACTAGGAGTCCTTTCTGTGGCAGTTTGTGACTGAGGAGCTGTGTGGTAAACATGATGCTATAAGTTGCTGTGGTTCACTTGGACTTTGTTTTAACGTTGTCATATTTTGATGTTTGTGCGAATTTGTTATTGGCTTTATTTAGTTGGTTTGTAAGAAGTTTGTTTTTTGGGGATTTTTTTTTTTTTTTTTAAGGGAAGTGAGATATTTTAAGGAGACTTTTTTGGCATTACTGGTTCATAGGAGCTCATAGACCCTTGCAGGCTAGGCCCACTTTAGCCCATTTGAGAACATGACACATCTAGGACAAATACAAAATACCAACGCCACTTATGACCAATGATTGCCTGCCCCTACAAAGCAGACCTTGTGTGTGGTACCTGTTAGTGTTCGTTCCTCTGTTGTGACTCTGCATCCGTTTGTTAATTGAGATGAAAAGCCATCACCTCCTGGAATTCAAACAGATATTTGAGCATCGGTGTGGTTTGATGGCTCATTAAGCTGAGGATGGTCGGATAGGTAGCCACAGTACCAGGGAGCAGGTTTAGCCGTGATGGAGGGGCAATTCTGCTGACTGCAGTTCAGCACGACCTGCTCACTGTATTTTTGGATGTGGAATCCGCACTTCTGCTTGCAGCACCGTGAAGTTCACTCTGGGGGGGGGGGTGGTGACTGTGATGTCATATCTGTCTCCTAGAGGAGGTGCAGTGTCTTTGCTCAGGTTTGTTGCTTGTCTGTTACATGCAACTGCAACAAAGTATGGAGAGACTGTAGAGTACATATTACTTGAAACAGATTAAGGACTTCAACTAATAAGGAAGTGTTAGCTTTGCAATGTAGTGTCTTTGCTAAGGTGTGGGGCTGACTCAGGATACGGACTTCAGTGGTAAGTGTGTCAGTTTGTTGCAGAGAGAAGCCATGTCTCACGTCTGCATGACTGCCCTAGTTGTCTTAAATTACTACTGAGAGCACCCCCATGTGGTCCAAAAGGGGAACTACATGTCTACATTTGGTGACATTCCATTTGTTTATATGGGTGGGGGAGGTAATGGTAAAATGTTGTTTGGGATTAGTGTGTTGGGATGGTCCTATGGGAGGAAAAGATTTCAACATGTGATAGAGTATTTACGATCTTGGAGATCCAATAACGGCTCCACACATTCGACACCTCCGCAGATGGGAAGTAGCATTAGCTGCCCCCTCCCCACAGAAACAGAACCAATACCATTCCATGCTTAATTTGGGTTTCCTAGAATTCGTTACAGAAGCACCTGAGGCCCCACTCTTTTGGATCATGAATGGGGTTCCATCTGCATTGTGTCAGTGTTCTCCCTCTTCTTCTGCTCCTGCTGTTTTCACCCATCTTTCATCCAGTTGCTTTCTTCCCCTTATCCTCCACCTCAATCCCTCATATCTGTCTTTCTTCATCTTGTATATCTTATTTCTCCATCCCCTCTCTTTTTCCACTTGCCCCTCTTTTTGATCGTTATTCCTATGCTCTAAGGAAGGAATTCAGGGAGAAGGTGATGGAAAGGTGCTCAGCTTTAACCTATGCAATAGGCTGGTTAAACACTAGGCTAGAGACCTTCTGTTGACCTCAGGATGACATAATGTGTAGTGTTGCACATCTCATCTGTTGACCAAGCATGTCAGGAATAATGTGTTTGTGCAATCATGAACCTCTCAATTTGTGGTCTTGATTGGCTGTGGTCTTGATTGGCTGTGGTCTTGATTGGCTGTGGTCTTGATTGGCTGTGGTCTTGATT
>JAAGVU020000002.1:12038139-12052658 GCA_011763525.2 Mormyrus iriodes
CTAGCACCTGCCCTCCTCTGCAATCCTATACAGGACAAGCGGACGAAAAATGGATGAATACATACAACCCAACATACTGTATTTGATAATAGTAATAATCGTAATCTGCCGAAGCCAGGTGTAGAAGCATCAATTATTTCAGCAGCATAGTCCATGAAATAAAATATATGCTAAGGAATGTGGTTGTAATGCAGCAAAAGGCTGTAACGCTATCAAATGACTTGGGTACAAAAACAAGGACAGCTGCTGGGGTAATTAGGCACGCTTTTTTCGGCGGGTGCGATCGCCCCCCTAGACCACAAGCCTCGGTTCTCCACCCGCCAGAAGGACGCGCCGCGCATAGCGGGACGTGCTTTTCGTAGCGCGTCGTTTTAAGAACCGCTTCGTTCTATTTTTTTTGGGGACCAATGTGTTTCGTCTTGGCTGTTTATTCTGTATAAAAGAGGAAAATCTACGCTATTATAAACGCTCTATGTGATTTATTTAAAAAGTTTTAAAAGGAATAAAAACTGAAAATAACCCCTAAATATGTTTCGGCGCGTATCGTCATAACAGCACTGCATCATCTGCTTAAACCGCTGACTATAAAAAACAATCCCTTTAAAAAACTATATTAATTTTTTGTATTGTTTTAATATTTCTGAATGTAATATTATATGTGTCGGTTTGTCATAGATTTAAGTATTTTAAGACAACGATGACTTAATTGTTTCTACCAATGAGATGGAATTTATCTGACAGATATTGCCTTGCGACTTTTTAATTGTAGGGAACCGCATAAAGAATATCGGTTTCCACCCAGTGATACCGCGCCCTCTAGTGTCGGATGCTAGTAACTGCTGTTTTGGTTTAGTTCCGATGCTTACATAGAAGGAGTAACCTCGGGCCATTTTGTTGGACTGTATTTCTTTTCTCTGTTGCACAGAACGCTCCTGCTCAGCCGCTAATCCTAGTCTTACTAGCATTATACGTGTGTAGCCGTTTTATTGTGTAATTGAGAAGCTATTGGTTTTCTATTCACAAAACCAGCCCACATTATGGCTCTCAGCAGGACCTTTCGCTTCTCGAACCGAACCGGTCCCTGCTTTCCTGGCCGCTCTGGCGCCTGCTGAATGGCTACATTGTGCGTGTGCTGTTACTGTCCACTTGTTCCGGTGCAGTCCAGCCCCTCCAGGCCCGGGCAGACATGCCAGCCTCACTGACTTGCTTTTAATACACCGAATCCCCACCCAAATGTCTTCGTGGTGCTGGGTGGCTCGTATTACTGCTCCATCTAATTTTCTCCCTTGGGAGGAGTCGGGTGCACAGAAACAGCAGTTTTTGTCGCTAACATAATACATGTAAATTACATCGTAACCTGCTATCATAAACACTGCAGTAATAACATGAAATAGGAGCTACAGCATTTTCTGCTGGGTTTTATTTTTTTTAAGGATTTAGTAACCGCTACCAATGAAGCGTTATAGTTACCAGCCTTTTAAGGCAGCGCTCTTCTGTCTATGTATGTACATGTAAATGTATTCATATACGTTTCCCTGACAAGCCTTTTAGATACTTCCAAGTCAATAGCTAGAAGAAGCAACATGCATGTGCGTGCGAGAGTAACAATGTGCTTGCTTGAACGCTTTAAATATCTGCATGCAGTTCATTTCATGAGTTCTAAATCCAGGCTTCCATGCATCAACAAACATTACACCAGTGATCATCAAAAGAGCCGCTGGACTCCATCTGAATGCTCCTGTGCAGTTACATGCAACGGTGTCTCTTACTAGAGTCCTTTTTCCTGCCTACTTTAGTGGGCATGGTCTCAATTTCCTCTCGACAACCGACACAGACAAGAGGAGAGCCGCATGGCACACAGTTGGGTGTAGTTCCTGATGGTCCATTGAGGCAGGCTATTTTTATGATAGAGATTTTACACAGGCCAAAAGAAGACATCTCCTGTTTCCATGGGGACAGGCAGGATGGCAGGAGCTTACAGAGGAACACTTCTGAAGCTCTTATGCATAGCTGTGGGGTGGAATGCAAGTGCAGGGTGATTCGTCTGGAGCCCCTAGTATTCATCCCAAATCACCCATAGTGGGGTGGGGGTGGGCTTTGGGTGTTTGAATGGGTAATAGTTACACAGCTATGTTACTCCAACCTTAATTTCAAAAGTACTAAAACATACATAAAAATTAAGAATTTGGGGGGAAAACTTCTGCTAGGGCAAATGGTTGTCAAGGCAGATGAGTTGATCAACGAAGTTGCACCACTGCAAACAGGGCGGGGGACCTTGCCAATTAATCCTGCTTCGTGGGGTGAGTGACACAACTCGCATTTTAACCAATGGCTACTGCTAGGCCTTGATTGTTCGGTGTCTGCACAGCAGTGATGAGCCACAGATCCCTTTGTGTGTTAAACAGATTAAGTTTATTTCCTTCCTCCAGAACTGTTGTCAGGCTACCTTTACAATATGTAAAGTGAGATTGGGAAATAAAGAAAGAAAACTGAAGTAATCAATTACAAATTTATCAGCTATGCATGACTCGCCAAACCCCCTCTTCCCACCCCCCCACCCCCACCTAAAGAAACAAAACAAAAACAGCCTCCCTCAAGTACTAACAAAATGTCAAATGGGATGCTTTTTGATTCTTCTTAGCAGAAAAAAATCTAGGAACTACTTTTCAACAAGAACGAATATTAAAGGAAATACAAAGCAAAAAGAAATATATATTGTTAATACAGCAGGAAGGAAGGGAACTGGAACAAGTTCACTGGCATCCAGGAGAGGCAGTGGAACTCCTGCAGTTTTCTGTTTTGCCCAGTTCAGGGGGCTCTTCCTCTCGTGACACCAATCACACTGTCAAACAGCACTACTGACATGCCCCAGCCACACACACACACACACACACATGACAAATGCATACTGGCATTTGTTGAGGGAAGCAATGCACACAGATCAGTATTTTAATCTTTATATGCACTGCATCCAACACACGGAAAGTAACCCCCCCCCCCATTACCGCTGATATACTTGGGGATGATGTTAACTCATTGAGGCCAGGTTCAAATGTATGAAACCTCACTCTTAGAAATTCCATAAACTTCAAGTTCTTAAGTGATATTTCTTTGTTACCATTGCATAAACTTTTTTACCCTTCACCATAAATGGTAAAATTTTAAAACTTGGAAAAAATTGCTCTGCATTCACAGTTTTCGTTTCACAGACGTGTGGGGTTCTTGCACCATGAATGATGTCCCTCTGACTATAACATGAAAAACTCGGCACCGCTAAAACACTGCCTGCGATGCTGCATAAACCCAGTTCAAGGCTCTGAAATCCAATCAGCTGAAGGGAGCCACTGAAAAGGCCCAGGGTTTCCCTAAGCTAAGCTGCCTCTTGGATTCAACTATAGCGTCATAGACAAGGTTAGTCTTTTTGAAGACAAAAAGGAAAAAAAAAAAACTGCCAGTCACTTTCTCACGACACCATTCCAGCTTAACCACGAATCAGCTCCAATCATAAAGACCTCAGGCTACGTCTGGAGGACATCGTCCACGCATGTTTGCGCTGGATTTTATACGAAAGGTAAATCAGCATTAGCGTTACATAGAACAGCTGTGTTCAACAAAGCAGAAAATAGCAACCTTTCTGTAATGACCAGGTACAAACGATCTTTCTCAAAACAAGGTCAAAAAAATCAGGCAAAAGGAGGCAAGCTGTGGCCTGCTCAGACACATCTTCCAAAATGCTGAAGTGCTCATTTAGCAGTTTTGACCCTAAATAACAATTTACTGTGAACATGTCAACCTGAACAGCCAGTGTCCCATGATGACATCTTTCAAGGGGCATCTGCCCTCTCGCAATTAAAATATTAAAAATATCTTTACAAGGTCAGATCATCATGTCACACATCTCCAAATGAGCTTTAAATTGGATTCAAACCATCATGGGAGCTCGCTAAGAGTTGGAGTAAAAATGTAGCACTGTTTTTCTGGGTCTTTTCCTCAGAATCGTTTTTTCTTTTTTAATCAGCACAAAATGAAAACTTTCAGATGCAATTTGATCGTCATGTTGAAGCTGGATTCTGTTTTTACTTTTTCCACCCACCCTGAGGAGTTAATGGTTGTGTTTTTGAGTACAAGTATGTTTTTCTCTGGAGCACAAAATGAGATTTTATACCACAGAGAAGAGAAAACGAGATGGAATTTGTTTACAAAGAAGCACAGTGGCCATGCCCAAGACGCTGCTGTCATGACAGCCAATCCATACATGTGGGAATGAACTTAAGAACTACAATTTATACCGCACCATTTACAGTCCCAACATCTATACCCAAAAGACTGTACTGAGGAGTCTAGTACTCCACAGGTGTGAGAACCCGCCCCTCTACTTTATCAAAACACGTGCTTATGTTATATGCATTGAAAATTTTTATTGGTTTTGCCTGTCAGAAGCCTCCCTAGGTGAGCTGGGGACCAATTAAATGATTTGAGCAGAAAACACTCCAGTGGTTACCAGAAGTGGGTATTTCTCTTGTAGTTCCTAAGCCCAAGGGCCACATCTTCCAAAGCACTCAATACATATGTTTTACCCCCACTCTCTTTTAGCTAATTTGAACTTGATGCCAGGTTATCTGCTGGTATTATTGTTGCCCGCTCTTCCTAGGCAATTCTTAAAAGTAAACAAACCCTGGCACATTTGTTCAGAGTTAAATGAGAGAGGGCAAACAAAAAAAACGTAACAAATCTTGACCCTTGAATGCTGTGCACCTCTGCCTGCTACCACTGCTTCTTTGTTTTGTTTATAGGTGACATTTTCTGAACAAATTCCTTTTGAGAAGCTTATCTGCACTGAAATACTTTTCCTCCCTGACACAATGAGTATGATAGTTCTTAGTGTTCCTTTGGTTACATAGAAAATCTACATGCATTTCATCTTTTACAAAAATAAAAGAATATATAGAAAATGACCGTTAAAATGATCTCAAATTCTTTCTTCTAATTAAAAACATTTAAAATGTTTGTCTTTCTTAGTAATACATTTACATGTTAATGATACTCAACTAATGTGTCGTCTGCGATGTATATTAAAACTACAATCAAATATATTTTATATTCTTTTACATTGTTAATTTCTTACAAAAGGTTAGTATACGAAAAAAAAACTAATCAGTGATAGAAAATGTTTTCAGATTAATCCCCCATTTTAAGAGGAGTGGAAAACTCAGGAGCTACCCACTTTTCAAAAATATATAAAAAGTTTCAAGCATAAAATGGTACCTTTTTTGTTTAGTTTTGTTGAACATTTAGGGATTGAATATCACAAAGTATTTTTTTAAATCTGTTGAAATCTGGTTCTTTCATTGTTATTTTGAATAGATTACTGGAGTTCAGATCTAGAAGCTTCTTCTTCTAGTAGATGTTCATAAACACATCCTCACCTGTGCATAAAGTCCATGCAAACATCTAAAGGTTTCTTTCCAGAGGGAGGCATGGCATACTGTATCCCAGACTGCAGCGCCTAGGCCAGCCAATAACGGGCTGGCTGACTCTGACAAATCAAATACTGTCCCAGCATGCCTCTTCATAACAGTTCTGCAAGTCAGATTTTTCTTCATCTCAGTAAACTATTAACTGTGCACCAAAACTCTGAAGAAAACCACCCAAACACATAAATGTGCCACAAACACATGCACCTGCAAAGTCTGGCATGGCAGAGCTGGCTGCCATCGCCAGGTACAAGTGTGGAAATGCAAATTAGTCAGCCAAGCTGTCGTAAAACTGCTAAATATTGCTAAACCAAACCATGTCTGTCTTTTCCTTCCCCACCCCAAACCCTTTTGAAATAAAAAAAAAAAAAAAAAAATTCCTGTACCCATAAAATTATTGAAATCCCAACCCATGCTGCACTCTTTCAGTCAATATCTGCTCCCCAAGCTCCTAACAGACACCATTTCTAGGTGTCTTCTTCCTCATCACTGCTACTGCAGGGCATCGGCTCTGGTGAAGGCAGTCACAAAACTGCCAGGAACCTCTAAGCCGTGCCATGCTGCATCCCCGAACAGGGGACTCCAAAACCACAAAAGTCGACAGGGTCCTGAAACTGCACGCAGGGGCAGTCATACTTTTTTGAGAAATAACTGGCCGCGTGTTTTGTTCATTCATTTGTTGATTTTGGATGTACTGTTTGTTTTTCCATCAGGATAAGAGTGAAAGGCAGGTCAGGTATGTCATGATCCATATTCCTATCACCACTACAACAACAATCAAATAATAAAAAAGCACCATTGCTGCATGTCCTCCAATGTGATACCATGTTTTTTTCCTTCTTTTACCCTTAATCATCTCAGTAAACTGGAAAAAAACACGTGACACTTCAAAAGAACACAGGTAAGGGAAAAAGCAATCCATTAAAATGATTCACCAGAAAAAAAAAGTATTCCTGCTTAGGTCTTCAAAGTCCTCCCTTTTTCTGGGAGTAGCATATTCCAATTGGCACGTGACGTGAGGTGAGGTCTGATTTAATCCTGCTAATAATAATGAAACATAAGGGGAAAAAAACTATACAAAATATTATCGTTAAAGGATTTGGCCAAGTCCAAATATTGCGTCTTGCTTTCAGCCTTGTGGAGACGGTAGAGCTTCTGAGTCAGAGGTACGATGGCAGTAATAGGGGTGGGCGGGTGGAGTGGAGAGATGGATCCATTTTATCCCCCAGCCATGTCCCCCATGAAGGGGCCAGGTCACTTTTGATGAGGAGCGCCATCCTGCAAAGGATATAAACAAAGTAACAGAGACAGAAAACAAGAGATCAGCAGAGGAAATTTGGGTAAGAGGCAGCAGGCTCAAATGACAGAGGGGTTTGATACCCTCTTCAAGGACAGTACTTCCAAACAGTTGCAAATAATTTTTTTTTTTAATTTTCTGCATGTGTTCAAAAGAACTCAAACAATAGGGAATAGAACAAGATGGCCATCAAAGAAAAGAAAGGCCAAAGGAAAAGACATGATTTAAAGGAAAAAGTAGGGGAAAACAGAAAGAGGGAGCAAGGAAATGAAGGGAAAGAAAAACGAAAGTACATTAGTAGGTGGAAGCTGTTGCTTAATGGTTTAATGACAAGGGAGTGGACAGACAAATCCTCTTTGTGCTGCCCTGCCAATGTCTTTGAAACCAGATCGTTTAGTCAACTGTCATTATAAAACCATGTGGTGCATCGCCATTAAATCTGTTATGGTTTATATACAGGCACTACCCAACCAACAAGGATCTGAATAAAATTTTAATCATGCATACAAATGATCCAAGGCCTATGTCACAAATTCTCCAAATTTTTTATCTTGTACTGCAAGAACTAGTTAGCGTGCAAAAGAGCTATTTCATGTTAGGCTAAGGAGGCGGTCAGCATCCTGACCATTCTTTTATAGTCCTGTGTTCATACTATACCCTGATGTGATTTGCGCAATACAGTTTGCTTTATTTAACTTTTATTAACATAAAATTATATATAAGTGCCACATATACGGAGTGCCTCTGCAAAATGATTTAGAAAGAATTATTAAACCCTTAATAATACATAATTGCATACTCAGGCATAATTACTACCTCAGGCTAGTTTTTTGCAAGGCTTCTTTGAACTGAAGTACATTGTACTGTTATAGTATGTCTATACTATTTACTTTCACAATAAAACAGAGAACAGCAACAACACACAGTTTAGGTAAATTTGGTTATCTACAGAACTTATATCTTTTACATGTGGAGTACCTGTATTTCAAACAACAGAGTATTGTCTTTGCATTCTGGCATTCAGTTTCTCTACTGTAAATGCACGTTAGTATGGGTGTTTCACTGCTGACCACCACTGGAAGCTACCAGAAGCACAGGAAGAATGTGAACAGCTATGCAATACCTAACTGTACTGCATCTAATACTGTTCATTTTTATACCTGCATCAGCTGCAAGTGCCACTGGAAAGTTAGCTGGGCACCCAGTTGTGGGAGGAGCCCTGCGTCGTGGCAGGGCCTGAGTAACTCTGCCCTGGAGTTGGTATGGGGTCGAAGTTAAAGTCGATGCCCTCTCCATCCATGAGGTCACTGTTGATGATGTAATCCACATCACAGTCAAGGCCCTCTGTGAACATGTCAATGTCGAGGTCGGTGGGAAGCCGGTCCTGGCTTGGCAGGAAGGAGCCCTGGCCCCCAAATGGACCCATTCCCTGGACACCCCTGTTATCGCTGTCAAAAGAGGGAGGGCCCTGGGCAAGCTGAGGGGGGTCTTGGCTCATGCTAGAGTGCAGCATGTTCAATGCCAGCTGCGCCTGCTGCTGAGTCATGGCTGCCACTGGGCTCGGTTGGAGGGTTTTCCCCAGAAACAACTGGCTGCCCTGAGCACCAGGCCCCAGGTTTGGCCCCAGGCCCAGCAACCCAGCCCCACCCTGGCTCGGCATCAGTGGGTCCACCTGGGTCATCATGACGTCGCTTGGCGGTGGCGAGTCAGAAGTCAGCAGAGCCTCCAGGCTCGAGGGCACATGCACACCAAAGTGGCTGGCTTGGGTCCCTGGGCTTGGCATTGGATTGAACAGGGAGTTGCCAAAGTTTGAGGAGGCAGGGGTGGGTTTGGAGGGAGGGGCTTGCTGGACAGGCACCTGTGCCCCACCCTGAGACGTGGCAGCACTGACCTGAGGGGCTTGGGGAGTCTGTAGCGACCGGTAGGTACCAAAGCCAGAACCACGGGCTAGCAAGGTGGTGGCAGAGGGCAGTGGGGTGGGTGGTGCTGGGGGCGCTGTGCTGGGGCTAGCCCCACCCTGTTGTGCAGTCATCAGTGTTAACCCATCAATCAGGTCCAGCTCCTCCAGGAGGGTCTCTGTGAGGGTGGGGGGCACGCTGCCTGCAGAATAGCCCCCCAAAAGTCCATCCTCTGGGAGGTCGTCCTCGTCCTCCTTGCCCGGGGCAATGGGTGATAGACGGCCACTCAGTGTGCTGGCATTGGAGCTGCTGCGTGGCCGAAAGCTGGTCCACATATCCTGATCATCCAGGCTGCCACGTGATGAGGGGCTACTGTTGTTTACGCCCCACTTGGGATATGGCTGGGAGGACCCAGGGCTATCTGCCCCTCCTGGCCCTGCACCCCCTTCACCTGGCAGGGCTCCACCACCCATTCCAGGACCCCCCGCCGCCCCTGCCTGCTTCTTCGTCTGCTTGGCACGCATGCGACTCTTCAGCAGTTTGCTGTTGTCCATGGAAGCAGCACGCCGACGGGGGGCCTTCCCAGTCTTGCCCCCCTCGGGGTTCAGCATCCACCATGAGCTCTTTCCAGTTGACTCGTTGTGCACCCGCAGGAACTTGTTGTGGAGAGACAGGTTGTGACGAATGGAGTTCTGTAGTTGGCAAAGGAGGAGGGAGCAAAACATAAACAAACTGTAACTGTTCTACTTATGCGCACAAAGCCATACAGACAACCAAGTATGGCTTAATTTCCAGTAACTGTGAAATACTGTGAGATTGACACAGACACTGGGGGTGAAGAGGGTGCTATGCAGATCTGAGAGGTACTCAGTTTGATTCAGAAGTGAGAGGAACAGATGGGCTTTCAGTTTCTATCCTTATTATTGGATGTTTATCTGACCAATGTTTTAATGTAATTGGTCCACACCCTGTCATTTATCACAACCAGATAGGCAACTTTTATTTCACTCTCCCCCACTTGCCTTTGTTCAGGAAAAAGGTTTACGGTCAAGTGTAATATAACAACGGTCATGATCAATACAGCCTCAGTCAATAATCCAAATATTGTGAAATTTAAAGTTCCAGACAAGATTATTTTATTGTAAAGACAACTTGGTCTTCCTATCTCATTATTAAGTGACCAACTCTAATCCTCTAATCCTTACTATCTACCCCATAATTACCTCAGTCATCTGCTAACAACAGTCATAATAATATTTACAGATTTGACATAAATCTGCCATGGGGAAGCTTTGGAGCAAAAAATATTTTCCTAAAAAGGCATAATTCATCGCCCAAAAATACCTGAGGAACAAAGATTGATTAACTTGCCCTGATGTCACACAACTCACTGCAAGGCAAGGACAAGTCACACTACCTACTTTCCCAATACCATGCTTTTCAACAGGTTGCATGCAAAAACACAACTTCAAATAATGGCTACAAAAGGACCCAGAACTGTGACTGAGAAGCCTACATCTGAAATACTAGAAGAGAATGACTACTTTACCCTCAAGGGAAGTCCTTCCTTCACTGTACACTGTACAAAATGCAAGGCTAAGAAAAAGCTATTACAACAATAGTACTGCTAACAAAAAAGGCATTATTATCATGTTAATGAAGGCACAGGATCATTATCACCCTTACTTGACAATAATTAAGTGTAACTACAGAAAGGAAGACATTGAAACCCTGAGTTATTCTAAAAGCTTCACATGCAAGGTGCACCACGCAGCAAATAATGTAAAGTGAGTGTAATGACAGGGATTACAATACAGATGGGAAAAGCAGTCAGAGCACAGCAGGTAATGTGACAGTAAATGAACCAAATGTTTCATCAAAATTCCATGGCTTCAAGATACAGTGTTGTTCCCTTCATTAGTTGAGAACATCACTGTAGCAGCTGATCTGGCGGCATATTACGATCAGTAAAATAAAGATACACAATTCTGGTTTACATATTAAAACGTAGTAGAATTTCCAAATTGTATAATTACAACACAATAAGCATGCCATTTACCTTCCACCCTGCTGAACTGTTGCTGTCCCCTTTATCTTTGAAGTAGGGCACAGTTTTGACCATCCAGTCATATATTTGTGCCAAAGTGAGCCGCTTCTCTGGTGAGTTCTCAATAGCCTGACTAATTAAGTCTGCATAGGACTGGTTCCCCCAGGCATTTCGCCGGGAGGATCCCTTTCGCGGAGTGGCCCCGCCCACACCAGCAGAAGTCCCGCCCTCAGAAATGGTAGCTTTCTCAGGCTCTGATGTGATTGGCGGAGGCTCCTGTTTATCTTCTTCTGCTGGTGGAGTACCAGTAGAGTCCGTACTGTCCGCTCCCTCCTGTTTGACAGTCGAAATATCGGGTCTAGGTAGCGGCCATGTGCAAGACCTCGGTCGGCTCTGAGGAGCAAAGTCCGGGTCTATAGGGGGTACCTTTTCTTCTTCCATCTTCAACTTTTCTTTAACAAGTTTCTTCAGCGAAAGTCAAATATTTCGTTTTACGTTTCCAACAATACGTTATATACTTATCAATTGAACTTAAAAACCATCTAACGACAAAAGTAGCGTTCAAAATGCATAAATTATTTTAGCCCTCACAATCACTTGCGATTTCTGTTCAGTAGTGTTTCAAAACATGCTTATAAGCCGGTACATTCCCCACAGGCGATATCTAGGATAACTGCCATCTGGTAAATGGCTATAACGCATCGTTCCGTCTTAATTGTAGTTAAAAGTCAAGTCCATTATTCGATCGTCGCGAACCGGTGCTCTAGATACAAATAATAGGCTAGTGGCGGTCAGAAAAGAATCACAATAATCTGGACACACCGATATAGCGTCGGGTAATCCCCCGATTGGAGATTAAAAGGACCAAATAATCTCCTTAATAGTACCCAGCTAAAGGCTCCAGATTTACAGTCTAAAACAAGCCTGGAACTGGGGTTGTTTTGTTTATCTAAAAAGAACAAAGGAAATTCGAGGAGGAATGCACATCAAAACATCTGGACAGCCCCCAGCAGGCCAGGCGTAATTAACAGTACGAAAAAAACGCTCAGATAGGAGAAAATCCTTGAACTATAATAATGGGTTCGTATTTCTATCTGCAAAAAGACGAACCTACAAAATAAGTTTCATAAAGAAACTTTACATAGAACACTTAGAGCAATCCCTCAAACATAATCGAATGTATTACATTTGGATAAATTTAACTTATCAACGTGTGCAAGTTTTTGTGACCGTTTGGATATCAAGATATTAAAAATAGCTTAAAACTACTGTCCATGTACTATAGTGCATAAAGTAGTACGACAGAAACACGGACCATAGATTATTAGAACAGAGTATTACAAAGGAGGGACGCGAACGACGGCCTTCAGTCTTTGCTCCGATGTAAACAAGTTTCGGACATTCCGCAAACAGGGAAAACCTCTATTACCTAAAGCAATACGATAACGAAGTTGATAAAAAATGCAAAAAGAACTTGCGATGTTCAGTTTATCCGGTGTTGTCCAACTAGCCCATACGTTTGCCACTTGTGGATTAACGTCAAAAGCTTGTTGAAATAAAGCCGTTATAATGAAAAATGTACAAAACTGTAGCTGACTATCTAAATAAAATATACTAGCTAATAAATGTAGACGTTAGGTATAATGGTTCCCCAAGCGTCAACCATTTCCATAAATTTATTCTGATCGCTCAACAAACTCCGACCAATGAAATGTACTCTAATAGCCAGCGAAATTATTTTAAGGCGGCTACATAAAGATAGATTTAGGAATTGAAATCTACAAAACTGACATTCCACTCAATCGTCCAGTAGCAGCGGTGAAGCAAGAATCATCCTGGACAGTTTGTTCATGCCGGTCACAACAGACGAGGAAATAAGCAAAGCCTTGTTTGGGTTCTGGACCGCACGCCGCTCTACGCCGCGCGCTGGCGCGTGCCACAGTCTGCCATGTTTCTGGTTACGCGATGGTCACTCGCGCTGGCACAGGTCGCACCGAGGCGCCTTTCTATGCGCTCCTCTTGTCTTCCAACCGTATTTTCAGTCCCATCTATTGAATATCTTACGCCAGGAGGACACGCCACGGCTCTAGGACACCTTTCATTCAGTCCAAAGGCTCTCACGCAAAACTCAAACGCGTCTCTTTCAACATGACAAACTGTTAGCTTGCTAACGTTAGCCAGCGCCAGCTATTTTGGAGTTAATATCCAAGAAGTTGTAAAATCATACTCTCGTATCTCTTCTTTTTGACGACTGTCCTTTTCAGTACTCAGTAGCGTTACACTGCCTGTGTGTATAGCAAAATTCTCATTCCTCTCAGTTTTTTTGTTTTGTTTTGACTCGACGCGAAGACTCCCTTCTGACGTCTGTTTACCACAGCAGAGCGACGCGATCTGCGCTTGCGTGCTGTAGAGTGCCGGGAAATGCAGTCATGTGACAAGTATAAGCGGTCCACATTTGGTTTAGCCAGCTTATGTGACTTAAATCACCATTCCGCAATGGTCTCCGGTTGTTTACTAGTACACGTATGCAGACGTTTCTGTCTGAAATTATATTTGGCTGGCCATTTTATTACTTAATACGATTCCTTGATTGCCTCGATGAGCCTTAATCGTCCCTGGAATGTGTAGTATGAGTTACATCGGATTTTTAGACATGTGTATGTGTAAAATAAGCCATAATAATACTGCCTGATTAAACATGATATTTTAAGCGTATATGCTGTAGGGCGTACCTCTGGTTATTACCATGGCCTCAAATCTCACTGCTGGCCATTCACTCCTCGCCTCTACATTTGCGCAGGTGTCCTTCCAGACTTCAAAAATACGGTTAGGTGAATAGGCCCGTAATTGTGGTTGCATATGCATGCCCTGCGATGAACTGATTAAATTGTACTTCATGCTTTGACTTATACGTTGTTGCCTATGCATATGAAGTAATGTCTATGTATTTGGACGTTAAATTCCCTCGGTCCGGTATGATGATGTAGATTAATAGCGCAATAAGACAAAATAGATTTCTAACGTAAATCTTAACATTCATAACTATAGTACACCATAATTCACTGTATTGCCGAAATACTTGCTGAGCTTTTATCGAAGATTATGCAGGTGAGATCAAAGACGGTTGTTTATACGAGCTATTTAAAATTAAATAATATATTTAACTCTTACTTGTAGACTTAAAAGGATGATGACAGACCTGTGTCGCTTAATGGCTCAGGCTCAGGTTAGCCGCTAGTACAATAAACTTTATATACAACACAGATCCTCCGTGTAGCTTATCCCGTAAAAATGTGTTACCAGAAACCTTTACGTCGACGCACTACGCGATCTGGTTTCACAGACATGACTGTGAGTTGCACAACTGGTCCTATCATATAAACTATACTGGTTTTCTGTGGAAATTTCATAATAGTAACTAAGCAGGTATCTTACCCATGTGTCAGGATTGTTATGCAATTATAGGCCTGGTATGGTGTTCAACTACATAAATATTTGTTTTATTTCATTTTATTTTGTTGATTGGATTTGGGAGGCAAGATGATGCTGTAGCTTATGTTGAACATTAGTTCCAAGTAAGCGCGGTGATTATCAGGGACACGACATTTCCTTTTGTCGATTCATTATGTAACTTTATCAGATATGTTTATATTTCAATGTTCGCATATTAAGTTTAAAAGTAATATATTCGTAACTAAATACGTTTAACCCTTGTAAGGTGTGCACATTTTTGTTAATCAGCCGGTGTTCGTGGGTCCCGTGGACCCGCTGCAGTTTTGGGTATTTAATTCAACACAATCAAA
>JAAGVU020000002.1:12052758-12097305 GCA_011763525.2 Mormyrus iriodes
TGTAGAGTGTGTGGTCATTGAAAATGCATTCTGATATATGTTCTTCACAGAAAATGAGCCAAGGCCAATGAGTCTGAATTTGAAAAAAATGATTAATCGCATCATTTTTCTTTTGATAAAAAATGAAAACGGGTCCCACAGACCCGAACACCATACAAGGGTTAAGGCACTGCACCAAATGAGTCTAAACTGTTACATATTGCAGCATATTTTGATGAACAGAGTATTAACGTGTACAGTTAAATATCTCCCATTACGCATTTATGGAGTTTAACTTTAGAGCAGGGTGTTTGTGTGTGTGATGGAGAGGGGGCACTGCATGATGCAACTTCTAAGCTAAAAGCAGAAATACTGAACTTACAACGCATGCTTGTGCTTCGCAATTGTTGTAGCCGGCGATTTTCGGTGTTACATTGGCAACGTGGCTTATTAGAGTTTAATTGAAACGCTATTCAGTAAACTGAGAATACAAGGAATCACTGACGGGCAGACATTCCGTCCAGGGTGTTCCCCTGCCTCGTGTTTGTGATTATTAAGATTGGCTTTAGGTTCATCGTAGTCCCGCAATGGATAAATGGTCATACAAATCGAAAATAGACGCTTCATGAAAAAATAATTGTAGATATCTACAGCTAATGTTCCAATTAGCCGACGTAAAAGGCATTTTTGCATCCCTGTGTTTTTTTGCATTACATTTTATCGTCACTATCAATGAAATCGAATATCTGCTATATATTTATAGCCCTGTTTAATTCCAGTGTAATCTAAGAAGTTAAATAAAAAGCAAGACAGTGAAATCATACTTTTCGTGGAGTTACGGTGAAAGAAATTTGTAGGGTACTTATTTCAAATCAATATTTTTCCATCCATCCACCTTCCAGATACTTTTCCTGATCAGGTTTCTGGGAAACCTGGAGTCTATCACGGGCAGCACAAGGCAGAAGGCAAGGGAACACCCTGGAACGAATGCCAGTCCATCTCACAAACACACCCACATACTCACACACTAAGCCACTGTGGGCAATTTAGAGACACCGGTTAGCTAAATACATGTCTTTGGACTGCTGTAAGAAACTTGAGTACCCATAGGAACTCCGCACAGGCAGAATTCGGACTCTTACCCCTGGAGGTGTAAGGTAAGAATGTACAGAACGTGCATAGGCACACTGTCATATAGTTATGTGTCCTGCAATGGACAGACAAACCATCCATGGTGTATCCCTGCCTTGTCCCCTATGCTGCCCATAACAGACTCCAGGCCCCCTCTGACCCTGACCAGGACAAGCGAATGAAAAGTGAATGGTAAAAGATGTAAATTAATCTGCTGTTCTTTGAGAAGATCCAAACAGATAAGATCTTGAATCCGTTCAAACATGTCCAACAATTCTGCTCACGCTGACAGTTTCTCCATAAATACCTTCAGACTGCTCTTTGACTACATGTTTATCCTTTGACCCCTTCAGTGAAGTTAGTTCAGGTAGTCAACCACACTGGGGCACCACACACACCTACATTAATGCTGTGAATAGAAATGAGAATGATACTTTAACTCACAAAAATGCAGTTTAAGCAGAGGTGCAGGAACGATTTTTGAACTGGGAGGACCAAACAATAGGCAAAAGGTTTCAACCATTAAGCGTACCCAGACATGCTTAATGAGGCATAAAACTGCCCCCTGTCCGTCCCACCGTCTGTATCCCTGAGTTTAAGGTATTTTGATTATGTAGCCCGTGTGCAAATAATAATTCTATAAATTTCAGCACTGCCTGTACTACAACTGAATATATGTCTTGAAGTTGGTATATGCATGCATTATATAATCAGACCGCTTGCGGTATTTAACTAGCTACAAAAAGTAGTTCAACTAGCACTATGACATCTGTCTAATAGTTAATTAACTAAATAAAGGAAGAATTGTTTATCCTGGGGGGAGGGGTATGGTGGTTCATTGGATAGCACTGTTGCGTGCTTAAGCATGACCCTTAACCTCGAAAACTTCTCCAAGTATTATAGATAAATGGTTAACTGTGATCGCAAGCTTCATTCTCACTTCTGAATGTGCAATGGGCATTTGTAGAACCTGAAGTATTTATATGCACCTGTACTTTTACAAATGCCAAAATCAAGTATCATTGCTATGTTCTCCATGTGTTGCACAGGCCTATGGCAGTTTCCTCCTCTGTTTAAAAGGCATGCATTTAGGCTAATTGCCCATAGTGTATAATTGTATCTGTGCCCCTTCAAGGGAGTATTCAACCTTGAGCCCTCTGCTGTAGCTGATAGGCTCCTTACAGCCATGTCCAGGATAAGCAGTTGGAAGGTGGGTGGAAATTTTATTTTGTGTAATTCTAATGATACCCTGCTTAGTGACTTTTATTTTCAAATAAATTTAATCAATCATAACATAACATTTGCTTAGCATACACTGTGCCTGTGTTTGGAAGGTCATCAATTTAAAATCCCATAGCCAGCAGGGGGATGTCACTGTTAAGCCCTTAAATAAGGCCCTTAACTCCAATTGCCACAGGGACAGGCTGACCCTGCTTTCTCATTTTTATGATGCTTTGGATAAAAGCATCTGCTAAATTAAAGTAAATGAACGCATGGGGAGCAGAAAGCAGCATCCCTAGAGCATCTTGCTCGACCTTCTGCCCTAAACCCGCCAAGCTACACGCTGCCCCACAAAACTGGATTGGCTCGATCACGCTACTTTATTTGTAATTGCACCTTATTTTGAGGGTGTGCTTCGCCACTGGTCAGAATCCTGACGTCACGGAGTAGTCTGCCGGAGTCTGGTCCCCGAGCTCGATTTTCATTGGCTGTCCGCGGTCCTCCTTCAACGCGCCGTCTTGCTGCCCCTGGTTCCGTAGCGTACCGAAGCTGAAAATGTCCGACCCCGCTGTGGCAGATACTCGCCGGTTAAACTCGAAACCCCAAGATCTCACCGATGCTTACGGCCCCCCGAGTAATTTCCTTGAAATCGACGTGTTCGACCCGCAGACTATTGGAGTTGGCCGGAACCGTTTTACTACATACGAAGTACGAATGCGGGTGAGTCCCCAGGAAAGAAATCGAGGCCGAGGATATGCATGGGGCTGGAGTTTGGCTTTAGCATAAATTGACTGAAGGGAATTTTAAAATGAATATCTTTATTGTATATTTACATATTTTCTGTAGAATATTTTCCTCACTGGTACGCAACCAAGAGCTTAACTTAGCAGCCGTTTTTGTGAATTGTAACAGCATACATGTTAATTATACCCCGATCATTGGAGCTGGCTAATATTTAAAAACCAAAAGAATGGGTAATAAATTAACTCCTGCATATCGTCGGAAAATGTAAGTTCGCGAATTGATGTCTAATTTGCTGTACTGTGGCGTTGGCTAACAGCTCATCGTCTCTAGAAAGATCTTTGTTGTTGACAAGGGAGGACACCAGCCTGGCGACTAGTGCTAGTCACCTTGTCAGTCGTAGTTTATAAGCGACATCCATAGCCATTTGTACATTGTAAAATGAGAAAACAGTTGATTTAGCCTGTCGAAATGATTGCGAGGCTTCTTATATTTTAGGGCTGTACATGGCAGCGAGTTAGCTGACATTGCACGATCTAGACTGTCAGAATTTGTTTGATGTTAGCCAGTATTAAGTAAGACACAGCACACTAATGTAAATTAATTTTCAATTAGGGTTTATTTACTTTAAGTAAACACTATCCTTAAGCTAAATAGACCTAACTTGACACTTAAGAGAAACGTAAAATGTTGAAAAGATGGCATTCGTTAGCCTTGAAGGAATATAAATGATGTGTATTTGAATAGGGAAAACATTTTAATAAGGTTACATTTGAAAAATCCCTAATGCCCTAGAAATCATTTTATTGCACCACATCAGACTTGTGCAATGTGTTTGTATGGTATTGCAAATCATAAAGAAATACACAGCCTCAAAAAACCTCGACGAGTCATTGACTGAAAACTTTGTCATGTTTTTTTATGCCCGGTTCTGCTAGATGGTTAAATTTTGTCTTTTAGATTTGTAAGAAATAAAATTATTTTAAATAATATTGCGACAGATTGGGTTAACGTTTTTGTTGAGTGGCGATGGTTTATTATCGTGCCACACCTTTTTTTTTTTTTTTAAGAGTCCTGCACGTTCAGATTCATCTCAGCCCATCGTATTATACAGAATCGATAAAATCATCTGAGTTACAACAAGGTGGCGGACCTCCTAAAGAGAGTTACTGATAATGTATGGTACGTATCTTATTGGCGGTACAGATGACCCTGTTGCTCTCACATTGGTGCTGGCGTGGCTCCAGCAGTTAGGGGGCAGTATTTAAATAGTTGTGTATGCAGTCCGGCTAGTGGGTGGTTAGGTTATCTGTATAAGCGAATATCCTCCACTTCCAGTTTCTTGGATTTTTGCACTTTTGCATCGTAATAAACACCATTGCCCTAAAGTGTTCTTGTGGCTTTGCCATTTACCATCACTTCATTTTTATGAACCTGGCGAGCGCTTTTATCTCAGCCATGTATTGGAACCCGGCATTGGTCCTGGTTGGTGTGGAGGGCTGTGGCTGAGAAGGAAAGAAGCGGACTCGGCCATATAGGTACTTCATCAAGTTACTTCTGCAGCATTTGATCAATCGTGTACTTCTTTTTGGCCAGGGGTCCAAAGAACATCTCCATGATCCAGTTGAAATATTTTGTGTGAGTGGCCTGCGAGGGAAATGATCGTTAGCCTAGATGCAGGGTTAGCCCTCCCAGCACTGAAAGGGTTACCGGTTATATTTTCAGCAGTGAGACAATAGCAGCCAGGGCTTCTTCCTGTGTGAAACTCTGGTATGGTCCCTGTTCAGACAAGTCTCTATCTTGGGGCTTGGTGCTGTGTTGGTACGACTTTTGGCTGCGCATATCCTGCATAACATTTGTCAAACTACTCATAAATGGCAGGTTTTGAGAATGAGTCTTGTGTAGGTGTGGGTGCGACACAAGGTCTTACTGTCATTGTGGTATAAGGTCTACAGATGCTGCTCCTTTCTCAAGTCAAGACTGAAGTCATGGAGCTACGAAAGTGCTTGTAATGCAGATGGTGTAGGTGCTCGCTATGGTTCTCCACAGCTGTCACCACAACTGTCATGTTTGTGTTCATTCTGCTTTTCAATGCCACTGTATTATTCCCAAAGTAATGAGATTTTTTCCCCCTCTTCATTCTCCTTTGAATTACTGCAAAGTTTTTGTCAATTGTTTCTCTAACCCTGCAGCATTGACTTCGATTATAAGTTTGACTTCAAATTTTATGAAGAAGTGTAAGAATCTTCTACATTTTAATGTGGTTAATAAAAGGTTTGTAAGATGTTCTGTGGTATCAGTTTCTAAAAATAAAAATGTCTCACATGGAAGTATGTACTCCATTGACTTGTCATTTCATATAGATCAAGGGCTAGGGGAGAATTCAGTTCTCTTGAATTTCTCAGCAAATGTTTTGCAGAAATAGATGATTTGTTGGGGTGGCATGGTGGCGCAGTGTAGATCAGGGTTTGTTTCTCCACCCCAGCTCTATGTGTATGAAGTTCTATGTGCACATGTTCTGCCCTGGTCATCGTGAGGTTTCCTCCTAGTTCTCCGGTTTCCCCCATGGTCCAAAAACCCGCTTAGGTGATGTACAGTTGCCGAAGTGTGTGTAGGTGTCAATGTTGTGTTAGGGCTGCTCGATATCACATCTATGATAGGATAACAGGGCTTTAGATAACGGGCATAAAAATATGTACAGTCGCCAGATTTTTGGTACTATAAAGACATTTACTTACGTCCACAATTTGATAAGCAGATTAGTAGTATGCCTAAAATATTAATGAGAGGCGTATTTTGACGCCTAAAAGTTATAAATGTGTATAAATTCAGCGTATCCATATGTGTTGGGCTTGAAACTGCAAAAAGTGCCGCCACAATGCCAACATCTTTTTACCTTGTTTACCCACAATCTTACCATACAATGCTTTTAAAATATGTTGTGGCTGCTGAGCTGTCCCTTTCTTCACCGCCACTTAAGTGTTTATTGCTTCCATCATATACCAAAACGGCAGTATGTGGCATGCTCTTCTAACTGAATTTAATAAACTTAAAGATACGCCAAATACGCATGCGCTTACATTGCAATGTGATATTGTGCAGCCCTAGTGTGATTGGTGTGTGAGTGTGCCTTGCGATAGAGTGGCACCGCATCCAGGGTTATTCCCTGCCTTGCACTTGTAGCTTCCTGGATAGGCTCCAGACCTCTGCGACCTTACATGGGGCAAACAGTTATGTAGGATGGATGAATGAATGAATGAATGAATGAATGAATGATGTTCTCAGCTGGGAAGCAGAGCTTAACATTTTCTCACTAGACTGTTTTTTTGTCTTCTATTACCTATAGACAAATCTTCCCATCTTCAAGCTTAAGGAGTCTTGTGTCAGGAGAAGGTACAGTGACTTTGAGTGGCTGAAGAATGAACTGGAGAGAGACAGTAAGGTAAGATGGGGCCAATAGGCAGGAAGAAGTACCCTGCATAGGATTTTATGTAGGGCTGTGCGATATGGCAAAATATTTTATCATGATTTTTTCATATTAAATGATATCAATAATTAGCTCAATATAATTCAAATCATTGATATATCTCCCAGCCCTATTTTTACAGTAGTTGTCTAGCATCTTTCACATAGTGCACCTTAGGTAACCGTCAGATGTTGTGTGTTCTGCAGTACAGCATAATAAGTCCTGCATAGGGTCCAGTAATGGGTAAGGAGGGTAGTCTTGTGGTGGTGCTGTATTGGAGGTCCACACTTCCTGTCTTGCATGCCATTGATTGATGGCTGTGATGCCCATCGGCGAATAGCTTTATGCTTCCTTTACATTAGCTAAGGCAGTGATGTACACAAGGACAGGACAATAAGCGTTCTTTGTTGCCCCTGCCCCCCCCCTTCCCCACCAGATCGTGGTGCCGCCCCTCCCAGGGAAAGCTCTGAAGAGGCAGTTGCCCTTCCGAGGGGATGAGGGCATTTTCGAAGAGTCCTTCATTGAAGAGCGACGTGTTGGTCTGGAACAGTTTATTAACAGGTACTGCATGCAAGGTTGTACATCAGTGCCGGTATTCAGGAAAGTTCTCAGAGTTGTATTATTCTTAACACGTATCGGTTGTAAATGCAAATAAGTGGTCATCAGTTGACCGCTATGAATCAACATGAGCAAATTACTCCCAAGAATGCGGCTACAGTAAGCCTAGACGTGGAATCCTCTGAGTTGATGTAGGCGGCATGTATGAAGCTCTTCACACTTACTCTGAGTGGAGAGTAATGACTGTTCCTTAAATTGTGCTTCATTTTTTGAAGTGCAGTATGGAGGATCAACTGGTTTTCATTTTACTCATGATACCACGTTGAAAAATGCTTGGCTTTCATCTTTCTTTTTCCATCTTTAAGCAACCTAGTGAATTAAATTAAATTTGTCTGTTGAATTAAATTTTTCTGGTGGCAGTTCACACAGTTGTTCGCACGGTTGCCTCCCACCTCTGGAGACCAGCGTTTGAGTTTTCGACCGACACTTTGTGTGTGGAGTTAGCATGTTCTTCCAGTGTCGTTGTGGTTTTTTCCTCTGAGTTCTCCAGTTTTCCCCCACAGTCCAAAAACATGCTGAATTGGAGTTGCCAAATTGCGTGTGTGTGCGCCCTGTGATGGGTTGACACCCCGTTCTAGGTTATTCCCTGCCTTGAGATCTAGATTTCTGCAACCCTTTAGAGACAAGTGGGTATTGAAGATGGATGGATAGTATTTGCCATTGTGATTATATTGGTGACAGTTGTATATTTTCACACTTGAAAATAAGAAATTGGTCGTTTAAACCAGTATATATGGCCATACATACAAATAGTGTAACATAACTGCCTGTTTTATATGATTTCTATTAATGTTTAATGTACAATTTAGTCTTATTATTCCATCTTTTTCCATGTTTTAGGTTTCATTTCTGCTAATATTTTTTGCGTTTCTATGCAAAAGAGAATTGCTTGATAGTTTATACTTAAAGTTAATACGTTGGTGAGTGGCTCAGTGGGTCAGGATGCTCTCTTTGTGACCTGTGATCAGAAGGTTGCTGATTCAAATCCCATGGTTGGCAGAGTGATTTTACCGTTAGGCCCTTGACCAAGCCCCCAGTTATTCTGGGGATTGTCAGATCCTGCTGGATCATCATGTCTGCTAGGGCTGGACGATATGAACCAAAAAACCGTATCTGTCGTATTTTTTGCCAAAATAGTGACAGCGTGGGCTAAATTCAGTTCTGTGTCACGTCCACATATGACATGTCACAAACACTTCTATTAAAATATGTGGTCAAAATGAAATGCAAATACAGGGTTTCCTTCCCTTTTTGCAAATATTCAGCTACAACTATGCAGTATAGAAATGTATTGATTCAGAGTCGTCTCAAAATAAAGACAAATGAATTATGAATATGTTAGTGTTGTGTGGGTCAAATAAAGCAGCTACAACAAGCGTTCTACTCCACACTTTAAGGTATTCGTCTTTAGAAAAATAAAACAAATATTGCATATCACGAAATTTTTATCCTCAGTCAGTATCTGTCAGTTTTTTAAAGCCAGATGAACCAAGTAAACGTTTCCTTGCCTTTCCTCTCTGTCAGCTTCTTCATGTGGCGCTAACTGAATGCTTCGAATTTTACCTTTAAATTCTGGGATTCTGCACAATGTCACGACTGAAGCTCTTGTGTTGTTTACAACTCATACTATACTCCCATTTTGGTTTCAAAATTCCACATGCATTAACACAAAATATGATAGTGTTATGAGTTTAAAATCAGTGCAAATGCCTTTTTGCGTTAATTCTGAAAGCCCCAGTTTTAGTGTACAATACAATTATATCAATATAAATGGTGTCTCATCCTATATCCTGTGTTTGAAAATATATGTTGGTATATACCACAAAAAGTCGATATATTGCCCAGTCCTAGCGTCTGCTAAATAAATAAAATGTAAATGCAAGTAGTAAATACATAAATGCCTTGGCCAGCTTGCTTTCTTTCATTTCTTTAAGGCCCATTTTCTCTTACCTGGTTCTGCTGTACTTTCTCAGCAGGAACGTCTGTGCTCAGCTAGAATTTACATGCAGAGGTTTCGTTAGCTAGCCTGTAAGCAGCTGGAGTGTGAGTGACAACCCTTCGTTTCACACGCTGCCATTTCAGCGCTTACTTGTTCTTCTGCTTATGATGGTGCCAGCCTGCTTGTCTTGCAGCACAGCTGTCTCCTTATTGTATCAGAACCGCCGCCGTTCTTCTGACCAATGAGGTCGAAGCTTTCTGACTCCTTTGGCTGTTCTTATTTTAAAGCAGTGTTCAAAGTGGGCCCTTAGGGACCGAGGGTTAATGTAACCCAGCAGCTGTCTATTAGTCACCTTAATTAATATATAATATCAAGCCACCTTTACATAGGTCACTTAAATAATGGCCTGTTTATGTTGTGTGAATGTAGTACTCATTAATATTTATTTTGTGCTATTAATGTAGTAGCATAATTTAAAATTCAAAGGTAATTTGTAACACAGGCCGAGGTCCCTGCCTGGCCAACATCCTGGCATTGGCTTTGTTGACATCATTGACTTCTAGAAAGCACAGTGTCTTCATCCTTCAGTGTCCTTTTGTGCCTGCTTATTATCAGCCATACTGGCGAGTACTCCCTCGTACCGACCAGGACAGAAGCGTGTTAAACTTTGACTTAAAACTTAAGAGAGAAACAGGTGCAAAAACTAGAACGAAATTTGTACCACACTTAGATCTAAGGGGCTCGGGGGTTTTATGAAAACCAGCCCAGAGCCCTTGCAGGTAACTGCAATGTGATGGATTCTGTATCCGAATTAAATTGGATGTCCCTTATCACTCTTAGCTGGCCCTTCAGTCCACGGGAGCGTCGTGCGTAAAGCATGGTGTACACTAGGTGGGTTGACAATCCATTGCAACAGATTGCTGCATAAACACATTCACAGAGTAAGGGGAGCATAGAATCACGAATTCCCAGGAAAGGGTGGCTTTGTGTGTGAGAGGAATCTGGTCTGCCTAATGGGAACATCATTAAAATAGCAAGAGTAACTTCAGTATCCTATTCAAGGTTAGAACAGTGGGTTTGTGTTAGGGCCTTGACACAGTGACCTTCAAGAAATTAATTCCTGTTAACCACTCTTCTATAAACTGCCCGTTTTAATGATTGTCAAACTCCACCAGTTCCTTTAAACGTCTAAATGCTATTTTAATGGTGTGCAGCTGTGCCGTTCACAGAGCAACGAAAGAGCTGCACTGTATCACCCTCCTCCCCCTCTCTGCTCCCCCCATTGCCTGCTGTTCTGATCACAGGTTAAAGGCATGCTTCTGTCCACAGGATTGCCGGCCACCCCTTGGCCCAGAACGAGCGCTGTCTGCACATGTTCCTGCAGGAGGAGGGCATCGATCGGAATTACATCCCTGGAAAAGTACGCCAGTAGGGCGAGAGGGAGGTCGGGGACAGGGCGGGTGGGCAGGTTGGCGGGAGGGGGCAGGTTTGGGGCAGGGGTTACTCTTTGGCTCTTATCATTCATTCCACACTTCCACTGTTCCAAGCAGAATAACATTTATTTTTACACTAAGATTATATATATAAATATATAAATAAGAGGAGTATCAGCTTGACAGTTTTGTTTTACTGTTTTGACTTCTTTTGTCCGCTAATTTGAGATGTTACCTTGGGGATGAAAATGTGTATATATCTGTACTTAAAAAAACAAATACACGCATACTTCTTCTTTCAGTGTCTATGTCTGAGTGTCTGATCTTTTTATGTAAATAAAAACCCAAACGTGGTGTGCCTAGAGGCAGCTGGGTGGGTCTCACGTTTAGGCAGCAGCAGCATAAACGCCAGCTCAGTTTGGGGAGTCTTGGGTGCCCACTTTCCTGGTGGATCCCTCCAGTGTCTTTACATTCTTCAGGTATAGCATTGTCTTGTTTTTATTGAATGCAATTGTGATTATATATAAAAACAAAAAACTTTTGCAAACTCGTTTGCATGAGTGTTGATTCTGAACTCTGACTGAATAGAAATGTCAGGGCATGTGAAATGTAGCCCTTTGGCCAAACTTCTATGCTACTGGCCTTCTACTGCTGCTGTTTGTGGAGCTCCTTTCCCCTCCCACTTGCTGTTAAGTATGACTGATGGTTTGGTGTGGTCCTACACAGCTGCACGCATCAGTGCCACTCCACAGACCAGCACTGAGATTGAATTATGGCTCCCCTCCCTTTTCCCTTTTTGATGTCATGCTTACTCTGGGGAGTTTGGGGAGCTCTGCTTTGGGCCCATTCTGTCACTCTCATCATTAGCCTCTGTACTTGATGCCAGTCTGGGTGTGAATGCTGGGGCCAGCTTCTCCCAAGAGCGTCGCCGTCATTGCTGAATGTTATTTCCTTCAAGCTATTTGCATGGCTTCCTGAAATAGCGTATAACGGCAATGAGGTGGAACACTTAATATAGCGGGTCCCAACTAGGGTCGGGCTGGTTTTATAAAAAAAACACCCTTTTTAAATTATGAAAAACAATGTGTCGGATGAAGTTTGCCAGTCTTGAAATTTCATGATGCTGCAATGATGGCGATCAGATGTGACATCTTTAACATTCCTGATCCTGTTACGCTGAGCCGCTACTGCTCAAGAAGTTCTTAATCTGGGAAATGGCCATGATTTATGCAATTATCCAACTTCTTGGGCAATGAGCAGAGCAGGGGTGCTGAGGTGAATTCTAACTCCTTTTTTTGATTGCTCCATTTATGCTGATTGGAGGTGTATGGCATCTGCATCATCAAAGCCAGATTTTATGACTGGTTGAAGTAATATGTTGGAGTCTGGACACCATTGTGAAGCCCACCATCACACTTTGGTCTGAGCTAATGACATGTAGTACCCAAATGTGCCATATAGATGGTGCTCTTGTGTGACAAATGTTGCAAGGGAGCCAATGTATTTTGCTCACCACAGGCCAAAGAAGGCAAATGGGCATTTTCTTTACATGGCCCTAGTAACGTATGTTGTATTTCAAGAATTTTTCATTGAGTGAAATTTCCCCCAATTTTCCAATGGTGTGTCTTCAACAAATTTTAATAATATCCATGGATATGAAGATGACTTGCATAAGCTAGACTGGTTGGTGTTTCAGGTCTGGGAAGCAGGCGATATATACAACATGTGCATGTGTGCTGTGCATCACTCTAATCATGTGATGCTGTTGGGTTAATGGGTTTAGATTCTGTGAGGATCAATGTCCATGGTACTAACCTCATTACTGGCTACCCACTTACTTGGTGTTACGTCTAGGGCAGGGACAAACATCAGACAATGTGAAGTTTACTTCCGTCAAGTACACACATCGATAGAGCTGCCCAGCAGCCAAAGGGTTGCCTCTTATTTCTCAAGTGAAATGGCTGAAAATAAAGGGTGGCCAGCAAGAGATCTTGGTCTGATTCGATGGTTTTTAACATAACACTGCTTTTCTTGTGGCTCTTTGCTATGTTATTGTACATCCTGCAATCTTATGACACCACAAACAAAAAATATTCTATTAATCCATGTGGCCGAATTTTATTTGCCAGGTCCCACTTTTCAATCAATTGTCATTACTAATGTGCATAGCTGACAGTTGATCTGCCTCCATTCCCAGAGTAGTCGTCTTTACGTCCCAAATATTTTGTCTTTATCTTGGTAGGGTGCACATTTACTAATAAGCTGAATAAAAAAACAACTCCTGTCAATGGAAAATGTCCATCTCTACTGTTCGATTTCCATATCGATTTGCCACCTGTCTATATTTCAACTACTCATGCTGGTTAGGGGCATGGGAAACCTGGAGCCCATGCCCCAGTACTGTATAAATAGATGGACGTAAATACTCTGAACTTTAGCCTAGGCTTATATTTGAATGGTATATTTGTATGGTCAAATAATTATGTTTATATTTAATTACTGAAATTCAATAAAAAAAAAACTTGTCTAGCGATGCATGCTTATGTTGACACTGTGGGATTATTTCTACTGCATATACTGCCCCCTACATGCATCTCAGTGAAATCTGCAACCGGTACCTCCCAGCATTACTGGCTGAAGAATTGCTTTATCCATATGGTCATCATAGTTAATTCTCACTCCTTACTGTGCCCATTGTAGGTATTTTTTGTATTAGTTTTGAATTAGCCTTAATTGCCACATTAAATTGATTGAAGCATTTATTAATAGAAAGTGATCAGTCAAGCAGTATGTGTTGAATATGGGATGTGTACGTAAAATGTTACCATTTTTATCATGTCTCCTGCATGAAATATTTTCAAAGATTAGAAGTTTCACAAGGTATCTAAAATCTTTTGTCAGTGACATTTCCTGAATTCGTTTGAAGGATGAGAAAACTAGGACTATTTGTTGGTTTTAATATTTGATTAATTCAAATCCTCATCACAGCTAATTAATTATGAGCTGCAGCAAAGAAGTATCACACAAAGTGACCTGGACAAGGATCAAGATCCATGGAATGAAGAGCCATAACAAACGGTGCCGAGTAAATGTACAGTCTTTCTCAGTCATGGGCCAATGTTCTTTTTGCAAGAAAGTCTGTGTACGAAGTGCACTATATGGGCAAAAGTATTGGGGCATCTGGCCGTTAGGTTTAACGGAACTTCTGTGACATCCCATTTTAAATCCATAGGCATCAATATGGAGTTGGTCCCCCCATTGCAGCTATAACAGCTGCTGCTCTTCTGAGAAGACTTTCCACCACATTCTGATGTCTGTCTGTGGGAATTTTTTCCAATTTTTTTTCTTATCCAGAAGAGCATTTGTAAGGTCATGGATGTGAAGGCCTGGCTTGCAGTCTCCATTCTAGTTCATCCCAAAGGTGTTCGATGGGGTTGATTGATTGATGGGGGATCCGGGCTCTGTACAGGCCAGTCAAGTTCTCCCCCACCCAACCATGTCTGTATTGATCTTGCATTATGCACTGGGGTACAATCATGCTGGAACAGAAAAGGGCCTTCCCCAAACTCTTCCCACAAAGCTGGAAGCAATGAATTGTCCAAAATGTCTTAAATGCTGAACCATTAAGAGTTCCCTTCAAAGGAACTGAGGGGCCTAGCCCAACCCCTGAAACACAATCCCATACTACTGTGCCTCCTCCACCAAAACTTTACAGCTGGTACAATTCAGTCAGACAGGTAATGTTTTCCTGGCATCAGCCAGACCAAACTCGTCCATCAGACTGCCGGACAGAGAAGCGTGATTTGTTACTCCACAGAACACATTTCCAATGCCCCAGAGTCCAGTGGAGGCATGCTTTACACCACTCCATTTGACACTTGCCATTGCACTTGGTGATGTAAGGCTTTTATGCTGCTATTTGGCCATGGAAGCCCATTCCATGAAGCTCCTGGCCCATTTTTTTTTTGCTAGGGTTAATGCCAGAGGAAGTTTGGAACTCTGCAGTTATTGAGTCAACAGGGTGTTGGCAACTTCTACCCACTATGCACCTCAGCACTTGGCGACCCCACTCTGTTACTTTACTTGGTCTGCCAGTTAGTGACTGAGTTTCTCTTGTTTCTAAACCCTTCCACTTGGCGATAATGCTACTTACAGTTGACCGTGGAATATCTAGCAGGAAAGAAATTTCAGAAACTGACTGCAGTGGTGGCATCCTATGACAGTACCACCCTTGAAATCACAGAACTCTTCAGAACGACCCATTCTTTCACAAATGTTTATAAACCTGACTGCATGGCTAGGTGCTTGATTTTGTATACCTGTGGCAATGAGTCTGAATGAAACACCTGAATTCAATGATTAAGAGGTGTGGCCCAATTCTTTTGTCCATATATTGTATATCGACAGTGTTAGAATTTAGGTGGATCCCAGGCCCCCGTATAAGAGAGAAAATATGTACCGGAGGGACTTAGAATTATCATCTTGGAAAATTCAGTCGTCCCCCGTTTGAGAATTTTTTTTTTTCCTCTCGCATCATGGACAGACTGCACACCAGGGGACTCCTGCCCCCAACACCTCTGATACAATTACAACACTAACTCCTGCCATATTAATTAGCTTGGGGAACTTCAAACATTATTTGACTAGGAAAGGAAAGTACTACTTATCGCAAAGGCAGTCATACAAAGGCAGACATAACAACAAACGCGTAATTTGCCATACTGATAACAGTGGGAAAAAAAAACATCTATGAACTTTAGTTTTAAATCCTGATAACAGAAATGTTTCATCCAAGACATTGTCTGTATAAAGCCCCAAAGACGGGGCTCCCCAAATATGAAGTATATACGGATACATATATGCATAAATAATAGGCCTCAATAAATTCCTTCAACAGTACTACGCATTAGAGATGCAGTAACAGGCTAAGATACTGCGGCGCCATTCGTTTAATAGCCGACGCAGTTTAATTAATCACGACAGCTGAAATTCCTGGAATCGTCGTATAATTAGTAGAGTTGGCATTACGTATTCAATTAAACTTGTCGACGCTGAGTTAGAAGGAAAAGCAGCGAACACCGCGGCGTTTTTGAAGACTCCAGTCAGAAGTGATAGTCTGGGGATGCTGTGAATATATACGAAAGTGAATTTTGGCAGGTGAGCGGCTGGTTATGTAGAGCAAGAGGTAAGTCTTTTTTTCCTCCTCTCTAAAGTAAGTACGAGAATGACATGTGTTATTTATGGATAGTTTAGTTTTACAAGAAATACGGCATTTAATTTTATTCTGGGACTTGCAATATTGATAGCTGAAAAAAAGGTTTTGCGGCATGAATGCGGTTTGAGCACTATTTTGTCATTTAACGGGTAATCTAGTTTCCCCAGCTGTCTAATGGCAGACTTTCAATTCAAAATAATCAATTGGCTAGATGCCTGAATGAAGCACACGGCCATTGCCAATCTTACAGTACCCGACGGTATCTGAATTATGAATCGGTTTTTCTGATTGGTTGAAATCTGTCGGGGGCGGTCCCTGCCGTTGAGATCATGTGTAATATTCTTCGCTGATTAGTTAATTCTGAAATCTAGAGATGCGTAACATTTTTTCCGACAAAAGTTTTTTTTCGCTACTATTTTTTTTTCCTCCCCATTTTGTTGGTAAAACATCACGCGCTGTGCAGCTGTATCAGACCGCAGATCGCCAGCTGCATGCTTCATTATGTTGATTTGATTAATTAAACTTATGCTCGAACCACTTTCTGAAAAGTAAGTTAACTTAATGACGCGAAGTTTCAAAGATGAAATAACCTTTACTTAGGAAATGGATGGATGGATGGATGTTTCGCCTGCTGGATTTTGCGGGCGGGAACTAAGCTGTGTGGTTCTTGATTTAAGCTTAATTAATCGATTAATTTGCAAATAAGTGCATGTAATCATGTGCGTTGTTCATGTGGAACTGACATTTTTCAAACAAAATCTTATAATCATGAAGACATCCTGGTCCCTCAAGTTGTTTCAGGGTGACCGCCACGACAAAGTACCAAATGTCTCGGCCTCCTTCTTCGGTGACGAACACTAATTTATTCATTTTAAAATTGACCATTACCAATAGACTCACCCTGTTTCGTTTTGAGTCGGTGCCTGTTCAAAGTAAAATCGAATGCGCTGATACACGCTACATCCAGCCAAGTCAGCAGTCTGTTATAAAAATGGTAGAGAGAAACTTTCGGTGAAAAGTAATAGTGAAAAACATTTTGTTAAAATAGTAATGGCCTTTCTGGAGTTTAGTTTCTTGATGCTTTTGGGTTACTGGTTGACTGGTTGTTGTTATCCGTTACGTGGTGCGTATTAGATTAGCATATTAATTTTTATAGTTAATATTGTTTACCATTTTGTTATTAATATTTGTAGTTCTAGGATAGTTTCACTAGTGCTGGCAGAAAGACTGGTGAGCTGACTGTCCTTGAGCGTGATCAATTATATATATTTTTTAAACTACAAGTAACTTTTACAAGGGACCGTTGCAGTTTTTATGTAGTTTCTTATAAGTGGCATGAAGTGATGTACTCATTTCTGATTCTGTCCAGCAGATTATTGGAAACTGGAAGAAGCAGATGACTTGTTGCTGCCTTTAGTAATTGTTATTTTCACTCTGGGAAAAATTTTACTTTAGTCCACTTTGAAGGTGCTTGAAAAGCAAAGGGAAATCTTAAATTTTGTGCTGAAGCAGCCCCAGCACTCTTAGACTGTAGCTGAACAGCTTGAAGCAGTACAAGAATGATTAAACAAAGTAACCCACGGAATCTACAGTAGTCACATAACTTGGGAACCTATAAATCAGATCTAAGTGAGAGGGAGGATATGGAAGCAGGTGAGCTAGGCGGTACTCGCAGTGGTCACAGGTCAGTTGCTATGGAGATGCCCTGCAGATGTCAGGACACTTGTTCCAATGCAGATGCCACTACAACCATGCTATTTGAGAACCAGTCAGGATCTACACCTGGCAAAGATGCTTCTTCACCTCATCAGACAAGATCATGGGTAACGAGGGGATCTGAGATGGTAGCCATTGGTGGTAAGCACTGTGTACAACTTGCCCCGACACCAGTGTTTCCCCGTCTGGGTGCAAAGGACCGGGAAGCGACTGATGAGATACACTCACTTTATCAACCGTACTTCAAGGAGGAATGTGCCACTGTAATTCATTGCATCCGCCAATATCCTTTGTGGGCATCCGTACGAGGAGCCTGTGGTACTCTAGACTTAAGTAAAATTGAGACTGAGCCATCTCCCCTGTGCGACTGGACCATGGAGTCTTCCCACTTGCAAGCTGAAGATGAGTCTTCTAAACTGGGCCCAACTATGCAGAAGGTACAGGGTATGGGCTATAGAAACTCAAGTGTGGTGAAAGAAGAGACAGAGGAATGGAATCAAGAGTCAAGTGGAAGTTCTGTCTCCATCTCCAAGAGAACTTTTGTTTCCTATCGCTCAAAAGATACCGCTTGCATCAAATCCAGCACAAATTCCTCTCCCAAGTGTAAACTTAACCATTTGAACACCCAGGGAAGTAAGCAAGAGACTGAGACCGTTGTCTTTGTAGATTGCTTGGAAGAGGTGAGCTCTGAAAGGGGCCAGCAGAAAGGTTCTTCCTCTTTGACAGATGGTACACTTCATCCAAATGCCTTGGAGTCTGGGTCCAGTTTGACTACAGATGTCTCCGAGCTAAGTAGTTCTAAAAGAACTTACACAATCTCTGAATCGAGCATTGTAACCAATTCCGTGTCTGATTCTGGCAAATTGGAGGTGGAGTCCAAGAATGAGTGTGCAGGTTCCAATTTCACAGTATCCATCACAGAGCTTAGACCTGCCTTAGAACCAACCCTAAACCACTTATTAGACAACACATCAGAGTTCAAAGTAACTTTAGAAGGTGAGAACCTGGCTAATCCTGAATTAAGTGTGGGTTTCATAAAGCCTTGTGCTTCTAAAACTGGGATGGAGACTGTCCCTGGAATACTAGAATCCAAGGCTAAAGTGAATGAGCTCGAAGGAGACACAGCAGTGGAACCTGTAACAAGTTTCAATTTAATAGCAACTATCTCATGGTCTGATCCTGCTTTAGAACATGGAACAGACCCTGTCCTTGAGAAGGTGGAGTCTAAAGACAATCTATCTGAGCACTCAGTAGGTGTGACCCATCAGTCTGGGGATACTGTGAATGAAAAGGTCGTTCCTCTTTCTGACGCAACATATAACTTCAGCATGGAGGCTGAAAATGCAGGGGGAGTCAGCATGTGTAGCCTCGATAGCACGCTAGACAAGGCACCGTGTCTTGTCACATCCACCCCACTAATCATGCCCAAATCCTTCAAGTTTGCAAATGTTGCACCACCCACTGCTTCACACATAAAGAAAAAGTCTGATGTTGGCAGCATTGTAAGTGAGCGGTCTGTTGACATAAGTAATGCTGCTGGGCCCAGTACTGACATTTGTGTCAACCTTCCCCCTCCGAGCAGGCTCAAATGTCCCCCCAAGGCCCTTCCCAAGCCCACCACATGGACGCGAAGGCATGGCAGAGATGCCAACTCCTCAAACATTGTATCAAACAGGAAGTCCCTACTCTTAACCTCAGGCCCCCCAACTAACCACAAATCGATGCTGCCTCCCTTGAGGTCCTCCGTTACACCCTTGAGCCTGTGTGTAGGAGTCCCTTCATTGTTTGGGGGGAGTAGCCTTGGGCGGAAGATGGATCTAAACTCCAGGCACATGGCATCCACCAGTTCACTGGAGGTATGTAATTTTGTGTGCACAATCAGTTCCCATAATACTGTTTCCTATAAATTTTTAGAACTAGTTTTAAATCATGTTTTAGAAATGTTTTGAATAAACTTATGTTCTTGTTCCAAATTATTCTTCTTACTCTACAGGGAAAAAAACAAAATGCCCTTGCTGGCACCAAGATCTTAAGTTCTGCCCTCTCCAAACCCCATCTGTCAAGTATACCTACCCTAGGTGCACCCAGGTCTCGGATGGGTTTAGTACGTTCCACAGGTCAGCCCCGCATCACCTCCACTGGCATTGGGTGTTTCACAGATTGGTGAAGTCCGTAAAAATGAGTCACCTTTTAAAGTAAAGCTTGTTGGCCAAATGGAGAGTTGACAGAAAGGAAAGCACAAGTTGTAAAATTCTTTGAATTCAAAGTGCTTGCCTGAATTTTTGAGAAAGTTTAGCAACCAACATACTAAAATGTTTTGATTGTTGTATTTTAGCATTGAAGGAGCCTCCAACCTCATCCCAAAAGCAGCCCAGAGGAAACCCAGATGATGCTCTTCCCATATCAAAGAGGAAGAAAATTGGTATGAGAACTATTCACCCAATACATGGAAATAAACATTCATACCATGTGATTACTTAGTTCTATCATAACAATTATCACTACAAATGAGTTCCTTGGTTACATACATTCTCATGTCAAGACTAAAATAAGCTCCACTGATCTGAGGTGACTTAATGTCTGGCTGCAGGATGGAGGTTGTTGTGATCTTTTCCCAATATGCAGACAATCTGGGCGCAGCCCCTAGCAGCGTGGCAGTGAAGGACCCGGCAGCGAGTACCTCTACATTCAAGAGAGCCACGACTCAACGGACAAGTATGCAACTGAAGAGCCGGAACACTGGTAAGTGGGCTGGATGGAGATTTTTTAAAAGCATTTCACTTTGTTTGGCACAGCGAATTTCTTATGGTGGAGCCCTATATCCCCTTGTTACCCTTGGGTTTTATCTGGTGAGGTGAGGCAGTGTCTTTGTTTGGTAGGTGTAGTGGCTTGGTTGTAGTGGCATATAAAATAAATATGATGGATTCCTTAACCTTTTGAGAAAAATCTCGTTTGTTCTTTTCTCTCAATTTTTGACAATAGGAGCAAGCAGAATGTCCGGAACATTGATTTCAAGGTCTTCAGGTGAGATGATTCCTGGACTTTGTTTTTCATGCTTGTTTGATGGATTGACGCTGAAGAGCATATCCAGGTTACTGCCTTTGCTAAGGACATTTTATTACGTATTCAGTTGCATTTTTTTCTCTTCTATATCCAGTGCTCTATGTAACCCAAGTGTTTCATTGGACTTGACACATGTAAAGTTGCAGGATGCACACAGATCTCCAGTGCGAGACTTGTGGTGGTAAATATGAAGAAGAGCGGGCAACTGACAGTCTGACATGTTTCCACTGTAGCCAGAGTAGATTCCACTGCTTTGGCAAAGCCTTCTGAACGGACCCCCCAGCTTTCCAAAGTAGAGACACGAGCACAAAACACAGGTATCGCGGGCATGGTGCCCAGTCCATCCCCAGTTTTCACTCTGCAAAGACTGAAGTTGGCAAGACACTAGGACTAGGAATGTTTAAAATGTTTTCCCACCCCTCTGCTCCAGAATGTGAGAGCTGTGTGCGTTACCGGAAAGAGATCGACCGTTTGCGGGCAGGTACATCTTTATTTTGTGAAAATACATTTTCATATTGCCATTTCCTTTCCTTTTAAAGTACATTTCTGGAGGCATAGTCATTTTCTTTATGAACAAGAAAAACCTCTGATCAGCCTTTCCCCTACAGAACTGCAAAAGCGAGGCACTGTGGACATGAGTGATCGGAAAGGAGAGGAAAGTGGATTCAGTTCTTCTAAAGAATCTCTCTAACTGTTATGCTAGGCTTGACAGGAGTATTTTAAGCAACAAGCCATGCATATATGGTAAGAAATCGTACTGCATTGGCAAAAGAATTCCTTTGCATTTTGACTCTTCTTATTGGCCTTTGGAGTAAAAACACCCAATTTTAGTCTTTTTTTTTTTTTTTTGTTCCCTCCCCCTCAGTGATCTGTCTGCCTGAACTTCTGTTCTACCTATTAAATATGATTACAATAAAGACTTTATGGAAAAAAAAGTTTATATTAATATTAAATCAGTTGTCATGTCTTTAACATCACGCATTATTTTTTTTCCCCCCCCCAACACACAACCACCGATGCAAAAAGTTACCTTTGTGAAATAAGGTCCGAGTATTGACAATGTATAAATTACTGGGTCGCTTTCCAGTCATGTGCTTGCGTGTACATTTAAAAGCGTTTTTTTTTTTTTTTTTTGTGGAAAAAAGAAACCAACTTGTCACTAGGTGATTTTACAGTTTTATGGACTATTAATCTGAACAGCAGTGCTTATACATGGAAGTACAGGAAACTGAATGGAATTCTACCAGATTACAAGAAATTTAACTTGTAAGAGGTTCTTGATTTGCTAAATATCATGCAAATTTAATAGAAAAAGATTAATCTTTACAAATACATTAGATTTATGTATTGCAAATTAATCAAGATCACCCAGAAGTTGCATTCACAACCACACCAAGTACCAGTATCAGAAGTTCCACGTAATCTGAGCCTAACGTGCCGGGGTGAGGAGCCTCATCTGCACTTGTGAATACACACACGCAACAATGTCATGGGTGAGGTGTTTAGACCTGACATTTGATGCAATAAAAAATGAGAATATATGGATGAATGAATATTCAATAACAGGACATGAACTAATCTTTTAAAAACTACTCATTTTAAGGCTTGAAGCACGTATTACAGAAGCAAGCATTTTATGTATCAACTTGCATTCATAAATATCAAAATACCTCTGTTCATGTTAACCTTCACAAATATATTTGAATCTACATCATGGCATGGATTTCTATAGGTGTCTCATTTTACAGCTGAACTGCTTGTCATTCCTCACTTTTTTCAGGTTATTTTCGTTTAATTTGCATAACCTATCAAACTGAAAGGTGCCTTTTTATTATAATGCGTTAATATAAAAATGTATTCAGGGATGGAAGTATCTACTTGTAAGGGAGTTCACAAAACAGTGAACAGAATTTTGCACATGCCGCATTTGCTTTTAATTTCTTTTTGGCATTCATGGAATAAAAAGTAACATTTGCAAATATACTGCTTTTTAAACATTCTTTCCTGCTGCAGTTGATTACTACTTTTCACTTACAAAATTGACTGTAATCTGGCAAGGGGCTTCCAAATTTTTGCATACATCTGTATGTTCTGGCTTTTGGGTATCAGAGAATTGTTCCAGTGAAACATGACCGCTACTGTAGTTTAGAGCCAAGTTCTTGAACCATGGTCGGGGGTCAGGCAGATTACCATGCCGGAGGTGAAGTGTGTATGTTTACGAGCTTTGAATAATGTAGATGCATCCTGTATCAGTTTGAGAGGTCTGATGGCTGAGCGTTCTAGTGCTAGACTGGTTTGTAGTAGTTCAAAGGAGAATTTATTAAAGATCGGAAGCAGCATAGACATGGATATTGAATAGCAACTGTCCACACATTCTGGGTAGCAAAGTTCCATGGTAGACGCCACTGACCTGACTGCTGAAGTGATCATTTGAGCTCTTATAGAGCTTCACACTGGCACACGTGCATGGAAACCCTACATAACTGCCAAGAAGAGATATAAGTTTCTCAGTGTCTTTGCCTCCCCATTTTTAAGCTGTACAGAGATTAAAGTGGATTTTCTGAAAAAGTTCAAAAGTTTCAAACTATCAGATTTAAGCATGTCTGGGCTCCAGACTAACTTTTTCCACTAGCACAACTGGTGCTTCTTACTGAAAATTTTAGACACACCATTTTAATCAACATGCAACGCAACATGTTCATATTTTTTCCAGCTTAACTTTATTACTAATAAATGCTTTGGTAATAAACATTCAATTTACAGAAATATCAGTGTCATGTTTTATCTCAGAGTGTGAGTGTGCCCAGCGATGGGTTGGCGCCCCATCCTGGGTTGTTCCCTGCCTTGCACCCACAGCCTCCGGGATAGGCTCCGGACCCCCCGTAACCCATATGGAATAAGCGGTTATAGGAAATGGATGGATGGATGGATGTTTTATTTCAAAGTCACAGAGAGGTTAAATGGTGCTTTTTTAAAGCATAAACATCAAAGTTCATTTCATCCCCACCAAAGGGCTAAGCAAGAGTGCTTATGGACCAGACAAAGGTAGATGACATCCTGTGCGGAATCGTCCTCAGCCTGCGTCGCTATGGTAAAAGCCTCATGTTAGTTCTCCTCTCTAATCACTTTGTATCTCCCTCACACACACACCAATGGGGTTGGGAATTGTTTAAATTTTATCGATTCCAAATCTGATTCTGCTCAACAAATCCGGTTCTTATCGAGTCTTGGTTGCTATTATGACAGTAAAAAAATTGTCAAAATGTTTCAATTATGGGATTGCACAGTGATTACTATTGTTATCTCACACCTCTGGGACCTGGGTTCAAATCTCCACCAGGGTTCTGTGGGTGGAGTTTGCATGTTCTCCCCATGTCATTGTGGGGTTTCCTCTGGTCCCCACCCCCCAAAAAAACAGGCTGAGGTTATTCAGTTTCCAAGTTGCCCATAGGTGTGAATGTGTGTGCTGCGATGGGTTGGCACCCTATCCTGAGTTGTTCCCTGCCTTGCACCCGTAGCTTGTGGGATAGGGTCCAGAGCCCCCACAACCTGGAACAGGACAAGCGGTCATAGAAAATGGATGGATGGATGTTTCAGTAACAAACACTGTATTTATTCAATTTTAAAGAGCTCAGCTGTTACCACAAAAGGTTACTTGAAGCAGTTATCCCATTTCCATATTTTGTTAAAACAAAAAACAGGATGCTTTAAGAAAATAAGGTTAAGAACTATACTGCATCTTGGATGGAAATCTGCCCCCCGATGTGAGTAATACTTCACATTTCTGTTTAATCTACCTAGAATGGATGGTACGCAGGTCTGGTTTTAATAATCGGTAAACAGTAAATAAGTCAGGTTTTAGCCATAACGCAGCCTAATACCAGGAGGTACAACCTAAATTAAACAGTTGAATGAATACACACACACACTTTCCCTCCGCAGCTGGGCGTTTAACATAATACCTACTTAATCCACGTTATTAGACTACAGATTTGGCTTACACGTTTGCTTATAAAGACTGGCCCTTAGGCTTAGCAGCAGGCAGTTTTCGGACCACCTATCTTACGATCTTAGCAACGGACTAAGACGGTGGTTTGGGTCGTATCACAAAAAAAAATTGATAGTAGTAGGTGAAATCTAATGTTGGTACCCTCCGGACATTACGCTCAGGTATACGGTATTTCTGCTGCATTTTAAAAAGCCACACTGTTCTGGCGTTTTGAAATCCCCCAAAGCAGTTTCGCCGAAAGGAAATATCGGCTAAATAACCCGCGGTAGTTCTATTAATAAATGCGTTTTCGGTTCGCAAACGTGAAAATAATTTCCAAGTACAAACGTGTGAGCGGAGTTGTCGTGCATTAACCCTTACATAGGCTAGCTGATTAAAAATGCGCGTGTAGGAGTCGATAAGTGGAACCGCAATTCGAATTAGACATTTAGAACAGTTTCTATTTTGGCACCTGTTCTCAATACCCAATCCTACACACCAATCCTCGCTCCCTCCTGCTGTCTCACGCGATATACGATGATGGTCTAAAAAAAACAATGATAAGTGGCAATGGTGCGCTTAATTATAAAAATGAGCAGAAGTAGTTTAGTAGCGAAATGGTGCCAGTTTGGAGCCCCGTCGTGTTAAATTTACCCTGTAGCAGAATGCCCTTAACTCTGCTCAGTGTCAGGGCCGTTAAAACTGCATAACCGTGCTTGCCCGCTGTAGTCTTTCTGGCCCCCCATGCTAAAATCCGTTTACACTTGATGCCTCATAAAGAGGGTTTGATCAACCTAAATTCTTCAGAAGGACACAGTCTTTTACATTATATTAATTGAATTTTTAAACACACACATACCTGGTAACTCCTGGCGCCGGCATTGTATGTAACTAGTTTCAGGAAACTTAAGAAAGTTCTCATGTGCAATCGGCTTTTTACAGAAATGTGTGCGACCGCACAGCAGCTGGGTTCTGTTATCACGTCTGTTCGTTTTCTGCGCCCAGACAACAGGGTGCAGAAATGGTTTGTTTGGTGGCGTTTATTCTCTTTCTATCCGAGACGCATAGCTGAGCCAGACGCAGTGCAGAAATCCTTCATCTGCCCTCTGTGCTGACTAAAACCGCCCCAACGCGAGCCTCTTTCAGTAACCGGGTGCTAGACCGAAACGCAAAACACTCCAGCGTGTAGTTTCCTTACTCTTGGGCTTACACATTCTCAAAGTGTTTGCTTTTAGTACTGTTTTTTTTTTCTAAGGATATGTGATAATTTCCCCAATAACTATTTATTTTTAAGCTCTTGTCATTTCGGGACTTTTCCCGTTTTATCTTGTATAATCAGCACACCATAAGACTGCTCACTTCTTGTAATTTAATGTAATTATATGTCCTGTTCATCTGAACAAAAGAGATGTGGACATAAGTGCATTACAATACATTTCATTCTTTGGTAACACTTGCGGACGCAAGTACTGTAATAGTACACTCTTACTTAATGTGTTTAACTAGAAAATAAGTGCTAGTTACGTAATCGTCCCATGTTCGCTCATCATTAACCGTGAGACTTCACGCATTTCGATTTTCCTTGCTAAAATTCCCAATAGTGTTATAAAAGGGTCCCATTTTAACAGTTCCGGCCTCCGCCACGGCTCCGTGTGTGTGGAGTTTGCATGTTCTCCCGTGTCGTCATGGGGTTTCCACCGGGGACTCCGCTTTCCCCTACCGTTCAAACATGCAAAGTTCATTGCAGTTACCAAATTGCCCGTAGGTATCAAGGGTGTGTGAGTTTACCCGGCGATGGGTAAAACGTAAGTCATTTTTGTTAATGCCTTTGAGGATGAGGGAAAAAGAAGTCAATTGGTATAATTATTGATATACGCCAAAAATACGCAGCTCTCCTCGTTATTGCCCCATCATTGGACAGACTGGGCGAGAAAAGAGCGAACTCTTCGGGTAAAGAAAGACTCGTGACGGAAAACAAGGGGAGGCGCTGAATCCGTCATCGTCTAACAGCCAGTGCCGGCGCAGACATGTGCGTCTGTGTACAACTGCGTTTATACTCTGGGGATTCAGCTCTCCATTGAAAAGTCACCGCGGTGCCCAGTAGGCTATACAGAGCCTCTACCTCAGCGCAGTTCTGCCGGTCCTACTGTTGATTCTGCCTGACTTGTCTCATAAGGTAAATTAGAATGGGGTGGGGGGTCTGGCGCAGACAATCCTCAGAGCGTGGCTTAACACCTGTAAATGTGATTTTCCATATACTTTGCTGGGCTGATAAATTGCATGACAAGGATGTTACAGATGCATGTGTTTCAATTTTGAATTAGGATGAAACTCGGTTAGCATTTGTACAGGTATAAATCGCGTTCATTCATCCTGATTAAATTGGTACAGCGCAATGGTGACACTAACCGTATTTTTATTTGTGATCTGTAGGCAAAAATAAAGGAGACAGTTATTGGATTGGACTACATAGTCACTGCCTCAAGTTTTTTTTTTTTTATCGGAGTAAACGCCATTTATTTCTCGTCGAATAAGACCTTTTTGCTGGTATTGCTTAATGTATCTTGCTTAATGTATCTCTCTTACATCACAAGATGTTATTTTGTCAGTTGATGAAAAACATATCAGGAATATTATAGTAACGAGGCTCGATTTTGGTTCGTGTTTATTGAGCAACGCATCAGACATAATGCTGTAAGGAAACGTACTGAAACAAGCGTAATTTGAGCGCCACTGCATTTTAAATCGATATAGTTCACGAAAAGTCACATTGATGATCCAGATTCCCTTGTACAAGTTAACGTATTAGCTGGTGAATATGACTACATACATTAATAGATTTAATTGCTGCATGGGCGTTCAAATCTGTATTTTGAAAACTGTAAGCTTAGTTGCGGTTTAGTTCCCGGAAAAGAAGTAGGCGGGAAACGCGCGTCTGACGGCTCAAAACAAAACGTTCATGGTAGGAATCTATCTATCTGTAATTTATATAATATAAAATACGGACACGGGATCCCGGTCTGGAGTTTGCATGCTTCTGCCCATGGTACTCCAGGTCTCCTCCGGTTTCGGCCGGTTAGTCCGTTCGGATTTAGGCGAAGTTTCATCATTATCCCTTATGTATTTTACTTCTTCCGTTCTAAATTCTAGAATCTATAGAGTCTAACCTCATTTTGAAAATGGACTGGGGTCACTTCAACCCCAAAAATAACACGGGTTATATCGTCCGTAGTATGTGCGCGTTTGCCCTAAGGACAGGCACCCCCTTAGAGTGCGCCCCTGTCTTGTGCGCTGTTATTATGCCCCAGTTTTATAAAATTATAGTGAGAAGGTATATTAATGCACTTTATTATTAGTATTATTTCTATGAGTAAATTAACTGTACGTACCGTCCGGCAATAGGTGAAAAAACACAGCGCTTACAACGTCATGTGTAGACCATGCGGTAAATGTAACCTGTTTTACAGAAAAAAATAGTTTTTCTTATTTTATAACTATTTACTAATTAGCACGCCCCAGGTCATCAGTGTTGGTAACGTATTACTGAACACCAGTACATACACCATTCCTTGACAGAATATAGATTCGGTTACTCCAGCTGTTACAAAGTATAACACACAAGCTCAGCCCCTTGGACAGGTTGCTTGCCGCAAAGGCTATTAATTACGTTAAAGGTGTCCCAGGTGACAAATTCTGATCTCTGTAAAAACTTTATCTTTAATAAATGAACTTTGTGCTTATAATGTTCGAGGGGGTGAACATCGGAAACCTCTTGCATGTTAATTAAAATGATTTTGCATCGCGCATAGTATTTGCTGAACCAGATGTTTATTTCAGCTACATTTTATGTTTGCGTGCTGGCTGGAGCTCGGCATCCCAGAAGGAAAGAGTCATTCTGCAGCCTGCCGTAGAGTGGACAGGCGTCGATGGCATCTGCTGTTTCCGCACTCCGCTGGCATCCAGGGCTTTCTGAAGTGTGAGCTTTGTGTGCTCAAAATGAGGGGGCAAGAAAAAGACAGAATGGAAGGGGTTTTTTTTAATGAAACAAAACAAAACATTGTTCACTAAAGCTGCTACAACTGTGGGAGTATGTAGCTAAATGTATTTCGGCCGCTGCCTAAGAAAGGAAGTAATTATAAGTAAACAATGAGCAATTATGGTAAATGCATTTTTTAATCTGAGGAACAAAGACTTTTTTTGTGCTAAGCATGTCAAGGAGAATTCACTTTATTGGTATGCAGTTTTTCCCATCTCTGTCGTAGCAGGTAGTTTGTCTGTTTGGGTGGCTTTGTGTCATGTGGGGGACCCCAGGTGCCCCAAAAGTACCTGACGGTAAGCTGTTGTTGGTTATCCCCAGTAACAGATGTGTGGGTTAGATGGGAAATGTCGGCGCTTTTGTACTGGTTGACCTGAAGTGTGTAGAGAGAGCCGTCTTCCTGGCGTGAGGGGTCTCAAAGCAGGCATTTTACGCCATGCAGAAGGAAGCACGTTTTTCAGCCTGGAGTGGAATTAGGAATGGCTAAATTGGGGTCTAACCTCCCCTGCATCCACCTCCAAAAAAAGAACAACAAAAAAACACAATATCTTGCCGTGTATCAGCCTCCCTGAAGGCATTTGTTATGATCCCAGCTCCTGGAATAAGAGTGCCCTTTTCGCAATGGTGATGAGACGTTGTAACCATAGCAACTGTGGCCCTGGATTCTAGGCTGAGCATTCTTGCTGTCACTGAGGCGCCTGTGTCGGGGGCTGACCTGTGAAGGGATGGGGGGGGGGGCTGTGTATCTGAGAGGCCACCTGTCGGCCTGTCAGCGAAAGAGACCTGGTATTCATAAGCTCAGGGCAGGAGTATATCCCCCCCACCACTATTGCCAGACACTTTGCCTTTGAACTTAGGAGCGAGCCGAAACGAGCTTCTTATATGACGCATGTAATTTTTTAGTTATGTGCTATAGATACGAAATACATCATTGTCATTCAGGTAAAGAAGATGCTCATAGACATAACAGAGGAATTTGGACCCCATGCAGAAATAGTGTGAGCTGGTGGTTTGTAAGAGCACCTTTTTAAGAAGGGTTAGTGGGCTTGTACCATGACCTGTAATCCTTCTTTGTGGTGGAAAGAAATTGGCGACATGGTCTCGTCACCCTCTGAGTACGCCTTATATAAGAAGGTGGTTTACGGATGATGCAAGAGCATTGGCTAATGAATCAGATTTGTGTTATTGTCTCCCTACTTAAAAATCCCATGATTTTTTTGATGACCTCAAATTTGTAATATTCTTATTACATTATTAATTAAAGCACTAGGTTATTATACATGTATAATAGCAGGTCGCCATTGTTACACTGTTGTAAACATCAACATATGAAAATGAACAAGACTGAATAAAAAGAACGTATTTCCAGCTGGGTTAGTTGGACCGAAAATGCCTGTTGTCTGAGAGGTTCTGTAGCTTGATACTGTTGGTGAATTTGACACAGTGAATCCAGTGAAGCCTAGTTAATGGGAGTTCAACAGGACGGACATGAAATCGGCAAGTACAAGCTCTCTGGCCAGTGTGTGAAAGGCTGGTGTGCAGGGCCGTCTTGCAGCCTGTTGCGTAACCAGGTTGGAAAGTGAGGTGTTGCAGGAAGTGTGTAAGTGTGAAGGTACACTACATGGGTGTGCAAGCCTTTGAGTTGTTGACTTCTTTCTCTTCTGCCACCTGTCTTAATTTCTTCTTTGCAAACATGCACGCACTGTTCTCTTTTTGGCGTGGGAGTCAATGTCCATTGGCTTATGCTGGACCAGGTGTTAGCTTACTGCGGCATGCTCGTGCTGGACTGGGATCCCTCTGCTGGGGTCGGGGCCCGTTGGTGGTTCCAGTCTGTTCATCGTTACTCAGACTTTCTGTTAAGGCCTAAAGAAAGGCATACTATAAATCTAGAGAGGAGGAGTCTTTGAAGGCGAAAGAGGTGACAAGGTTGGTCTGTGACAAACCCCAAAAGTGAGTGTGTGTGTATGGGGAGGGTTAAGGTGAGGAAAGTCGTCTGAATAATGATAGTTGATAGTTGAATATCTCTCAGTAGAAGTGGACTGAATGGGAGAACTACCAGCAGCAAAAATGTCCACTGGAGAACCTACACCAGGTTTTGGTTTTATGCTGCAAGGATCAGGCCCAGTCAGGGGAGAAGAGCACCTCTGAGCGGAATCGGGTGGGGCGGTTGTTGACCGGTCCCGATCAAAGCCATGTGTCTTGGTGGGACCCAGCAGCGGGCGGAACCCAGGCCCCGTGGCAGTCCCAGACGGGATGTCCGCTGCCTTTTTGATGGTCTATTTGTGGCGTGTGTTTGTGTTCTGTTGGGCCCAGTGCTTTGTGTTCTTGCTTTGTTCCTTTCTGTTCTTGTCCCCCCCCCCCGTTCTGTTTGTTTGGCCTACATGCACCATTAAAGATTCATTCATCTCCCCATGTCTCTTTCACGTCCAAATAGCTTCGCCATTCTGTCTTTTCCTGTTCTCCCACGCTTATAGGATACCTGTGATGATCCCCTTTCCCTGCCTGAATTCAATGGAGACCATTGTTTCAAAATTTTCACCCCAAGTTTTTGAGTGGGGGCTAGATTGTCCTTTAATGCCCTTGCCTCTGCAGCTTTTCTTGTTGTTATGGTTACGCTGACCAGCATCTCATGTGTCATGGAGTTCATGATAGGATCCACCCCCCCAAAGAAGTTAGGTGCCAGTGACGGAACTCAGACAGGAGATTGTGGGGGCTGATTAGGTAAGGAGGGTTAGGGGACATGTGTGTGCATGCTTTGATGTGGCCACATTCAAGCATACAGTGAAAGTCCTTTCTTTACGTCTTCCTATGGCAGCTTTTAAATGGGGGGGGCATAATTTTATACAGGCATCAGGAGTGGGGCATCGACTTTTTTGGCTTATATTTCAGAAATTGGATGCGACGGTTTCCTACTGAAAGTCACTTTTTTGTGCTGATGGCCCCCATTCACCTTTGTCGCTGTGTTGAGGTCACTTTTTCCTATTTTTAATTTTTTTATTTAACTTTTTTTAAGCTTATCACAAACAGCCATGCACATATATTTGCATAAACTACCGAAGGTTTTTGCACACACTGAGATTTTCTACATGTGCATGTTACTCAATTTAAGTATCCTTTGCTAACAAATACATTTACAGTATGTTCGCCATTTGAATACCTTTTATAGCCAGAAAATGTCATATCTTTGATTCATCAATGTAACCTTCTCTAGCAGTTATAACAGCAGAGCAAATTTGAGGCATTATTTCCACAAGGGACATCAATTACTGGTCTGTTTCATGGGATTAAACAGTTAACTAGTGCATTTAAACGTAACAGACAGTCTGGAATTTTCCATGCAATCACCACACAACCAGTTAATAGGATGTCAGACATGCACTGTTACATACCCTTTCCATGTTATAAAGGAAACTTGTTTTATTTGACTTGTATTTTCATTTATAATTGTTCACTCACCTTCCCAATGTTTAACAAGAATAAAACATCTGCAGTTTATGAAATAAATAGAAAAGTGATAACCTGTGGTGTGCAAAGACTTTGACTGATAGAGTATGTTGTCTGTTTGCTGGTTTTATACGCAGTTGAAGGCATGGCGCCCTCAGATCGCAAGCTGCTCTCGGGGGCCTGAGCACTGGCTGTTCTCAGAAACCTAGTGCCGGTTCGAGCCGCTCTTCAGACTTCCTGTGCTGGTTTTGCGGTCTGTGCCTGAGAGTTGTCGTGCCTGGCACTGTCCTCATCGCCGTAGCATCTTCCGGCCCCTTTTAATTTCCTTTTTTTTTTTTTTTTTTTTTCTGTTTTTTTTTTGGGAACCTGATAAGTGGTTTGTGAATGATTCACTACGATTTGTGAATGCCCAGCCTCACCACGGGAGCCACTAAGGCCATTCTCCCATGTTGACCTAGGGGTTAAGGAGTCATAGGATGGCCATTGTACCCTGGGCCACCCATAAGAAGGGAGAATGCGGAAGACTTTCAGGAGCACTGACACTGGGGGGGGGGCATGAGCGTGGGAGCGTGGATAATGGTAGCTTTGGTTTGGAGAATGGGGGGACCCATTCAGTAGAGTTTTTCAGGGACCCTGGTTGTATTTACTGACTGTGAATTAGTCTAGAACAGAGATCTGTGAAGCAGGACCATTTTAGATTAGAACAATAGATGAATGAATGAATCATGCACTAAACGATCTAATGAATTCCCCCCTCCGTCAGACCTACACAGTGATGGACAAGAAGCTGGCGTCCTGGGGACAGATGCTGCTGCGGCGGCGTGCCTTGGACTCGGCCCCAGAGGAGAGCCGCTTTGCCCGCTGCCTGTCCACGCTGGACTTAGTGGCGCTGGGCGTCGGCGCTACGCTGGGTGCTGGCGTGTATGTGCTGGCGGGTGAGGTGGCGCGGGAGAAGGCGGGCCCAGCGATCGTGCTGTGCTTCCTGATCGCGGCGCTCTCCTCAGTGCTGGCGGGTCTCTGCTACGCTGAGTTCGGCGCCCGCGTGCCCCGCACTGGCTCCGCCTACCTCTACAGCTACGTGACCGTGGGCGAGATCTGGGCCTTCATCACTGGCTGGAACCTCATCCTCTCTTATGTCATCGGTGAGTGTTGCTGGGGGGGGTATATCACAGTGTTACACACACACACAAGCTTAGACATGCATATCCAGCGGATGGAAAGTCATTTCCTTATGGAGTTTAAAGCTGTCTGCTTGTAAACATAACTGAAATGTCTGCATTAACGAGAACTGTCCTGGAGTCATTTGAATGTGACACTTGGGGAAAAGGCATACAAATAACTGATGCTATCCAAAGCGGATCGAGGAGTGTGCTCCAAATGTGACAGAGGCTCTAGCTTATTATCGGTGCGGGGATGTGCCTGTTTATAAGAGGTGTCTATTGAAGTGCTTGCTCAGAATGGAAGTTCTTTGGTTTGTTGCCATGGAAATGGTGATGCACTAATGTCCTGTCTCGTGCCTTTACCTCAGGCACAGCCAGCGTGGCCCGAGCTTGGAGCTCCACCTTTGACAACCTGGTGGAGCAGAAGATCTCTATGTTCTTCACGGCCTCTATGTCCATCAGTGTCCCGGGGAACGTTTTGGCCAAGTATCCGGACCTCTTTGCCTTTGGCCTGATACTGCTGCTCACTGGTGAGGACCCCGATTTTAGTTATTACCGTGGTAATTTCAGTTGGTTGTAGGTGTTGCGGTTGCCCAACACTGAGGTTACTGAGATGCTTCAGCTGCTGAAGGTGAAATAACTTCCCCTCGTCGCACCCCTCAGGTCTGCTGGCGTTCGGCGTGAGCGAGTCGGCCCTGGTGAACAAGGTGTTCACGGGGGTCAACCTGATCGTGCTCAGTTTTGTCATCATCTCGGGCTTCGTCAAGGGCGACACCCACAATTGGCAGCTCACGGCCGAGGACTTCAACAGGACCAACAGCAGCGAGTGGGTGTGATCACAGCTGGGTGGGGGGGGGGGTTGTTGGAGTAATCGTTGGCATCATTTGTTCATCTTAGTTGTCCCCCCCAGTGATTTCTAGTAGAGTCAATACAGTCTGTTCCTGACTGTCTGTCTTCTCCCCTTGTGTTCTCATACAGACCCCTGGAGAAGACGTTTGGGGCTGGCGGTTTTGCTCCGTTTGGCTTCAGTGGGGTTCTCTCTGGTGCCGCTACCTGCTTCTACGCATTTGTGGGCTTCGACTGCATCGCGACTACAAGTGAGTCTCTTCCCTTCGTCAGTCTGAACTTCACAACAAGCATGTCGGATGGGGTTGTCTGCTTGCAAAATACGAGTAAGGGCATCATGTTTGTGGCAAATATTGTGTGGCTTAGTGGGTTAGGCGACTGTGCTTGTGATCAGAATATCACTGGTTCAAATCCCAGGGCTGAGCGTGTCTTTTTGGTGTTGAGCACAGCCCTTAACCCCAGTTGCTTCAGGTTGTAGCTGACCCTGCTTTGTCAGTCGTCCATCACGGATAAAGTGTCTGTTAAATTAATAAATGTAAATATAGAAGTCATTCGGAATAGGATCACCACCCTGACTGTCGCAAGGTTCAAGGTTCAGGATGTAGGGTGGTAAAGATGTAGGTGACTATTTGAGTTCACCCTGGTGTGAGGAAGTCTGTTACGTTACCCGGGCCCCTCGCTCCCCCCCAGGTGAGGAGGCGAAGAACCCCATGCGCTCCATCCCAATCGGCATTGTGGCCTCGCTTCTCATCTGCTTCGTGGCCTACTTCGGCGTTTCCGCCGCCCTCACGCTTATGATGCCTTACTACCAGCTCAACACGCAGAGCCCGCTGCCTGAGGCCTTCAGCTATGTGGGCTGGGCGCCCGCACGCTACATTGTGGCCACCGGGTCGCTTTGCGCCCTCTCCACCAGGTGCCCCCCTCCCCCCACACTGCCTCACATAATCTGAAAGACCTTCTCTTGTACATTAGTAATGCAATAAGTTTTGCTTGAAATTGACCATATCATTAGTTTGGCGAACTATTCTAGTTGTTCTGAGGTCAAACTGGTCCAGTGTTACTGTCAGGTGTCCGTTCCTTGGTTCTGCAATGGTGACCTTTGTCCCTCCCCCCACCCTCCCCCACCCCAGTCTGCTGGGCTCTATGTTCCCTATGCCCCGGGTGATCTATGCCATGGCTGAGGATGGCCTGTTGTTCCGCTTCCTGTCTGGCATGAACAAGAAGACGAAGACTCCACTGCTGGCTACCCTGGTCTCTGGCTTTGTGGCAGGTAACCTCTCTCTCTCTCTCTCTCTCTCTTTCTCTCTCCCTCTCTGAAATTCAGCATGGCACAAAATCACTCAAAAATTACAATCTCACAAAGTGTTAAAAACATGAACTGATAAATCCATCCCAACAAAGTATTCTGAAAGATGGGTGTATATTCCGGCTATCCTGTTATTGATGCCCCCCCTCCCCCAGCTGTGAGAGGCAGGTATATACCAGACATGACTGTGTCCCTCCCCAGCTGTGAAAGGCAGGTATATACCAGACATCACTGTGTCCCTCCCCAGCAGAGATAGTCAGTTTCTCTGGCAGAGACTTTAGAGTGAAGGTTTTTTTTTTTTGCTGATTTTGTACTAAAATATTTCCAATTGTCCTGGATGGGGGGGTTTGTTTCCCATATACTAGAAAGGTCACCTCTGTATCCACTTCTGCTTTCTCATGATGAGTGCAGAGCTGATCGCTGCTGTTCACCCGGGTCTGCCATGTCGATTCTGGTCTGCAGGTCCTGGTGTTAGAACCTCACTGAGCCTCCCTCGGGTCTGGAACATTCCCTGCTTGGTGTCTCTGCCAGACTGGATTTTCTGTTTACTGCCTTCTTCTACTTCACTTTGTGTTTTACAGTGTTTTCCCCAACGTGCTAGGTAGAATTTTTATTTTGGTTTAATTGCATCATTATTAACTTGCTTTAAGTATAATTAGGATTTGGTTATGGGTTTGCTGGCAGTGGCTGCTATTGTTACTAGTTGCTGTATTAATGTTCATGACCAGCTGGCTAAAGCGACGCCCATGCCTCCCCCCCCACCCTGAGCTGCTCTATTGGGTGTTTAGAGTTTTATACAGCTCTGAATCTTCAAGGCACTGACCTCAGGTAGACACAGAACTGTACGGACCTCAGTCAGCCTGATTCCGCCCTGCATTTTTTGTTGGTTTTTCTTTGTCCATGCAGGATGTTTTGAATATTTTTGCATGCAGAGTTTCCTCCGGGTCTTTGTCCCAGGTCATGTGGAGTCATGCTGACGTGTTGAGTCCCATTCCACACTGGCCCCCGTCCATTATTTTCTAATTCGGTCCACCAGTCACTCTCTGTCCATTGCCTGTATCTGTTATTCCAGAAAGGTCTCTCGCTGCTGTGTTTCCCTAGCCTTGTGCAAACAGTGTGTTGAACCTTCACCTCTGCCCACCCCAGCTCTGATGGCTTTCTTGTTTGACCTGGCTGCTCTGGTGGACCTGATGTCCATCGGCACCCTGCTGGCCTACACCCTGGTGGCTGTTTGCGTGCTCATCCTGCGGTAAGTCAGGCTAGATGCCACGTGTCTGAACACTGCATTTTTAAACTTTTATCTTGAAGTTTATATCTATTCTTTCATCCAAAAAATGCAGTAGAAGGAGGGTTTACAATTAATGCGTGCTCCTTGGGATTTGAACGCCTGACCTTTGCATGGCTATCACACTACTTGTTGAGCTACAGGAGTACGAATGTTTTTTTTTTTCTTTACACCACAAGGAAGTTGCACTGGTTCACACCATCAGTAGAAAGTGTTGTGAGCAGAGATGGGTAAATAGATAGGTGACAAAATAAGACATCTTTTTGGACAGGTACCAGCCTGGCAGCCTGGGTGCACCCAGGCCCAACGAGAAGCCGGAGTTGCTGGCGGAAAGGGCGGCTATGACGCCGGGGGACAGCAGCGATGGGTTTGCCCCAGGGCTGGAGACGCAGCCCCTGAAGGAGAGATTCTCCCTAAGGTTGCTGTTAGTGCCAGACTCTGAGTCACCCACCAAGACCTCTGGCCTCATTGTCTACGTGGCCACAGCAGCCGTTTGTGAGTCAGACCCTGAACCCGACAATCGAATGAGGGTATAACTCCCCCCCCGCCAAGACATGGTCAACAAACAATTTTCCCAGCTCAATGGAGACTTATTGGCCACATGGCAGCACTACGTCTGTGCCGAAACACAGTAGCAGCAAATTAATGGTTATTAGATTATCATAAAAAAAAAAATAACATGATTATGTAAAGGAAATCAGGATGTTTAGAAGCTTGTGGTTAAGAATTTGATAGGTAATTTTTTCAATTGTAGAGGCTCAGGCACATGCGTGCGTGCCGTTGGCATGTTGCTATGGCAACCCCAACGGCCACAAAACCGCATAATATCATTAATGAGGGGATATAAGGGAGGGGGCGGTTGCTGATAGCTCTTGTTTGCCCCCTGCAGGTGTGTTCTTTACACTGCTGTGTGTAGTGCTGGCCCTGTGCAGCATGGGCAGCCAGCCTGCATGGCTGAGCTTGTGCGGTATCCTGGCCCTGCTCTCTGCCTTCTGCTTGTTGGTCATCTGGAGGCAGCCACAGAGTAAGGAGGCTCTCACCTTTAAGGTACACTCCTCTTTAATATTTAATAGTTCCTGCCAGGTTCTTCTCTTCTGTCTGCTGACCTGTACCATACGTTCCTCTTTGGTATCACCTGAAGGGGATCACCTTTTCATTCCAGCTCACCTGTCGGGTACTTAACTCTTCCATGTATGATTTCTTATCAGGTTAAACTGACTTCAGAATAGTCCTCTGTGGTCACAAGTAGGCTGTTAAGGTTTTTAACGTACACATACACACACATACTTTGCCATTTACTCTCTCTCTCGCCCCCATCAGGTACCCCTGCTTCCTGTGTTGCCGCTGGTCAGCATGTTTGTCAACATCTACCTGATGATGCAGCTGGACTGGGCCACCTGGTGTCGCTTTGCCGTGTGGATGATCATTGGTGAGCGGTTCCCCGTGGCCATTTTTGCAATTGCAGCTTCTTAAACAGTGTATGATGTCTGATTACGGCGCTTTAAATTTGCTCGTGGGAGTTTTACTTAACCAAAAATGTTCTGAGGGCAGAACGAAGAATGATTGGCTCAGAGAGATAACCATCCAGACTGTAGAGGAGGTGGGTCCAAGCAACTAAAGTAGGCAGGACCAAGACATCTGATTGGTTGGTCACTCCTCCTCTAGTTGCTTGTACCCACCGCCTCTACAATCTGATTGGTTAGCCTTAAGTTTTAAGGCTCCAGACTGTTTAACAATAATGAGAACTTGCATTACCCTCAATCTATCCACACATTTTCCAAACACTTATCTAATTGAGGCCCATGGAAAGCTGGAGCTTATCCCAAGAAGCACATGGTAAAAGGCAGTGTTACCCACAATGCCACCCCAAATAATTCTATGCATTTATTTAAAAATCAACAGTAATTAACAAATTTAAGTAACAATTACTGTCTGGAGTGAAGTGTAATAAGATTACTGAGTGTGTTTCAATACCTCAAATCCAGGGTTTGTCATATACTTCACCTACGGTATCTGGAACAGCTCTGAGGCTGTGAAGAACTCAACCAAGAGCACAGAGGGCATTCTCAGGGGCAAGAGCCCCATCTACATGGCTGGGGATGAGAGTGAAGTGGAGGCAATGGCCCCATGACAGTCCCCGCCCACACTGCACTGCCCCTCAAAGCACCTGTCCTCCTCTCCCAGCACATATCCTGTCCCATGATTTGACAACTCAGAGGTTGACGGGGTCAAACTGTCATCTCCCCACGAGACTGAGTGATGGGTGTGCACAACAGGGCTCGCCTGTCTCATTCTCTTTCTTTCTCTCTCTCCCTCTCAGACAAGCTGCAAGTACAGGTCTTGAGAAATCGGTCTCATTGTCGTCGGTTACACAGTGCAGGTCCCTCACACGCTCCGTTAAGATAGAGGTCACCCATCCATTTTAACATCCAGCTTTCCAATTCCCCATCCACGCTGTAGACTAAAAAGTGGAGTTGGTCCTTCCAATACCGTGTCACTGACCAGCGGTCCGGCCTCGTCCCCGGGCCTCTCATCTGGGCAGTAGCTCCTGCTCAGCACCCCGTGCACTCCATCCTGTTCCTGGACAGGTAAAGCTGGACCTGGTACCATATCACCAGGGTGCTTGTGAGTCTACTTGTAGCCAGCAGGAGTTTCTGGATCAGGCAGCTCCTGAGAAGCAGAGACTGTCTTGCCCCCCCCCATCACAGGGACAGGAACATCAAAAAACTTGAGAAGCATGAGCCAGCTCTTATTTCTCATTTTCTGAGAAATTATTCCTTAAGAGTTTTTATTTTTGAATGTGTACAAATAGATTTTAAGAAACATCATTATGAACATACATGAGATATTTTGTAATATTTTGTAATATCCATAAATATTTATGTATGTGCAACATCTAAAAAAGCTCTACAGCTTTGTAGGACTAATCATAATGACAATGATCCCCCAGCCATTCAGAACCTAAAATACTGTCATAAAATATGAGCCCTTTTTGGTTATTGGTTGAATTTCTGACCAAAGGCAAGTTTACCTGTTTTATGCCTTTACATGCCATTTAAAAAATATCTTGCACATTTAATATCAGGTGTATGCAGTACATGTCACCTTGAATGACCTACAAAGTGGAATATCGTGGGTTGGATGGCACAGCTCATTTTCCTTGTGAGTCTTTCAGTGTTCTAATTATGAACCACAATTGACTCGCTTGTGGACAGAGTAGTTGTTGTATAAAGTACTGTGTTTAATACGGAAGTGTTTTGTTAAATTCTGTATATTAGATATGTAGATTTTTTTTTTGGTCAACTTATGTGGCATGTTAAAGTTACGTAATATTACAGTGCACGAAGTAGTGTTTTCATTTTTATTTTATTTTTTCGAGTTATACACTTTTGGCCAATTGGCCAGAAAAATCTCTGACACTCTTAAGAACTTTTGCCAGAGCTTTGCTTATATTTTGTTTATATATGTTTGTTTGCTTTAAAAAAAAGCCTTTGTAGTACTGGCTCTCATCACTACTGTAGCATTGTCATTGCACGGGCAGAGTTTGGTCTCACGCCACCGCCAGCAGTGCTGGACTGTGCTCTTACCTGGAAGGTTCTGGAAAAACCCTCAGCTTAGAGTAGTAGGTCTTTTCCTATGACTGGAGTGGCTTGGCCAGAGGCAGATCATTTTAGGACGATGGGGATTTACTTTGAATAGCAGCCTTTGTTTTCATAAGGCAGGTTAGCGATCCCATTGCTCTGTCATCACCAAGGGCTCCATGAGGTGAAGTCTGAATGTTTTTTTTTTGGGGGGGGGGGTTGGGACCCCTTGTGGTTCCAGAAACACTTGAACTGTGCGGAGTCCACTCACAACTGTTCCAACATCTAGATTTCATTGACCTCCATAACTCTGAAGGATGTACCCAACCCTGCTTTGTGCAAGACATGAATTAAAATGTACCAATATGTCCATGTGCTCAATGTTTAAATTTTTTAATGTAGTTTACTCAAGCTTATTCTTTTTTATATGGAATACATTTTATTTGTGTACACTTAAGCTAGATGTTACAGATGCATTTTGAGAGCATGAGGGTGGAGTACAGGCATATGCAAATAACAGACCCAGTCCAGTCCTCTGGGACCTATAGCCGGTTCCATGTTTTTGCTCCCTCTGAGCTCCCTCCCTGTCAGACAGTCCACATTTTTGATGAGGGAGCAAAAACGTGGATTGTCTGTGAGTCCCCATGGAACAGATTGGAAAACACTGCAGAAGAGGATGACTGATGATTACAACAGCACCAAAAATCATGACATTCAGATGAAAAGGGGTGTCATTTACACAATGACTGCTTTCTGTTTTTCCAGATTTCTGCCTACCTTAACGGGATTCATGAAATATTACTACTTAGATACTGCACATCAAATGTAACAAATTGTGTCTGAAATATTTACAAAAATTTCAAGTAATAATTTTAACACTTTTTTTTTTACACACATCATGCATAGTCGTTTACTGTTAATGTTTTATATGATGTATATATGAATGTCCTACATTGTTTGAGTTGTAAATTAAACATTTTGTCCTTTTCTAATAAAATTAATTCCAAAGAAATAATATAATTTGTTCTATTTGCAGATATCTATAAATGCTTATATAATGTTGGTGATGCCATTGGTAATATTTTGTTGATAACTGGGATAAGGACTAACCCACTAAAAATTTTTATATAGATCAATAGGGTCAAAGTTAATCATATTGCGTTTGTGTCCGGAGAATACACCGGCCCTGAAGAATCCCATCTGAAATGTGAAATGGCAAAAATGTTGATTGTCTATTCATATTTTTTTTACGTGTAAATTCTTGGTATGGATAGACCAGGAGCATAGTTAAGGGGGCGATAGTAAACATATAAAAAGCTATTCATGACTTAAGCTATTTTGGGGGGTTAAATTAGCCCTAACGACGTCCCTGGGATAGACCACATCAGCGTCACAGAGTCTATGTTCTATGGCACCGTTAGTAATAAAACTACTATACCCAGTGTGCACGAGGTGCTACCCACTTCCGGGATTTGGGCCAGCTGATTTCCGGCGTTAATAGCTAAATATACTGCCGTCAGTCTAGAGCTGGGTCTGCTGCTTTTTTCAGGCGAAGATTATCATCCCATCGGATGGAAATGCATCACGTAACGGTTGCCCGATAAAAAAAAGATTAATGTTTTAGTATTTAATATAGTTCTTTCTTTGTCGGTTTTATGTTTCCCTGTGTTTTAAGCTAACGATTATAAGGGGACGATTTATAGGTATTTGTGCATTTTGGGTCCTCTTCCCCAATGCACAATAGTGGTGTGAATTGCGAAGTCTTGCTTGCGAATTAACAGTGCATGGTGTCGTTTTTCCTAGCCGTATAGCGCCCGTCTGCGCATCCCCATCACGCAGCCCGCTCGTACCTGACGGCTGTCGCTTTATCCACACGGTGTTGCTGTCCTCATATCTGGCCGACCAGGTCAGTTATTTTGTGTTTCCGTTTGAAATTACTCTCCCTGTTTAAATAATATCACCTATTTAAATTATTCGCGTTGGACATCAAATCTGCAGTCGTCAGAGTGGAGTTTTTTTTTTTTTTTGCAAGGTTTCGTCTATTAATGAACTGCTATTCTTAGTAAAAGCCGAACTAAGCGAGCCATCAGGGTCTGGTCGCCTCAGATGGGCGCCCGTTTCGCCGCCCGTTAGGTACCTAATTACGGTGGTTTGATGTGACGGTGAGGGGCATTTGTTAGTAGCCGTGCTCGTGTGAAGATTACGGTGAGGAAGACGAGGGCGAAACAGTGACTTCGCTGCCCTTTGAGGGGGTCGCCCGTTTCCGTACCCCCCGACGATATAACGTTCCTGATAGAGAAGCATGACCCCGCAGAAGGACCCCGACACGGTGAGTCCGCCGATGTGTGCTGAACAGCTGGCGAGTCGCCTGATTTTAATCTATGCCTGTGTTTATAGCATCGCCTGTGTGTGTGTGTGTGTGTGTGTGTGTGTGTTGGTCTTGCTCACCGGAGAGGAAATGCGACAGCAGTGGGGGATGGGTATGATGATATGGGGGGGGGGTTAAATGAAACGGCACTGAGCTACACAAACGCACATGCAACCTGTTTCCTGGGTCGCCATCTGCCAGCTTCCTAATTTTCGGATTGCTCCAAATTTCGCAGACGTGCACAGGCGCGATTCCCTCTCTTGCTGTTCTAGTGCCCCCCAAATCTTATTATAGACCCCTAAGGCAATCTGTCTGCCCAAATAATTTGATCCCTGGGGGCATCAGTAAGAGGATGGGGACTTTGAGAAGAAGTGTCCAATTATTAATGTCTTGATGAAATTTTGCAAAAAGCTCTTGAGTCATATCACGGGTTTTGGTGTGTATGTAAGGGGGAGGGTAGTCTTTTTGTCTTCCAGAGTTAATGTTAGTGGCCATTGACTGACTACTGACTTGATGTTAATATAATTTAATGGTTGGAAGTCTTGTGATGTTCAGCCGTAAGACTTTACCCATGATCCTGAGAGTATAAAACAGAAATGTTCCTTAAAAGCAGTATGTATTCAAAACAATTATTATTAGGTGCAGGAGGAAAAAAAAGTTGTCCAGCTAGGCTTGACTCGTTGTTGCTGGGGGCTGTGGGCAGATTTTCACATTCTGCTGGGGGGGGTGGTGGGGGCTTGGCTTGCTGGCTGGGCACATGGCATGGTCATGGCTCCACGTGGCCAACGAATGGCTGTGGCACCATCAGCCCAACAAGGACAGGCCGTAATGAGCAGCTGCGTGGGTCTTCTCCTAAATCTGAGGACAATGGCTCCATGTGTTGGCGATAGTACTGGGGTTTGCCCTGGCGCCGTGCATCCCACCATCCTAAGTCTCTCAGTCTACTGAAGTCATGTACGTCGATGGCAGAGGAAGCAGAGACGGCCCACTTTTCTGCAGGAAATGCTTTGTGTTTCGTCAAGGGACTTCACTCCTGTACTTACATTATGCACTTGGATGCCAAAATTTAAAGAGAGCACAGGGTTTTCAAATTGCATAGAACAAAGGACAAAAAATTATAGCTGGGTTTTTCTTTTTCTTTGATTCCATGAAATATTTTGCCAAGAGTGGCACCTGTCCAAAGATCCATTATTAGAAAGTCGTTTACCTCATGCTGTGAATTTTGTGGGTCAGGGCCAAATGAGGTGTCAGATACACACAACCTCCAGAATCAGATGAAGTGTGAGAGAGGTCAGGGTTCAGCCCTGACAGCCGAGTGTGTGGTGCAGAGGTTAGGGGTGATTTTTGTCATCCTCAGTACTGGCTGCCCTTGACACACTGCTTATCTTGCCCCAGCAGGGGATGCCTAAACTGTTCAGTTTACAGCTGCTTACCTGTAGAGGCAGAGTCTACTTTGGCATATAGCTGTGTCTAGAGGCTTAGCTGTTTTTTTTTTTTTTTGTTTTTTTTTTGCCCCTGAGAGTCAGACTGCACTGTTAATCGCAGGAACCATTGCTCAAGAGAGCTGCAGGGCGTGTCTTGAAATTGGAAACCCCATCTTGATACATGCTGACTTGGGGGGTCGTATATACAGGTGAAACTCGAAAAATTAGAATATCGTGCAAAAGTTCATTTATTTCGGTAATTTAACTTAAAAGGTGAAACTAATATATGATATAGACTCATTACATGCAAAGCAAGGTATTTCAAGCCTTTGTTATAATTTTGATGATTATGGCTTACAGATTATGAAAACCCCAAATTCAAAGTCTCAGAAAATTTAGAATATTACGAAAAGGGCCAATATCGCAGGCTCAAAGTGTCGCACACTAATCAGCTAATTAATCCAATACACCTGCAAAGGTTTCCTGAGCTTTAAATGGTCTCTCAGTCTTGTTCAGTAGAATTCACAATCATGGGGAAGACTGCTGACCTGACAGTTGTGCAGAAAACCATCATTGACACCCTCCAC
>JAAGVU020000002.1:12097405-12135441 GCA_011763525.2 Mormyrus iriodes
GTAATGAGTCTATATCATATATTAGTTTCACCTTTTAAGTTGAATTACTGAAATAAATGAACTTTTGCACGATATTCAAATTTTTCGAGTTTCACCTGTATTTGTGATTGTTCATATGATGGAGCCATTTCAGTTGTAGAGTTAAGCCACACCAACCATCTAAAGCAGTAAGAACAGAAATGATCTAAAAGGCTCAGCTGTGTAGCACAAAGGAGCAGGATGTGTGCCTCCCAAGGACACGCCCAGATCGTTCATAATTAATGAACATGGCCGGGGTTGTCTGGGAGGGCGAGGGTGCAGCCCTGGGTGCCTGGGGCCAGATGCCATTCAGGCTGAGGAATTGCATTGCCGATTGATGGGTCATTTAGCTTCATTACTGCCTTTTAAAAAGTGCACATTTTCATTCGTGTTCAGCTCTCAAGCAGCCTACTGAGAGGGTCATTTCCCTATCTGCAGTAACGTGGCCCCATCCCTGCTAATGCTCGCAGCTGCACAAAGGCTATGCGAAGCTGCCTGTGCTGTAGCCCTCTCAGGAGGAGATGTCTCTGACAGGATGTGGCGCTGGGCTCATTTACTCGCAAATCTAAAGCCCTGCCCATTTCCAGGTGAACCTTCGGCTGATTCTGGTCAGCGGGAAGACGAAAGACTTCACGTTCTCCCCTGATGATTCGGCAAGTGACATTGCAAAGCACATCTTCAACAACTGGCCCCTGGGTGAGTCTGTTGGGGGGAAGGGTGTTTCTGTCAACAACTAGTTATCTTGGTAGTTAACCCCAGCAGCTCTACTCTTCACTAGTGGCCTACTGATCATCTTATTTGATAATCCAGGAAAGCAGCAGGTTTTAGGAATCACCCGTATCATCTGTAGGGCGCTGATACAGGATTCACTGCCTCTTCAACAGCTACGTCACCATCCTCACTACCAGCTTATAGTTGTAGTGTGTATTGCTCTTGAAAGTGATGCCCGTGACAGTAAACATCTGAATTTTCTGGGTTAAAAAGTCATTCTCCTGATACTTCTGGTCTCAATAAGAGCATATTAATCCCTTTATTAGCCACAATATGACCCCATCTAGACATCTGCTGTGTTATCCTCACTCTTAATGTCCTTCTGGTCTAATTGGCCTACTGCCCCCTATAGGCTGGGAGGAAGAACAGGTGAGCAGCCCCAGCATCCTGCGGCTCATCTACCAGGGCAGGTTTCTTCATGGCAATGTGACTCTTGGAGGTGGGCAGTCTGACACACACCCAGACGCAAGCGTGCAGTTACTTTGAAAAATCTAGAATCAAAAGCAACTCTTGATACTATTTCATACATGATGTTTTACAGGAACTATTTCAGTTCAGACCTTGAGGTTATCAACATGTTACACATACAGCATGTTATCCTCCTCTCCATCTGTTTGTGTACCCCACAGCATTAAAACTGCCCCCCGGAAGGACCACCGTGATGCACCTTGTTGCCAGAGAGACCTTGCCAGAGCCAAACTCTCATGGTGAGGCTTCGGGTAGAATCTAACAATTGTGGGAAATGGTTACTGCTCTTTACTTATTTACCCTTTTCGACCTTTATTTTCAGGACAGAGGAATCGGGATAAGAACACAGAGAGCAGTTGCTGCCTGCTATTATAAAATCCTTTGCTGCCTCCTCTTCCTCACACACCCTCCCTCCCCCCAGTTTCCCATGTCATGCCTGACCTGGCATCGTCCCTGGCGGACTCTCCCCTCAAATCAATAAGTACTCATTTCAGCCAATAGTGATAATTAACCGGAGCCAAGGATGCTGGACAGCCAGACTGGTGCCTCGCAGGGCTGGACACGTGGGTCGCACCTACCTGTTTTCCATTACTTCCCTGAGCTGTATATTGCCAAAAATAAACCTTTTATCCCTGAGGTGAGGATTGTGTAGTATAGAGCTTTTTGGGAGTTAACGCCTTAACTCTCAGTCCACCCCAGAACATCCTGCGGGGGATGCTGTTGTGACCACTTTCTGCTGGGGAGACCTGGTTGTATGTGTGTGCTTAATGCTGTCCATGCAAACAAATGCCACGTTGATGTCGTAATGGAGCAGAGATGGTCATTCGTTGGGTGCTGAAGGACGCTATTGCGGGGATTGGGCATTGTGCTGAAACTGGGCCTTGGGGCCCCAACAACCTGAGGGTGGAGAACAGGGTGTATCTGCGAGCTGGTGCCACCAGACCTAACAGGGCTGCTGATTGTCTCATCTAGGTCCCTTCTCAAGGTCGCATGTGTTGTCTGTCACAGACTTTCTGACCCTGGCTGAGAATGGGGGGGGTCTTGAGGGAGTGCCAAGGCTGTGTGACCATTACAGGCAGACAAGTAATTCAAACTAATGAACAACCCCTCCCCCATAATGCTGAAATAGGTAGGCCCTGAAATAGGGGGTTGCTGTTTCTACAGTAGGAACTAATCAGAATTTAGGAGGGTGGCAATAGCTTGGTCTCCAATGGAGAGAAAAGCTTGCTTCTTACCTCCTGTATGGATAGTTGTGGTCATTTTGCTTGCTGATGAAATTATAAAGTTTTATTATTTTTGTTTGATATGTTTTAAAAAAAAGTGTTGTATTAAATTGGTCTCTTTCTGTTCCCTGGGTGTGCTTGTACTTGGGAGCTGGGGTGGGCGGGGGGGGGTTACATTCCATGTGGGTTCTGGGAAATGGAGTCTTCTAAGATGTAATCTGAGCATCATAACTGACATTGTGCTGTAAATATTAAACAAAGAGAATTCACTTGTGCTCATGAGTGGTACTGAAGTGTGGTCTCTTTTCTTTCCCAGTGTATGGATGTCATGATTTAAGTATAGGCAAATCTCCCTGTGGAGGCAAAAAAAAGGATAGTCAGATATAGAAGTTTGGTAGGCCATGACTTGTTCCCCAGCCAGTCTAACTATAGATCTGTCAGGATCACATGTTGGATGTCAGGTATGAGCTCTGCTTCGGAAGCCTCAAAATATCCAGAATCCATGGAAACTCGCTTCACAGCCCCTGTCTGGTTGTATTCTGTAATTCCTGTACTGTCCACCACCTCTAGGTGGCAGCAATGTACTGGACTGTAGTTTGGAGGTTAAGCACACTGGTAGTAAAGGTAAAAGTTGTTTTGCTAATGTCAGGTTGATAGAAGATTGAGGTGCAGAATCTAAGGTTGGAAGAAGATTGCAGCATTGCTGAGCACTGAATTGTGCTAATTAATTTTCTAGTCAGAGCTTCACCAAATACTCCTTTTCTCCCACATTCAGCTCATTTTGGCATTTCCATTTAATCATGACTTAACCTCTCAGCCCCCCAGAGTTAATCTGCTCTCTGTCACTATTGTTGGTACTAGATTCTGTATTGATTTTTATGTTCTGTTTCAGTGAAGTATTTTTACTTGAACTCGTTCCTTTAGTTCAGGTTTCAGGGTGCTGTCGAATATTGATCCGTTAGCTGTAACCCACAAGGGTTTAGGATCAAAGCCTTAAACTCAATCACCCCCCCCCCCCATATTTTTTATGGGAGAACATAGTTTTCTGCCGTTCGTAGTTCACTTATTGCCTCCTCCTCCAATAACAACACAGCTACTGAAAAACAGAGCACGAGGTGAAGTTCAGTATCTCCTCAGTGAAACGTTTGGCTCCTCTCTCATAAGGAGGACCCGGCTACAGTCTAGCTGAGTCCGCTCCAGCTTTCCAGTTGACATTGGCAGGGGACTTTTGGAAACGCGGCGGGGACACTCCATCTCACTCCTGCACAGATCTCCCCCGTCTAGTTATTACATTTCTGAAATGCAGCTGCTTGTCACGGCGTGTGTCTGTCTGTTGGTGTGTGTTTTGGGTGGTGCCAGGGCCAAGGAAGGCGTAGAGAATCGGTGGAAGCTTCTGTCACGGAGGCAATATCTGGCTGCTCTTTTACTCCACTAATAGCTGCATCTGTAAAGCATATTTTACTTGGTATCAGCTTGTTATGTAGTAGTATTCTGAGTATATAGTTCCTACAGAGTGTGAAAATATAGTATCTATATCGGCATATAAATAGTGTGGAAAAAATATTTTCATCATGTCCAGGGTGTACCCCAGCCTTGTGCCCTGTACTGCCTGGGATAGGCTGCCATAGAAACACAAGACTCTGACATGGATGGATGGAATTTTTTTGATGTCAAAAGGGAGCACTGAAGCTATTGTCTCATTCCTGTTTTGCAGAGCCCTTTTTGAAAAACTATTAAATGTGCTTCCTTAAATGGAAGCCCTAATGTGATGCCTATGGTCTGACATGAGTGTTTGTTTTATTTTTGTTTATTTTCCTGTGTTGTATTTTTTTAAAGCCCTGTGAACTGTGAGCTTGCAAACTGCTTGCTCTGCATCGTGAAACAATTTGCCACTGATAATGATTTCAAATGTTTGGAGCAGCTCACTGGGAGCAGTTTGTTCTGTTTATGGCCCTGTTTAGCCCTGCTTTAGCAGGTTAATGGGAGTCTGTGCTGTTAGCCAGGCCATGGCATGCTAATGGAAGTCTGTGCTGTTTTTAGTGAGGCTGTAGCATGCTAATGGGTGTCCCTTAGGGTTGCCACCCATCCCTTATAATATCGGATCGCCCCATACGATACGGGGCACAGCAGCTTATTTTCCAATGCAGGATGATCTGCTCTGTGTTAAGCATAGGCTGACCACTCGTCTGCATTTCCTCCGGTTTTCCAGCCCTCTGTCTGGACTGCTGTTAGCCCCCTAATCTTTCTTTTTCCCTCCCCCCTACCCACCTCCCCGTCAACAACTAGTGCCGCCCTCCCTCCAGCACTCACACAAAAAACATGAACACACACATAATACAGAAGCTGGGATCAGCCATTCTTACGATTATTTTTCTGTGCTTTAATCTCAACACAACGAGTTAATTATCTTTTTAGATACACCATTCTCGGCGTCTGCAGTACGTATATGATATAAGACCCCAGGACTCCTTTTTGGACTCCGGTGTCCTCCTATTTAAAGTTATGCCGATAGTCACCCTAGTTAAGCATCAGTCCTTAGACTCGGTGTGGGGAGCATGAAATGCTTCTATCTGGCTCTGCTTTGCCAGGTGGCACCCTGAGCCATACCTCTGGGGCCGGGTGACAGCACACAACACAGGCCCTGTTCTCAGATCAAGGTAGGGAAGAAAGGGAAGACCACCTTGGTGGAGGTGTATAGGGTTGGACTGGAGCTATAGAGCTTTCTGGGATTGCTGCTTTCACCCAAAATGTAATAGGCACCATAGAAAACCCACTGTTGCCAGGGGGAAGAAGTTGTGCAAATTCTTTTTGACTGTTTTTATCAGTGTGTTCTCGGCTGGAATTTTCAAGTATGTTAATCCTTCGATTGCTGAATGAAGAAGATATCACACAGTTTTCCTCTTAATCTCGGCCCCCTTCTGCCCCCTGGTTCATCTACTGCCGGCAGTTTCTTACCCTTTCCTATTTTCTATGGGTGGAGTGATTTCACTCTTTTCCCCCTTCTCCTTCTCTCAGCATGTTGGCATTCACACAAAGCCCATTAGCACTGACTCCACTGCTCACTGTGTACATCAGAGCCACTTCTTAGGGAGCAGAGGATGACATCATAGGCCAGGGTAGTTAATACACCCATTAGTATTGTTAATGCCAGCTCATTCAGGGGTTCGGGGACTGTGCTGTGTGACTGCAACTGGGTGTGGCCGTCCCCTGTAACTGTATCTGGGACTGGCCTTCTTTTGTAACTGTATCTGAGCTCACACCAGTGTCTCCATTTATTGCTGCGGAGGGATGAGTCTCGTCTTGTGAGAACGATTTCGAAAACACCGACAACATGGTCCCGCCTCAGTGGTAAAAATTCCCCAAATTCGGCAGGAGTGCGGCCTGTAAATTGAGGGGAAAAAATGAACCGCATAAGATATCCAGTTCTGAAATTCAGTTTTGTTTCTGTTCATTTTCTGTCCCAGCTCCATTTTTCCAGATGGCTCATCTTGTGTCCGCTGCATTAGCAGTCCTGCCAGCAAGTCGCATGTTTCCACGAGCGGCTTGTACATCTCGGCACTCTTGGCCAATCGGTCTAAACATTGAGTGACATTTTAAAAGCTGGTCTCAAAATATTTCACCAACTGCTGTAAAAGGACGCTATTGGAATCATGGGGAGTTCTGGATACAGGCTTGTGTATATAATGCTGTGGCTGCTACGACGATCAAAGGGAATGTCCTTGTTTAAAGGCAGCCAGCCTCTCTGGGTATTATACTTAGTCATGTCCATGACAGCCACAGGTTATGCTGTGTTCTGTTAGCTGTTAGCTTGACTGGTGTCATGCATTCTGTTAGCGGTTAGCCAAGCTGTTAGCTTCATTTGGGAATTTTGTCAGATTATGTTTCTGAAGTGGTTACGATGTAATTAGTGAGATAAGTGAGTATTTATGATGAGCCCCAAAGAGGAGCCTCATGACAGATGTTGTGTGTTTGCTAATTGGGTTGATCTTGCTGCTTTTCAGAAGAATGAGCGCAGGGTCCGTGAGGTGGGTGGGTGTCATGAGCTTAGCCTTTATTCCGCTGCTTTGGCCCGCTGGCGGCTTCCTGGCCCTGTGTTGGACATGCTTTGCTGGACACAGCCTGGCCTGAATGGGAGGGGACGTCCGGGGAATGACATCACCCAAGTGAATCCGTCCAAGTCCTGCATTATTTTGTGTGCGTGTATGTGAAAGAGAGTGAGAGAGAGAGTGTACGTCTGTGTCTTTTTCAGTTTCTGAGCTGCAGTTGTGTGTTCCTGTCCTGTGTTTGTGCACCCTTGTGTGTGTTTGTCTATCAGGACTGCCACTTTTTGGGTGTTCACAGAATTTACTGTTCCTCATTAAATGCCTGGAATGCTGGTGGGGGCTTGATGCTTATGACATCATCCAGACTATTGAAACAAGTCCTCTTGGTTTCTGTGCCACCTTCTCACAGAGAATGTGTTCCAGTATACTGGAGCAGTGAGCAGCCTGCTTTTGCAGTGGCTTCTATCTGGATGACTAGACCAAAGAAACATTTCCTACGGATTGTGTTTTTTGCATACCAGGACTGTCATGTCCAGCGATGTAAGATTGCTTTTATGACACGCATGATAAACTTCCTCCAGTGAGCCGTTTTCAGGGGACGCTGCTCAGATCTGAAAAATGTCCAGGTATTTGCATCGGGAGACTGTCGGGAGCATTTCTTGGGAGACACTGCTATCAATATCCACTGGGCCCTGGGCTAAAGTCATCATAAAGTCCATAAGTCAATATGTCCAGTTTGGGTGGGGGGATAGATTGCACAGTCCAGACATGTATGTATGAATATGTATGAAAATAAGGAACAAATCATGTCCCATACTAGTTCACACAGATACAGTATTTTATTTTCAATATGGGGCGGTTCCATAATATGTAGGATGGGTGACAACTGTACTTACAGCATAAAATTCTGCTGTAACAACCAGAAAAAAAATGGGGGCCCCTAGTACTCAGGGCCCTGGGCTGCAGCCAAGGTTACCTGCTCATGAGTCCGGCCTTGAACATCCAGCTGTTGGAAAAGAAAATGTAATGCTCTATAATGATCTTTAAACAAAAGCCTTTGATGAGGAAGCACATTGAGATGATCATTTATGAGTTCATACCCAGGGGTGCCGCTTGAGATTTTGGGCCCCCCAATCCACATCCATCCAATTATGCTCCTGTCACTGAGGGGCCCTTGGAGTTGTCTTTGCTTCCCCCCCTTTATGGCAGCCCTGTTCACACCCTTAGACTGTATGTTTAATGGGCAGCCTATGGTCCATGACGCTGCCCTATTCTGGCACTGAATTGAAGCTTCTCTCGGAATGCTCCGTTCCTCGTCCTCTCTTGAGACACTGAACACTTGACCAGGGCAGGGCTCCCTGCTCCTTCTAGGCAAGACTTTGCGTGACTGCATGTGTCTGTGCGCATAGGCATAAATTATAAGGGGGATGGGGGGGGGTTGTCAATACAACTGCCCCCCACCTCGAATAATCATATTGTCATGATGAATAGATGGGGACCTCAACTCTGCCAGTGTTCAATACAAAGTTATGCCTGTGTCTGTGAGCATGTACATACTACATTGTAGGGATTAAAAAAACTGTTATTTTGTCCTTGTGGGGACATTTTTTCAGTCCCTATAAGGGGAAACTCATTCTTATCAAAATCTGTGAATGCCATCAAAAAACTAAAAATGAAAATCAAAAAGACTTAAAGACTTGTGTTTTGTTTGGTTACTTATGGTTAAGGTTAGGGCTGGGTAGGGGGTAAGGTTGTCATTGTTGGGGTTAGTGTTTTGCCCATAGAAATGAATGGACGGTCCCCACAAAGATATGAGTGCAAGCGTGTGTGTGTGTGTCTGTGTGTGTGTCTGTGTGTGTGTCTGCTTGTGTGTGCGCATGCTGCCTACTGCTCTACACATCTTCAGTGCCCCAGGGCTGTAGGTGATGGTTGTTACTGTATAGGCCTGAGCTGCCCAAGGCCTTGCGTTTTTATGACATGTGCTGAAGTCACTATTCTGCCCAGAAAAGCAAAGAAGATAGACGCCTTTCTCTCTCGGCTCACCCTTTGTCTTTCTCTCTGCCTCCTTCTCCCACTATTTCCCTCTCACTTTCGCCTATTTGTCTCTCTGGTTCTTTGGCTCCTTCTCTTTGTGTCTCTTTCTCTCTCGCTGTTTTTCTTTGTTTATCTCTCTCTCTCTCGCCCCGTTTGTCTCTCTCTCTCACTCTCCCCATTTTCCCTCCCTCTGTCTGGTGTGTCAGTACGCCCCAGGTTCTGAGCCTCGCTTCAGGGTGAGTTCAGACTGGAGCTCCTTGGCTCCAAGTGAGATCCATCTGTCTGTCACATGAGGACTGGGGGACTTCTGCTGAGGATCAGCAGTGGCCAAAAAACCCAGCTGAACTTCATTGGGTTCCTCCCCCAACGCCGTGGCTTTTCCCGTATTTGTCGCTGACTGTGTGCCTGTGTTTCCCAATTTGCTCTAGCTGCATATTTTTCTTCGTTATTATTGGTTGTTCCATCCATCTGTCTATCTTTGGGTCACATAGGGCCTCGGAGCTATCCGAGGCAGCAGAGAGCAAGGGGCTGTGGCACACCCTGGATGGGACGCCAGTTCATAACAAGTCATTGTGATGTTAATTTTCATACCTCTTTCTGTCAGATGAAATATGGTCCAAGTATGACAGCTTTGTTGTGATGGACGAAATGCTATTAATCTTAGAGTGTAAGGTTGTAAGAGTGTAGGAGATTGGTTAGGTTCTGTTCAGAGGTCTCTGGGCTGTCTGAGTTGTGAAATGACTCTTACTATTTTCTGCGGTGTAATTCAGGGTTCCCCAAACCTAGTCCTAGAGGGTCAGAATCCATATGGAATTTACCAAGCGATGGGGTGTCCCCAACATAACATTTGCCAAGTGATAAAATTTTTAAACTGGGGGGGGTGGGTTCCCCAATGGTGACACTTACCTGGGGTGTGGGGTGGGGGGGTTCCCGATGATAAGGCTTAAAGTTGTTGGGGTGGGGTGTCTCTGCGAATGTGAAAATATGGAACAAATCACTTATTTTCAATACGAGACGATCCCGTAAAATATAAGATCAGTGGAAACACCAGGTCTAAACATTTTATTAAACCAGGTTAGTTGGGACTCCTTTCTAGCAGAGGCCCCTGGCCTTTTGCCGGGGTAAGCCCATGCATTTACCTGCCCCTGGCTCTGCCCTGCCCTGTAGCTGTTTGGGGTGTCGATCAGCATTTATGTGCAGTTGTATGTTATTTTAGCCTTCTGGGACGTCAGTTAGCTAATCTCCTCTGGTGCACTGTGGCCTTGCTGTAGGGATGTGGCGGTGTAGTACTGGCTAACGGATCGGCTCTCTCACTAAAAGGGTCCCGGTACGAATCCCCTGCTGTCCGGTAAGCAGTCTCGTTGCGGTTCGCTGCCGGCTCCCGCACACCACCGAAGGTCTGTGCTGACACCCTTCAGCTGCGGCTGGCGTCGCCACGGAGACGTTTGTCCTGTTGCCAGTTCAGCCCTCCATTGACGAGGCCCCTTTTTCCAGCTCAGGGCCTGTTGTTTTTTTAAGCTTCTACCAAATAGATTCCTGCTGTCAGAGAACGGACCGATGTGCAGCCCCCCCACCCACTTCCCACCCCCTGCTTATTTTCCCTGGCGCTGTGTAGACAGTTTTTAATTCAGCGGCCATGTCGTTTCGAGCGGACGCACTCTGGCAGTGTGATGGAGCTCCATGCCGTCGGGAGCTCCCACCCCCCTGTGTCTCAGTACTGGGGGAGAGGGGGTGTCACACGTGGCCCTCCCCATGCCACAAAGGGCAGCCAGTTCCAAGATGAATCCTACAGTCTTATCTGTATATGTTAGGGACTACATGGGCCATTTGACTTCCTGTCTGGACAACAATGTTGATTAAGTAAATGGGGAAGTCTGCTTCCTCTGGAGGATAATCCACCCCCCCCACCCAGGTTTCCAAAACAGCCGCTGGGACAGGTGGAATCAGAACAGTCAGTGTTCGTCAGAATGGAGGACATGCTCCCCAAAAACCGTACTTTGTCACCCTCAAGGAAACAGCTTGCACTTATTTTCCTTATTTTATTTATTTATGGGGACTTGCCAGGGCTTATGTATCGCCCTTTGCCCCCCCCACCCCAAACACCCCACCACCTCCATCAGCTCTGACAAATACTTGCCTTGCCTTGCCTTGCCTCATCCTCCCCCAGGCAAGGAAAAGAGTTCCAGTGCTGGCAGGCATCTGCCAAAGCTGTGCTGGATTTCTGTCCAAGGAAAGAATGCAGCAAGAAAATGACCCACGTCTTCCTCTTCTCATCTTAATGGCCACCAATATTTCCACACCGGCCCCCCAGCCCACCCCCTGGGTTCTCTCAGCCCCACCATAAGTGATCCAGTTGTGCGGAACAGAGACCCTGCAGGTTGGAATCCCAAAGAAAATGCTGGGACCTTAAATAGTGGTAGCCAAGCTGGCTCTCCTCCACCAAGGGAGGGGGGCGGAGAGAGGTGTCACTGTGGAAACCCTGCACTGAGGGGGGGACCTCTGGTTCGTTTGCTTTCATAGCTTGCGGTTTGTCAGGGGCGGGGAGGAAGTGTTTTATTAGGATACAGCAGAAGGCTTGTGAGGACCACATGTGTCTTAGCTCCTGATTAGTGTGCATTAATTACCCCCGCATGTGGCTGTCCCCCCCACCCTGGTAACCTGCTTCTGCCTACAGCAGCTTTATCTTCACTCAGCTTAAGAAACTGAAAAAAATGCACTGATTTCCCAGACGAGGTCAGCCGTCTGCGCATTGAATTCTGGTAAGCTAAGACCACAAGCATCCCTCACCTGTGACCGTGTGTATTAAAAAAACACCAGGATCACTAGGGTGTTTAATTTAGGTGCTTGCAAATGGTAACTGACATTACTTTGAGGTCACAAGGTCTGCTGTGTTTCCTGGTAACCAGAATTTTTGGAACAGACCATCTTTGAAAGTTCTGGTACCTTCCCTACATGCACACACACCGTTACACATGTGCTAACATAGATTATGACATGCACACACTCCATGAAACACTCACAGAATCCCTGTTCATGGGTTTATGTCTAACCAGGCTTTTGCAGAGAAAATCTTAAGACTTAGCATCTGCTGTCCAGCTTGGTGGATGATCAGAACTGGCCTGTTATTGGTGACAGGGCTTTCTGGGACATGCCGACATATTTGGGAATGTTTACAACGGTCTTTGTTCAGCAAGGGCAAGAATCTTTAATTTTCCATTCTGGAGACCATGCTCGTCTGAGTTATGATTACTCCCAGGTGTGCGTACACTTGCAGTTCCACACGGGGCTCACTTCCGAATGTTAGCTGAGTGGTTTTCTGCATGCTGTTGAAAGTTTTGGGGGGAAGGGGGGGAGCGGCTGTCTGACGGACATTCCAGGTGATAAATCTTAGTCGCTTCCTTGGTCCTCAGCCACCAGCGGGGAAGTGGGAGAGATGGAAAGTACATATGCTGGAGAGGAGAGAGCTGGCTATGTGTTTGCGTGTATGCAGGAAGTTCTGTGCATGTGTGTCGGGAAGTGTGCATGTCTGTGCATGCGTGTCAGTATGTATCCTAGGCCATAAATGAGGTAGAGCAGGAAGAGGAGCCTGTGCCCCTGCTGAACCCCGCACTCCGGCACCCTTCCTTATTCCTGTGCTGGCATTTTCCATGCTGACCCCTGGCTGACTCTCTTTGCAAAACACTGTTTCCACAATTTCCCCTGATTAGGCTCATACTGAAGGCTATGTTGTATTCTTTCATTCCATACTTGTAATTGCCTTAGTGTGTGTGTGTGTGTGTGTGTGTGTGTGTGTGTGTTTCTCTCGCTTTGTGCTTCTATGACACACTTCCCAGGTCTAATCCAAGGACTCTGGGATTCCCCTCAAATTCTCTACACTGAAGTGCTTGTATGTCGTGGACGCTGGCAGTCGCTCAGCTCCTGTGGTGCCCCAGGAGAGCTTCACTTCCCATTGCCATTTTATCTTGCAGGCAAGTCCATGCCCCACCCAGACGGCACCATAAGCCTCTAGGTTGACCAGCCGTGTGTTCGATGATTGCATATGAGTAGCAATTGGTTGCTGTTGGCACAACATCCGAAATGCACCCCCACGGCACCTACACACACATGTCCTCACCAAACCAGTCTTCAGACAAGTGACTCTGCCCAGCTGCAGGCCCCTCACTTGTCCCTATGCCTTTTAAGGGCCTGTGGACCATATATAAGGACGGTTTGTCAGGACCCTTGACCTCTTGTCTCTCTTACTTCCCTGTTTTCTTTCGTCTTTAGTTAGTGACGCTGGCTGAGCCATGTGTATTGACTCTATCTCCAGAGTAGATGCAGGTGCTGAAATCCTGCTTCATGTTTTTCCGTTAGCATCCCTCCGAGGCACAAGCTTCCCCCTACAACACCACAGGCGCGGCGCGTGTGACACCAACTGCCTGGCCGGCCGCTTTACGAGCCTCTGGCTGTCTTTGAAACGTGACAATGTGTGCACAGCCCCGAAAGGGAGCGAGGGACGGAGAGATTCTGCTGGATAGAGGTGGCCAGGCGGGGCTCCCTATGGGAGATTTTCTGTAGGCCTGGGGGGGGGGTGAGACAGATACCAGGGGTCTTTCCTTTCTTCACACAAGGCTTTAAGAATCTAGGGAACATCATAGACCTTCAAAGTGTGGCTGTCATGAGGGCGTGAAAACACGCTGGTCTAATGTCAGTTTGGTGCTGGTGCTGCAGCCTTTGAGGGAAGTTCCCCAGAACCCTGGTACCAGTGCCAGCTTCACCACAGTACTACCTGTTTATTTTGTTTTACATCATTCCAGAATGATTGTAAAATCCCCTTATTCTTTCGTTACAGTAAACTGGGAAATTATTTCAGTCCAGTTTGGATACCCTCCTGAGATCCAGAAATTCCTTTTTGTCCTCTGTAGAGGACATAATAGTTTCACACGTATCGCTCATACTACACATGCCACTCTATTAAGCCCTGTTGTTCCTTAAAGAGGACAGTTAGGGTCTGGGCAGGACCGGGATTAAAAATCAGTCCTAGACTTTGGGGTTTCCAAGGATAAATTTTGGCGATCAGTGGATATGGGGGGGCGCAGAGGTACTGTTAGAGATTCTGGGCCCTGTGAAAGCGTATCATTTTGGGCCCTCAACCCTGACCAATCCAATTATGTTAAAAAACTTTTAGGGCCCCTCTCAATCAGGGGCCCATGGAATTTTCCTAACCTTCCCCCCCCTGTACGGCAGCCCAAGGGGGGAGTCCCTCATGATAAATCTTGCCAAACATGGGGGGTGTATTCTGACAATAAATTTTGCCATTCCACAAACCCATCGGCCCACCAGGAAAATACCCAGGTTGCCAGATGGCCAGTCCGGGCCTGATTAGGACTTTAAGATATCACATGTGTGGGGTTTGTTCTTTTTCACAATTCCAACACTTATTTCATGTTTAATAAAAAAATTTACTCTCTGTCTCTGAATATCTGGAGGAATTGGAATGGTCTTTCATGTTTTCCAACAATTGGATGACCTCTCCTTGACATGGAGGTGTGCACGGCTGGACTGGAGGGCAGCTGGGCACGGGCCATGCTTGTGGGCGCTGTGCCTGATAAGCGCTCCTCATTTTAATGCGTGACATGTTTTTTTAATCGCCCCCTTTTTTGTATGTTTTCTTTCTGTGGCTGTATTCATAACGAGTTCACGCTGTGAAGAAACAGGACCCACTGGATAGCCGGTGTTCAGGAGAAGGGAGGGGCGAATGGCATACAGTCCACACGCACATGAGCACGCACGCACGCACACACACACACACAGATGCACAGACAGTCACAGGAATGGAGTAACCCATAAATAAGTGGACATATAGGGGCCAGGAATGGGGACCTGAACAGAGTAATACAAACCAGAACCAAGACAGAAGACCAGCTCCAGGGAAAATGTCCTGCCAAGCAAAACCGACAACCAGGTGACGCTGCTGGTTCTTGACACGGAAAACGGGGCAGCTGATGGAAGCCTTATCACTTACTGGCCATGCCTGGAATGCTTGGCGATGGTCAGGGTCAGGGGTCAAGGAGCTCTGGAAGCTGTTATGAACATCTCACTCAACATGTGTGCAAATTATTTGCATTCATGTGAGGCATATTGTAAGTAATTATGGTCCTGCTAGTGCATACTTTGGAGGAAGAACACAGATTCTGATTTGAGATCAGTTCTGGATTTAGGGGGACCTACGGTGGGTGTTGCTTTGGACCTCCAAGTCTTCACTGGTGCTGGCACGCAGACCCATAAGGTGGGGTGATCTGCAGGAGCCACTGGTGAACCACTCCTTCAAGGTTTGTATCTTCTCTGGTCCACTGAGCTCCCCAGGTGCACCCGTGAGCCTGGCACACACAGATCATGTTCCTTTGCAGGCCGTAGCGGGTTCTAACGTGCCCCATACTCTAATTCAGGCTCCTGGATGATGCATCACTCTTTCATGTATCTCCACACCACCTGCTCCCTCCTTGGCGATCTGGAAGGTTCTCTCCCAAAAACGGCACACTGTGCATGCACTCATCACCTCTCTGTGCCCAAACACGCCAGACAGAACGGAATGTGCACTCCTTGCCGGCTGTAATTGGGCCGGCATTGGGGTTCTGTCTGGGCTGTGGCTTAGGCTGTGAAAACATGTGAGTGTCATGGGTGGAATGGAGAGGAGTCTCACCTTTGGGCAACTGAAACTGGCACTGAAACTTGCAATACAGCTGCAAAATGTAAACGACTACAGGGCAAAATGTCTGTTAAGTGAATAAATAATGAAAGTGAAGGAGATACAAGGGACAAGATATCTATATTGCCACTGTACAAGTACAATGAGATGACATTTGGATCATCCTATACAAGCCTCAATAAAACTGTACAAGCTAAAGAAAATTTAAGGAAAAAAATAGAATAGAATAAAATAAATAACATATAGTAATTACAATACAGAGAATAAAAGTATAGGAGGAATAATGCACATGAATTATTGCACCTGAGAAAGGCATCAGTTGAAAGTGCTGGAGGACTAGATCATTGGCACTAGTGCTATAATTTCAGATAAGGGCTGCCACTGGGACCACCATGGGGGCTACAGGCAGAAGTTCCACAGGGATTAAAGGCTGACTTCTGCCAGGGGGGTCTCTGTGTGGGGACTGGAACAGGACAGGTCCAAAACAACTGCTCCACTGTGCTCCAGTCGGGCGATTAGCCCAGAGGCCACATTCCAGCTGGATTCCTGCTAAAGGGTGGCTTTATCGCTTCTCATTCGCCCTCAGAATCACTAACTCTTAAAGAACAAGAAAGGGATGGAAAATACATGTTAACCGCAACAGTCTCCTACAGCCAGCTGCCTTTTTCATAGCAGAAACATCCTGATCCACCCCCCCCCACCCGACCTAAAAACTTCACAAAGCTTTCCTGTCATTTGTCATAATTTGTGAAGATGCTGTTTAGACCAAAAAAAAAGTTGGTGTTAGCAGGGCAGAGAGAGGGGATAGAGTTAAACCAACATGGCTCTACTCAAACACACACAGTCTGGTCCACATGATCACAAACACATCCTGGCTTACAGACTTTAGCTCCCTGTGGCTGTAATGTGACATTATTGCAATGAGACGTGGAGCAGTTGGCCCAAACATTTACACATCCAGAACTTCTCTGTCTCTCCCCACATCAGCTAAGCTGTTTCTGGAAATTGTTGAGGTCAGATTGAATCCACATTTTGGTTCCAAGTACAAACCTGGTCTCAACTGATGCAATATGAGCTCCCATTGAGGTAACTGCACAGTTCGTCACTGAGAAATGTATACTTACATATGTAAACTATAAACCTGAAATGAACAGCTGATAAATATACATTCAAAAGAAAGCTGCTGCTAGATTGGCCTGAATGATATAATGCAGTTTAGGAGATCAGGTCTAGGTCCTTCTAGGGCTGGGAAGTCAGGTCTGTGTCCTTCAAGGACTGGGAAGTCAGGTCTGCGTCCTTCAAGGACTGGGATGTCAGGTCTGGGTCCTTCAAGGGCTGAGACATAAGGTCTGGGTCCTTCAAGGACTGGGATGTCAGGTCTGGATCCTTCAAGTGTTGGGAGACCAGGTTCATTCTCCCTTCAAGAGCTGGGAGACCACACAGGTCCCTTTGAGGCCTAGGAATCCAGGTGTGGGCGCTTCAAGGGCTGGGTCAGGCCTGGATCTCTCCTGATGATATGTTATGTAAGCTGCCTTTGGCCACTTGGCACAGGGGTTGGGTTTTGCTTTTCTCATCTGAGAGTAGGTCACTTCAGAGTGGGGGTCATCGCCCACAATCCCTCTCCTGCCAGCATTGCATCCAGGGAGTTTGTCTTCGAATGTGGTTGAAGAGGAGAGCTGGATTTCCACTGACATAGAGAAACGAAGATGGTGGCTTCTTTCATAACTGATCAATGTTTTTCTAATTATAATTCTCGGGGGAGGCGCTGACGTGAGGATGCTTTGTATGTGCTTTTCTTTTGTCATCCGCCAGTTTTCCAGACTAAGTCACAATAACTTAAATTCCTGGATGAAAAGAGAGTAGCCGTCTCTTTTCCCAGATGTCTAGGGCCATTCTTCTGTGTTAGAATAGAGATGGATGAGTTTGGGACCGTGGTGGGAGTGGGGGTTGCAATGCTGACTGGGGGGGCAGGGGGCGCGCGTTTGGTTTCACTTTGAGGTGTGAATACGAGCTCCAGAGCCAGGGAAGCCCCATCACCTATGGTTCGAGTTTTGGCTCTTGTCTGGAACATTCCAGATTCTGGGAGCTTCCCAGTTAGAACTCCATTGTGCTGCTGCTCTGACTGGGACTGAGCAGTTTGGTGGGGGGGGGGGGTTCAAATTCCACATCTATTCATTTAGGGGTGTGAAGAGACCCAAAATAGGTCAAGGTCAGGGGGCTTGGGACCTGGTTTTTGGCAGGGCCATAGGAGTGAACGCTGCTGCCCCCATTAACTCAGTCATCAGAGTGGTCTCACCACACACTGGTGCTGACCTCTCCTTCGCCTCTCCCTGTCTGAATTGAGTTCTCATAAACAATTTGTGCAACCTGATTCGATGATCCTGACTTGAAATACAGCCTGTCTGAACATTACAGTTGTGTTAAATTATTTTGGCAGTAATATTAAATCCCATATTATTAAACTTTGCCAAAGCCTAAATCCTTGGTCCGTGATATACTGCAACACACGTTGATATCTAGTTTAAAGAAGATCCCATTGCCTCCAGCGACACACGTTTGCATACCACACCCTTACGGAAGGTTGGCAGGTTGTATTTCAAGTAGCCTCTGGGATTTTCGGAAACTGCGATTCTGTGTAAGTCTCTGACAGATGTACTGTTTACCTGTCTCCCCAGTTACTAAGTTAAGACAAAAAATACTTTTGAGCAATTGTTCCTCGGCGGCAGGGAACATCTTATTTCACACCTAAGGACATTAAATAATAATAGGACTGTTTTACTGAATAAGGGCAATAATAATTCACACCGCATGGGGTGCAAGGGTCGCTATTTCTGAAAATGCAGGTTATGTGGGCGCTAGGACCGCGGGGACGAGCGGTGTAGCGCCTAACTGAGAAAACAGTGTCGGATGCTTCCAGCACCATAAACGTGAAGCCGCTGCTTACCCTTCACGGGACTTGGGGCAGAGACTCGAAATAAGAGGCGCTTGAGAACAAGCCTCGGCTCGGCTCGGCTCCGATCGGCTCGGCTCGGACACGTCAAGCGGAGCTCCTGGTGAGGCGTAAGTCTGGAATTCAGACCTGTCATACTGGGAAAAGAGATGGAAGTTTGCTGGCGAGCCACTCTACCCAGCGCTTTTTGCGAAGAGGAAGACGTGAACGGGATTTAATCACAAAGATTTATGAAACGTATTTCAGCGAAGTAAACGGTAATGTTTATTAAACTTTTTTTCATTATCGAGTTTTAAAATTACGAATACACGTCACTCCATGTGATTTTTTACGCGATCCAAGAGGAATACTGGGGATATGTTTAATACTTTTAGTTGAACAGTCATAAGCGTATTAACACAATCTAATAAGGGAAGGTAGGGCGTATTTTTTCTGATGACGGTCATCAGTAACTTTTAATTCAGACCTGTATGATAAATTGATGATGTTTGAGTATGATAAAACTGTATTTTGACTTGGGAAGGGGCGTGAGTTGCCTGTCATCGCCCAATTTGGAATGAAGCCGTGGTCCTTGGATTAGTAACGTGTAACTTTTCGGTTTGGTCAGTTATGCTAATAGTTTATCCACAAGGAAGTGAGCCAAGGTCACGCCAGTCAGAAGGACCAGACGAGGGTCCTCAGCAGATAGCACACGCTTGTATTCAAGGGGTTAATATAATAGGGCACTTATTATGCGAGGGATACATATTGCCTTTCTAAAAATTATGTAAAAATATGGAAATCTCTGCTTGCATAATGCAAAACAAAAGGGCATTTGGTTCTAAATGCACAGTACCATAAATTTAAATAAATCTGTTCATTATCTATTAAATTCCACTGATGTTTTAATAATAAAACATTATTGCACTGGTAGTGTGAGGAAATGTATCATCCACATTCCACCCTTATGCACTCACGTTCACAAACACCAACTTGTGGTCTGGAGGCAAGTTTCTGAGTTTTCCATAAGTTGTTGTAGTGGTTTTGGCATTATTAGAAGGAGCCATGATCATGTGTGGGAGCGTGCTTGTGTGTGGCTCCGTGCTGTCATGTGCCAGGCAGACATCTAGTTGAATGTGTGTGTGTGCGCACGCGCGTGTGTGTGTGTGTGTGTGTGCGCGTGTGTGTGTGTGTGTGTGTGTGTGCGCGCGTGCGTGTGGGAGTGTGATATGGTGCCTGGTAGCTACTGGTTCAGATTCCTGGAGCGTGATAATTAAATTCTTTAGCATGACATCCACCTGTGCAAATAGGGAACTCCATCATTCTGGGAGCTTTGAATCACAATCATTGATGGTGTAGCGATAATCCAGGAGGTCTGCGATGACTTATACAAGGATGCAAAGGATATTCTAAGACATGAGGTTGAAAAATTATTTGATTTACAGCAGTTAAGTGCATGCAGAGCCACAGGGCTGTACATGATACTGTATTCTCCAGGTGTCACCTACTGCTCCAGTACCAGGAGAATCCTCCATCTTTAGGTTTCAGTGCGTTTCTCGATACATTTCTCAGTATGCAGCTATACTCATTTGCTGAGACAATCTCAAAATTAAAGTTAGATCCAAGTATTGTCGGCTGAGTAGTGAAGTTCCTGACTGATAGGTTACAGAGAGGTTAATGGTATCCCATCTAAGATTCTTTATTCATGCCTGCTCATATGTTATGTCTCCTATCCTATCCTTGTATGTATTATGTTTACTAATGTTTGTGGTAGCGAGGATAGAGATAGACACATTGCCAGATTTTCTAATGATTGCGTCATTGTTATCCTTATTCAGGAGGAGGAGATCCTCTTTGGAACTGGGATATGTTGCTGTGTGTTTCCTAGACTAAGAAGCCTTTCTAAAAGCAAGTACTGGTGAGCCCTAGTTCATGTCCCTGTGATGTTTCTTATCTGTAAAACAAATTTCCATCTTAGATAATAATTATGCATTTACTTAGCAGGTGCTTTTATCTAAAGTGAAATGCAATTGAGAAAGCAGGGTCAGCCAGTCCCTGGAGCAATGTAAGGTAAGGGCCTTGATCAAGGGCTCAACAGTGAAATCACTCTGCCAACAAAGGGATTTGAATCAATGACCTTCTGATCACAGGCTCACAGCCTAACCCTCAGAGCCATACACCAACACCCATTTATTTTGCACACTATAGTGTTGCAAATGCTTAAAATGTCTGGGAATCACATTTACCAGTAAATCTCTGGTCCAGTATGGAATTTGCCTGTTTGTGATTTTAGCTGGATATGGGAATCTTTGGACTGGGAAACTGGCTTTTGGTCAACAAACGATTAGCTGCTGCAGTGAAGAGGCCATGGAACAGGTAGCGTAACATTTCATAAGTGCAACGGCTGCTTAGCCTCTTTGGGTCAAGCTTATTCTTTTATTAGGTTACTCGTTCCCACTGGACCCAACTTTTGGTTCCCCCACACCTGAACCGAATCGGACAAGAGCAACGTTACCCCTTATAGTGTCATTTGTGATCCTGCTGATTTGGGCTGCTCACAAATCGGTAATTCCTTTGGCGACAAACGAAATATCTCACTGTTGTTGTGGTTTGATCTTAAAGGTTCTGTTTTATCTGTGGGAATACAGAACCCTTACTACAAAGGTGCACTTACAGTTTTCCATTGTTCACTCTCGACCAATCACGTGACCCCATACACCGGTCACATAAATGCCTTATCTCTGTTTACAGAACAAAGACAGCAGCACGCAGAAGGAAACCCCACCCAACTGTGGCATAAAGGGCATGTGCCTCTCGTATAGCCCCTCCCTCCAGCTTAGTTACTGCAGGTTTAGGGATGCAGGGCAAATCTGGGCGGATACCCTGGACATGGTGCAGCCCCTCCCATGATATTCTGAGAGGCTCCCTGCCTCAGCTTGCTCTGGGAAGCTTTTAAACACCTGCTCTTGCCTTTGTCCCTGGGGGATTTGGGGGGGGGGGGCGCTGGGGGGTCCCGACTCTTAGAGTTTCTGAGGGGCGGGACTAAGGTTTCAGACACTTAGAAGTTCTCCCATTTCCCCTGGTTTCTGCCAGTTCACTGCACACAGGACATACAGCTCAGGATCTAGTAATACAACACACGCACACAGGCAGGCGCTGGGGTGGTGAATGGCTGCATGCCGCCGGACTCCGCCCCACCCCAGGGCTCTTTCAAAAAGAGGATGAACGCCCACCAAAGACATCCCTGCCTCTCGCACACATGCACACACACATCTCAGCAGTCTCCCTTTCATATACAAAACACAAACACACAAACACGTAAAAACGCAGACTCACAGGAAATCTCAGATTTGCAGGGAGGTTACCACATGCATAGAATCGCTTGCACACACTGGCCAGCTCACATGTAATGCGCGTTCAGGGGGACTAACAGGCCTCCGCTGTTCTACACGGGGGATCCAGATTGGCTCAGTCTCCTCGCTTCTCACCTCCCGAAGCCTCGGAGCCCCAAGCCAGACCCTCACTGTCGTTCCAGTGGGGGGTTCGATCCATTGCCAAGCCGTGACTCTCCCTGTCAAACCCCACCCCCCCCCCCAAGATCGATGCTTGTGAGCTGGGTCAGGTTTGATGGAAAGGGGGCCCCCCGGAGGAGGAGGCTGAACAAGGACTGCTTTGTTGGCCTGGGCAGACATAAAAGAGGCGATACTCAGGCCAGAACAGAGATACGAAGTGGCGCCGGGTGGGCGTGGAGCGGCCGGGACCTGTGGACATATACGTCCTGCCCCCGGGGGTCCACCTGTACCTCACAGAAGGAGCTGGAGCGATGGAGAGAGCCCATCTGGCTTGGGAAGGGCGGCCTTTTCACATGTTGCCAATTTATAACAAATCGATGGGAAAGGCTTATTTATCAAATTGTGTTTTGAGACACTGGACTATTCCGGAGAGTCTGCATTGTAACAGGGATAAGTGGATTCATCTGTTCTGCGAGCTTGTGTGTGTCTGCGCGCGTGCAGGCCATTACACATATTATCACTGCCCTCCTGTGGCCGAGACAAGCGTCTGCACCGGAGTGTCTAGGGAAGGTTAAATTTTTATTTGTGTTTCTGCTTTGAGCTGAATATGGTCATGTGGGGGGCGGGGGGGGGGAACAGGGAGTTGGCTGGCGTACGGCGGCTAACCGCCATGCCGGGATCTCCTGAGGATCTGAGGAGTGGTTGCAGGCTAAACGATGAACTGCTCCCACTGTCAGCTGTCAAGTTCAATTTGCGTGTAGATTTTGCGCATTGACTTGCAGATTGAACTACTTCTGCAGCTGGGTATGTCAGTGGGATGACCCAGGCCCTAGAACAGAGCCTCGTCTGTGTGTCTGTAACCTTGACTGCCCAAGGCTGTCAGATGACGTTCATTTTATTTACTTTATTCCTTAATTCCAGGTCAGCATCAACCCAGCCATGACAGCACATCTGGGAGTTGCCAACTACTGTTTTTTCTCCTCCGTGCTCCTGCTGCTGTTTCCCCCCACGGTGCCATTCCGAGGGCCCCCCGACCCACAGCGAGCCCACCTCCCATTTCTGGTGGCCCACGCCCCCCGATCCCTGTCCCGCTCCCACTTCAGTGCTCAGGCACAGCTGGACTTCAGCACCCACTGCAACGCCAGCTGCTACCACAAGGAGTTCAGCCCAGAGGTACTGACTGAGCAGCTTGCATTTGAGACGCTGTATTCCGACGGCTCCCGCACGCTGACCACCATTGACCTAGAGGTCGAGGATGGGGATCAAGCTGATCAGGGCGTTGCAGTTCAGCCTCCCATCACAATGGGCAGGCAAATCTTTGCCACACAGCACCAGAGGCAGAAGCGGCAGATCTACGGTGCCGATGGCCGCTTCAACATCCGCGGTGACCACTTCCTGCTGGATTACCCCTTCTCCACAGCGGTGCGCATCTCGACGGGGTGCACGGGTGTCCTGGTGTCCCAGCGACATGTGCTCACTGCTGCCCACTGCGTGCATGATGGGAAGGATTATGTGAAAGGTGCCCGCAAGCTGAGAGTGGGCTTTCTGATGCCGCCACCTGCCAACAACAGCCACCCCGGGAAGCCCCTGGTACGCTGGGTACGGGTTCGACGGACGCGGGTCCCCAAGGGCTGGATTCAGGGGCCACAGGATGCCAGCATGGACTTCGACTACGCCTTGCTGGAGCTGCGTTGGCCTCACCGCCGTCCCTTCATGCGCCTATCAGTGGCGCCCTCCTCCAGGAGCCTGGCAGGCCGCCGCATCCACTTCTCTGGGTTTGACAGCGACCGACCAGGGGAGTTGGTATACCGCTTCTGTCCCGTGGAGGATGAGTCCAACGACTTGATCTACCAGCACTGTGACGCCCGGCCAGGGGCCAGTGGCTCAGGGGTGTATAGCCGTGTGTGGGATCACGTCCTGGAGCGCTGGGAGCGCAAGGTCATTGGCGTCTTCTCCGGTCACCAGTGGCTGGAGATCGATGGCGAGAGCCGCGATTTCAACGTGGCTGTGCGCTTCACCCCGCTCAAATTCGCCCAGATCTGCTACTGGGTGCATGGCAACCATGTGGACTGCAGTCAGGATTGAATTGGATGGGGTAGAAGGGAGGCACTGGATTCATAAAATAGAGTTTATATGGAGGAGGGGTTGAAATGGAATGCTACAGTGCAGCTTAACTGTGGGCCAGAAAGGTGGAATTAGCTCTCAGCTTTTTCAAAAGCCAGATCTTGGAAAGAGAATGAACTAGATTAAGATGCTAAGTGAACACAAGGTTTGGATCAAATCAGGCATAGTTGCTAAAGTGGAAAAATGTATTTGGAAACCGAATAAGAGTCAGAAATGGCTGACTATGTGAGGTTTGGCCTCTACGCCCCACTTTTTTCTGTTTTTCTCTTTGTCTGAGAGCTCGCAGTAACTCCACGCTTGTACAGACTGGCCTGCCAATTGCATTTTGGCAGAAGCACTTTTTTTCCTGTTTATGGGAAGCCTTCCTCCCCAAATCCTGGTCATTTACCTTTCTCCACGTTGGTACATCAGACACGGTCTCTCTCCCCAGTTGCCAGGGGTATACAAAGAGCCTGTCACATTCATCGCATCCTGTGCCACGAGGCCTTTTCTCCTGATGCATGATGTGAATATGAGGCGTCTGTAGGGAAATTGATCATAAGGGGGAAATTTGGGGGGGGGCGTGAGTTTGTACGTAATGCAGTGTGTGTGTTTGTGCATAGTACGTGAGTGTGTGTTGGTGCATAGTATTGATTGTGCGTAGTGCATTGTGTGTATGTGTGTTTGTGCGTAGTACAGTGGGAGTCTGTTTGTGTGTAGTGCACTGTGTGTGTGTGTGTGCCTAGTGTAATGTGTGTGTATTTGTGCTTAGTGCAGTGGGTATGTGTTTGTGCATAGACAGAAATCCAGTTTTTATATTTTTAAAGTTCGGATGATTTTTGGTTTTGAGGAATGTTTACACGGTGTGAAACCTCGGGTGGCTGAGCAACTGGGACCGGCACATTTTCCAGGAGGGTCTCTGCTGTTGTACCCATGAGGAACCTGAAATGCTTTAGTAAAACATCCAGCTGTATATTATTCTCCAAAATGCTCATTTGTATCACATTCTTGCATTGGATAATAACATCTGCTAAGCAACTACATCATATAACAAAGTTCCAGCAAGCTGGATTTTTTTTTTCTATATTAACTGCATAAGATGCAAGCTTCTCAGAAATGATGGTGCACATGTGATCCAAACAACCACTGGCCAAAACTAGCAACAGTCCCCTGAGTCAGACTACCTGCGATCTCCATGCCTATGAACTGCTCTGCCTGTGAGCCATATCCTCAGCACTCTCCGCCTGCAGTGGATGAGATGATCTTCCTGTGATCCTTATCTAAATGCCTCATCTCAGGCACAATCCAGCCGTAGCAGAATGTCAGACTGAGGAACATGCTAGTGTTACAGCTGAGGAACCACTGACTTTCTCACAAATGCAATAACAGCGCCTTTCTTCCAAACAGAATTTCATTTGTTTTAAAAATGCTTGTCTCTATTTTATTAAACTATATGATTGCGTATAACAGCTGCTGTCTGTCTTTTTTATGCATTATTACCATATGCATCCATTCAGTGTTCATCTTAGTGCTTATTTAGTACATAGCTATGGTTTATTATTGCAAATCTGCCTGAAATAATGAGCTTATTAGTTATTAATGAATTTTAAAGCTCTAAATTTTACGCACAGATTAGTCACAGAGAGCAGTGACTGTTGCTCTCCAGTGATCAGGAATGGGTTTCAGATTCCAGAATAAATTTCCACAACACGTCTGTCAGTCCTGAAAAGATGAATTCACCGTGAAAGGCTCTGATAAATCAGTTAATGATAATCATTCCATTAGATCTTAAGGCATTGGATTTTAAACCTAGATCTCCCAAGCCCTGGTTTTGGAGGTCCCCAGTTCACAAACCTGCTGTTTTAAAAGGTGGGTCCTGCCCAAACGACAGATAAGACACTTTAATGTGTATTCTGGGTGCAGTGGGATACTGTTACACATACTGTCACAATTACAAAAAATACCATGCACAATAGTCACATTAACATGAAAGATATGTCAAAACACATAGTTTGTCAACAACAGTCTTCCATGTGAACGTTTTGGAGGTATTACTATTGAAAGGTCTTGACATCTCTTCCTCAGAAGCAGGAATCCTCTATGAACAGAGAACAATTTTATATTAGGGTTAAATTTTAGCGCTTCATGAAGATTATATTTCCCTGCAGGTGTGCGGGTAGAAATTATGCTTGAATGTGATTTTCCAATAATCAAGCGCTTAAAAAGATAAAAAAGTTTTTGATGAGCAGTTTATTACATTTAAAAATGCATGAAATAAGAAATGTTAAACGGCCAGTGTTTAAAGGCCACATTAGCGATCCAGTACCAAGGTAAGTCAGTATTAGAAATGTATCTTTCTCCATTTTAATATGAAAATATGGCTAATTGTCTTGCGATCAAATACAATAACCCCTGTGTCATTATAGGTTTTTACCAAAGTAATCATTTTAACCTAATTTGTTTTGTTTTTCCAAATAAATCTACATAGTACGGAGTCGACCGACTTGCACATTTGGTTATCAACATAAAGTGAAATTTCCTGACACAACAGATTTGATATTCCCAGTGGTCTTGTCAGCAGAGCTCCTCCATATACTGCTAAACCTTTTTGAAGCCAATAGCTGTATCCTGGGCTGACGATGCAGTAACGCTCGTCCTCGACGTAGCACGGCGCTCCAGCGCGCGTCCGCGGCGCGCTCCCTGCACCGACGGCGCTCGGCTTTTACGTAAGGAGGGAGTGGTGAGTCTTTTCAAGATGGCGACGACCATAGAGAGCGCTGCCGCAGCAGTAGGGAATAAGAAGAAACATCTCGGCATTCCCGAGGCTGTGTTCGTGGTGGGTGAATAATTTGCCGGAGATTTATTTAACCCCAAGTCGTTTTTTTTAAATTGGTAGACCTTCAGTGATATGACGGCTAAAAAATTTAGCCGAGCCGTGCCTGCAGACGCCAGCAGGAGCGGGCTGCTAGCCTTTTAAGGCAGCGAGCGTGGCTTTAGCGTGACAATGGTGGCCGTTTTCCTCGATGAGATTAACGGGCTGCGCTTTTTCCGCCGTGAAACCGACGTGTAAACGTTTTATACTTATGTAGACAGGATTATGCTCTGGGAACCGCCTTTGATGAAACGCGGACTCTGCGGCTCATCGGTAGCGCAGCCTTTTACGAGCGTGAATATGTCGGGGAAGATGACATTTTCTTTACTGCTAGACTGTCTCTGTGATGCTGTAAGCTTAATTTTCGTCGTGTTTTTGAGGACGCTGTTGCTCAGTTTCTGAAATGCCGAATGGCCGCTGATGACTTTTAGAGCGTTTTCTCAACGTCTTAACGAGACGTACAGAGGTTATACAGTGTTGCTAGCGTTTTAACTGATTAATAATGTCAAGGATAATAACCCTGAAGAGAACTGACTACGTTTTGTGTGGTCTTTGACGTTGAGATCTGGGTGTTTTACTGTTAGCTGTGGTGCTAGCTTCCTTTGTGAAGTTCCTCCTTGGTGCCAAGACGTTCATTTCCGCTCCACTGCAGGAGGATGTAGACTCCTTCATGAAGCAGCCGGGCAATGACACGGCCGACGCCGTGCTGAGGAGGCTGGACGAGCAGTACCAGAAGTACAAGTACATGGAGCTCAACCTTGCTCAGAAAAAGCTGAGGTGTGTGCTTCTCTGGAGAAATGTGGACCACAGAATGACATAGGGCATTGCTCTGAGACCCTGGCCAAATGTAATCACAAAGTAATGTATGCAGTGGCTGGCTGCTGAGTAAGTGCTTGCTGTTTATTGCTGATGTTGCAAAAATTGCATGGATAATTGTCATCTGATGACTGATATTGGGATGCTGACTGTGGATCCCGTGATGTTTCCAGGCTGAAAAACCAGATCCCACAAATCAAGCAGACGTTAGAGATCCTGAGGCACATGCAGAAGAAAAAGGTGAGGTTCGGTGGAGCTTTTTCTCTGTGTTTGTGCACCCTCCACATTGAGGCTTGTTTTCACTCAGCCTTACTATGAAATTCTCTCTCCTAGGACTGCACAGACCCTATGGAGACTCGCTTCCTGTTGGCGGACAATGTGTACTGCAAGGCATCCGTGCCTCCCACAGAAAAAGTGTGCTTGTGGCTTGGGGTAAGTAACAGTGGAGGAGGCTTGGACATGAGGCTTTGTGTTGTGTTGCTGGAGAAAAGGTTATTTTATACCACAGCAAGTGAGCTGGCGTGATTTAATAACTACTGATACCTTGTTCTATGCTGGCAGGCCTCCAAAATACATGCAGTTAATTGAGGGTATTTGTATGGCAGTGGTTGGTTGTTTTGAAGGCAAGTTATCCCTATAAGTAGCTTTCTGCTTTGGTTCTGTTGGTTGAAATGGTAATCGCCAAAATGTTTACAATGATCTTATGCCGTTTCCCAGGCAAACGTGATGCTAGAGTATGACATTGATGACGCACAGTCCCTACTGGAGAAAAACCTGACCACCGCTTCCCGAAACCTGGACTCTCTAGAGGAAGACCTCGATTTCCTTAGGGACCAGTTCACCACTACAGAAGTCAGTATCCTTCAGTGAGGTGGCTCTGTCTGGGTGGGTGAGGTTTGGCCAGTGGGGGTTTGACGTTGGTGAGTGTGGCTCAGGGGAGCTGCAAAGGGGTGGGGGATTGGATTGGTCTGCCTCGGGGCCCAATATGAAATGTTTTCATGGGGCCCCCTGGTATGACTGAAATGAGATTTACTTTCTTTCCTGTTCCTAACCAGACTTGCCGTATCGTTGGCTGCAGATTTTTGTTTTGAAGTATAATGAAGCCATCAGAACTTCAGTGTGATTCCTCTTGTGTATCTGCATTTTAAATTGTTTAGTCTCTTTGCTGTCAGCTGATGAAGATTTCTTCCTTCAGATTAGTGGTGGTAAAACTTGGCATCTATATTTCAAAATTGCCCCTTGACCCATCATGCTTCTTAGATATGGCACGTGTCTACAACTGGGATGTCAAGAGGAGGAGTCAAGCCAATTCCTCAAAAACGGCCGATATGTCTTAAATGAGACCCTGTGTGTCCCCTCCGGCCCTTTACACCTACATAAGAGATTTTCCTGGCAATTACCCAATAGTACTTTGTCACTTGGTTTTCAACTTTATTTTTTAAAGTATTATTTTCAAGTAAAAAAAAAAAAATCAACATAAAGTGTTTTTATTTTGATCTGTTTTTGACTGCAGATTACACTGGGTGAGTTTCAAGTTTTTGGGTTATTTATTTTTTTTTTTATTAAATATTTAAGTGTTTATGCTGCAGGTCTTTTGTACAGCCTGACTCTGTAGAACAGCATGTAGTTTGCAGGTATTCGGGTGGTACGCCTGCAGGACTTCATTCTGTCCTACAGTGGGCCAGACGGTGGCTGCAGAGGATCAAACTTCTCGAGAACCAATCCCTTTGGCTCCACCCTCAGCCCATGTTGTTTGCATGGTTTCTTATGCTTTTTCGTCAGTCCGTTCATTCCTCCGTCCTCTTAAGTTGAACCACATTAAACACAGCAAGACAAACGCTGAATATCCTCTGATTCAAAGGATTGTGTGTGCGTGTGTGTGCGTGCGCCCACGCGTGCATGTGAAATTGAAGCCGTGATTTGTAATTAAAGGGGTCGCCTCACCAAAGAGTCAGCTACATTTTTCCTAGCTATAGCATGCTCTTTGACCCTTCAGATGACTGGTATTAGTTTACTCTGAGCTATAATGGGAGCTGGTCAATATGTGCTGTTTATGAAGAAGTGGGTTTTGGATGTATTTAAATTGAGATGTAGCACAAGTACTTCTGTCTTTTTTTGCATTATTTCCTGTAATCAAAGAAATGGTGCATCTTTGGGAGGCTTCATTATTGTGACAACTTATACTTTCCATTTATTTGATTAACGCTTTTATCCAAGGCCACTATTAGGGTCTGAGCTAGAGGGGTTACAGGTCTTTGCTCAAAGGCCTATGATTAGTGCAGTTGGGGGATTTGAACCTACAACCTTCCTCATATGGATATAGCCTGTTAACCCATTGAGCCACAATGTTCTGGTATGGCCTGCTTTCTCTAACACTTTCTACTCTGTGGGTGAAGTGGTGATATTAGAGCAGTTTCTGCTTTAGAAACAACTACGTTTACTCTTCTCACTTTCAATTAAAACAAATTTAGAAATCACAGAACTGCATAAAAATGCATTGTGTGTGTAAATCCCTAAGATGCTAAGTGATCAGGTTATTTTTAACAGTGGAAGTAGCTCTCAGAATTTGCCTTGTAAAAATCCTAGCACTATATATATTTTATTTTTAGCCTTAGAATTTGCATTTCTACGTGGCGCTTCAGCTGGGCTCAGTTGAAAACTGATCGTCCCTTTGGCACTAGGTGCCATTGTTGACACCCAGTGGCTGTACACGGTACTGCAGCGATAGCCCAAGAAACCGCACAGCATCCTTGCGTGATTCTGAACTGACATCTCCGACTGTTTCTGCGGCCTTACTTTCAGGTAAAGCAGAGCTGTAACAGATTACAAAAGTCATTGGTCATGTAGGTCCAGTCATGACACTGAAACGTCTCTACTAGAATTTCAAGTTAAGTTTAAAAAAATACCCACTTATTTTTTAGATTTAAAAGAAGAAAGAAAATAGTCACAATTGTCACATTATTTAAATTTTTAGTACATTACAGTTCATTCACTAGTTAAGGAGGTACAGAGTCCCATACCCATTTTAAACGGCTACATGACGTACAGCTCAAGGGCTTGGAATTTCACATTTCAGTACCTACAGCTTCAAGAAAACCGGCAAAAAGGACAAAATAAGCAGGAGAAGTAAAAGAGACGCAAATTTTCCTGTAAGCATTTAAACATTTCTATACTGGTGTGAAACGCTGTAGAAAGTAAAGGTGTCTGACCAGTGCTGTACAAGGGAGCAGGTTCCTATTAGTCCAGAACAATGGGGGGCAGCAAAGCCACACAGAGCACTGGTTCTGTCAAGACCAGAAGATAGGGTTGGGGGGTGGGTCAGCTTTTATCTGGCCTTATCTCACCAAGAGGTATGAAATCCGGTTTGCTGGGTGCACAGCAGGATGTGTGGCAGAGCGATCTCTTCGGGAGTCCACCCAGTTCATACTCTGCTGGGCCAACTGAAACGGCAGCCTGGGCCTGGGAACTGAACTGCACCGAGCTGTCAGGTCCAAATCTTGGTACTGTCCCAAGTCCAGGAATGTGTCACAGAGGGACAACTGGCAGCCGAAAGAATTCAGGGGTGTGGCTTTTTGTCATTTCGCTCCCCCCCCGCCCTGCCAAATCTGAAGTCTCGCCTGAAATCTCGCAAAGTCATAAAAATGTTGCCCCCTTAACCACAGTCCCCTCCAATCCGCATGTCCTCTCAAAACACCCCTAAGCCGGCCTTTCTTTGGAATGACAGTGAGCAGGTAGATGGGGGGGGGGCCTCCTGACTGGTTCATTTGAAATGTAGTGACTCGCTGTTGTTACGGTGGTAGTGATGACGGCCGCGTGGCACTGCTCTGGGTGTGAAAGGTAAGGATGACGGATGAAATTGGAACATGAGAGCAGTATTGATGAGAACCTGGTCAACCAATCAGGGATAGGCAACACTGGCAGGGCTGAGAGTGAACAGAATGTACTGAAACTAATATGTGAGGGTGTTGGTGACTCTCAGTGTTAAGGGGAGGCAGAACAGTAATTAATTCAGTAGATGTGGGCACAGTGAATCTGCACACTTAGCATGCCTGATAAGACCCTAAGTAATTACAGCCTGGAAGTTATGCACTCCAGTTAAAGCTGCCTCACAGTGGATCCAGACCTCTCAGCCAGCCGCTCGTTTTACAAAAAAAGCACCGTGTGGCGGACAGTTGCTCTGCAAATAATCATTTAAACCAGAACAGGAACCGGCAAGTACCAGCAGCTCCTCAGACCAGAACTACTATCTACTTCATCTACTGCATCAGAGGCTAAATAATGTGTGGTGAATCCACCATGTTTATTCAAAACAGCAAATTAGCTGGTCATCTGCACATGCTCAGTGAAAATATACAATAATTCAACTGAACATTTTAGACTTTTTTGGATGACTTTGGATAACTGCAATAGGCTTTTACCCTACTTCATTATATTAAAAAAAAAAACGTCTTCGTCTTGTAGTTAGTAATGGGTGTAATATAATGATTATTGTGCTGCTGGCTCCCCATAGCTAAATAGCTAAAGCATAGTGGATGTAACACATTTAATGAGGGCCAGGATGCTATGAATTATGGGTAAATGTGTCTTACTGTGCATTTTCACCTTACCTTTCTTGCACAGGCTCCAAATATCCTGTCAATAAAATGTACTCAACAGCAGGCAAGTGTCTTACCTAGTCTGAGCTTTTAAGACCTGCTCTCCCACCCCCAACGTGGTTCTGGCCCAGGGCACCAGAGTAGCATGGAAAAGTTATTTTTACAAAAGCAGGCTGGGTGTTGATTGACGTGCACAACCCCGGTCAGCCCAACACTTGCCTTTGTGTAAGGGAACGCTTCCTTTGCACAGTTCTACTTTACATGTGCCATTCCCTCATTGGATGGCAGGAGGAGAATGGGAGAGGGATACCCAATCACTGGGGAGAACTGAGAAGCAATACCCAATCAAGAGGGGGAACAGGGTCCAGGGAGACTTAAAGCAGATGTTTTAAGGTCCCTGTGCACAGAACTGAAGATGAACTTGAATAGTACTTGGGCTGTCTGGGTGGGTGGGGGGTGCCAAGGCAGCAGCCGACAGGAACATCAACAGGCAGGTGAGCATAGCGATGAGGGGGGCGTCGGACAGATCGGGGCGGGGAGCGGCAAGATCAGCAGAGGCACCGGCGGTCGCTCTTGGTCACCTCCTCGGAGGAGTGCACCACGTTGGGCACGAAGCCGCTCTTGACCCCCTCCCAGCCCTCCTGGATGGTGATGTCCCCGCGCTTGACCAGCTCGAAGATGTCGCGTGTCAGGTCCGTGAAGGCCTTCTCCACGTTGATGGCGTCACGGGCCGAGGTCTCCACATAGCGCATGCCGTAGGCGCCCGCCAGCTTCTCGGCCTCCTGCTGGCTGACCTGCCGCTGTGCCTCCAGGTCGCATTTGTGGCCTACGAGCAGGAAGACGATGCCGTGCGGCTGCACGTGGCTCCGCGCCTCCTCGAGCCACTCGTGCACGTTCTGGAAGGAGCGCCGGTTGGTAATGTCGAAGAGCAGGAGGCCGCCCACCGAGTTGCGGTAGTAGGCCCTGGTGATAGACCTGAGGGACAGCAAAGTGAGGAGGAGGAGGAGGGTGCACAGGTGGGAAGTTATGACGCATGGTGGAGATGCCGTTAGGGTAAGGGAGGTGGGTGAAGCGGACAGGAAGCAGAAAAACAGAGGGAGATGGAGACGATCAGATGTCACAGCAGCAGGTAGGGAGGCACAGATGTAAAGAAAAGGTAAGCAGACAGTGAGAGATGGAGGGGAAAAAGGGAGGAGAGAAAGAGCAGGAAAGAGTATTTAAAACCAGCACTGCTGCCTCTCCCTTTAAACGCATCACTGAACATTCTCTGTCAAGCTGAGAGCAGCCTGCAGGTTTAAGCCGGCCTGAAGGGGGCGTCGTACCAGCTGGCGGCCAGAGCTGACCTGTGCCCCATTCATAGTTAGCAGTGTGTCTAACGAGTACAAGATCAGGGTTAAGTTTTGGAAAATAACAGAAAAAAGTAAGTCAGCACTGGAATGGCTTTCAGGTTCACTCAGGCTGGTGAGGCTTTGCAAAGGGAGTCAGGAGGCCTTGAAATTCCATCAGACTGGCACACTTCCCTCAGTTAAGAGGGGTGGAGCTCGCTTTATTACACACAGTGACTATTGTTCATGTGCTATTCTCTTGTTATTAAGGCTTGTACAGTAGCTCAGTGGGTAGGGCTGTTGCCTCACGCCTCTGTAAACAGGGGTCTTAATCTTGTCCTGACTCTGCACCCAGTGTGGTGTTTACACGTTCTCTCTTTATTGACACTGGTTTTGTCCAGGTACTCCTGCAAAATTATGTTTGTATGTTACCCATAGCGGAATGTGTCCCCTGGCCTGAGATACAGGATCACCATGATCCTATATAGGTGAAGGACAAAGGGATGGGTATTTGTTTGATGGCCAGTGACAGCATGGGCTAAGGTGTGGCTGGAATCCCTAGGATATTTTGTAAATAACCTCATACTGACTATGGCTCAGTTCCTCTGTAGTGGGAATGTGTGGGTATGCTACTTTAGTCTTAATGGTGTTTGCCCCCCCCCCCAAAAAAAACAAACACTATGGCAATTCCTATCACTGTGTGTATGTGAGACTCTTGAAAAATAATACAAAAGTTATCAATCATTCCTTGGTCCAAAATACATTTCACCATACACCTGATGTTTATGTCCTACAGTGAAGATTTTTCCAAGGCTGCTTATCCTGAAAGTCCAACGTCGTATAGAATACAGCCATTAAACTTTGAATAACTGCCACTCAAAAACAGAGAACTACATTAATCTTAATAATTTCCTCCAAGATTATGCAATTGTGATGAAACAGATGAAAAACACCAAAATCATTGGAAAACAGCTGTGTTCATGGAGCTGAGAGATTCTTCTCTCTCCTAATCAGTAATATTTAGAATATTTTACATGTACCCCCCCCCCCCCCACACTTCACCCCAAGCTGTGAAATTATACATATGAGCTGCACAGTGGACACAAAACTAGTGATACTTCCTAAAAATCTTTGTGCATAACTTTACATCAAAATCACCGGGGGAAAGATTAACCACACACTAAAAACCTACACCCAGTCTGGGATTTCTCACTTCTGTTTAAATGAGCATCAAAGGACAGGTGCACCCAATCTCACAGCCACCTAGATGCCAGAAGACCATGCCTTTTCAAAGAGGAAGAATATGTTTGTTCCATCTCTCATTTAGAAGATAATTACATCAGGTGTTAGTAACCTGTCTTTTGTGCTTTTAAAGCAAACGTTTGACAGTTATGGAGCGCTAACTGTATACCTACTCGCGGCATGCACCTCACCGCTGTCATAATTACCTGGCGTACCATCCTCCTACGGTCTTTTCTGTCGTCGTCTGACATCAGCTCGCAGTTGACTCACATACACAAAGTGGAGTATTTTGCAATTGCACCTATTTGGTTTCTCTCAGTCTATTTCTTCTATCTTTTATTCAACCAAACAAACAATGAACATTAGGCCTATATGCGTTATTTAAAAACGTATCAACCTGAGCGTGCAAGATAAGGTACTTTTCAATTTGCGTGGTTTACAGATCATCACATTTGTATAACGTGATTTCACCAGGACTGCACCTGTAGGATTTAATACACCCAACCAATCTACGTCATGGACACCGTACCTGAATCGCTCCTGTCCCGCAGTGTCCCAGATCTGAAGTTTAATGCGTTTCCCCGGCTCTATCTCGACCAGGCGTGAAAAAAAATCCACCCCAACAGTTGGGTCGGACACCTGCGCGAAGCGTCCCTCGGTGAAGCGCCGGATCAAACACGACTTCCCCACCGTCGAGTCTCCAATCACGATCAGTCGGAACTGGTACAGCCATATCGCCTCCATGTCTCCCCCAAGCCTGCAGAGAGATGCACGGTGAAAGGACCCAAGAGGAGTGTAAACACGCAAACCCCACGGCAGCCCGAATGCCCCCCGCAGCCGCTCCGCCGGCCCTCATTCCCCCTCGCCGTGTCGCCTTAGGAGAGCGATGCTTCTGCATTTAAACGAGGGCCGAAGCGGACAAGAACACCACGACTCTTTGTGCGTCTGCTGTGACACCCCCGTCCGCCTATACAGAAACAATGTATCCGAGGGGGGAAAAACACGTTGCCGATGTGTTTTCACGTTACATCGTCCATTTCCTTATTCACAACCTCATTCTAAACTAAATATGGTTATTCTTCTGAAGCTTTCGCTTAATCTAAAGTGTAACATATTAATATATGTATATATATATTCGTGGTCGCTGACCGACTGTTAGTTAATCAAAATGTTTTTCATGGAGGTCAGGTGGAAAGCAATGCTTCTACAAACACTAGGTAAAAGCTGAATTATCCGTTTCAGAGTATAATTTCCCGTCATATTTAGGCCTTTGTTTATCTGCCCAACAGACCTGTGTTTGCTTTAAGTCCCGCTACCGTCGTCTCCCATGGTACAGTGGCAACTACCGCCCCTCTCTCCTGCGTTTAGAATACACGGGCTCGGCTGGGCAAACACTGCCGTATTCAGCTCCCTAATGAATACTCCGGCTATTGTCTCCATCCGGATATAACAGGAGAGGCGAGAGCGGATGGTGCCTTTACTGCTCGTAAACGCGATGCGTTTGAAAACTACAAACAGTCCCCACATTTTTTTTTGTTATTCGTGCAGAAAACAAAACCGGCTGCATTTCAGAAACACCAAGGTCAATTGGCCTCCATTTTGCAATTATCCGAAGAATCCAGCTGCATTTTCTGGTATAAATAAATAATCTCTGTGTAATACTTTCGACAATAATTACAACGGTTACATTTTAGTATCCTGCAAAGTCTAATGCAACGAACTTCAAATTCAAGACGCACACTAGAACAATTTAATATTAACATATCCCGAGCCGTTCCGAGGTATAATTAACCTCATAACCATTGTTATATCGAATGCATTTTTGTATATTTAAAAACTACAGGTATTAATACAACACAAAGAATATAATATTGTACAGAATGTTTGAACAGAACGGATTAATATATAATTATAGCATATGTCCTTACGGTGTATGGTTTGTCTCTCAGAGCTCGAGAACAGCAAACTCCATGTTGCCGAGGGGACAGTCTTTTCTTTCGAATACAAAATCTGAACTAGTGGTCTTCGACAAAGCATACGATTAATCAAACATCATTTGCACTGAAAATGAAAAAGAGCAGATCAATTATACTGCAGTCCGATCTCAATTTTCTATACAGGAAGAAACAAATCACGCCGCTTCCACGATAAATTCGGCTGTTCTTTTGCAAGGATGTCGTAGAGCTATATTATTGTTATGTAATTTTGTAAATTGATGTCAATATGGAATAATCGACGTCCGTTCGGCGTTATCGATGTAATTGTATTAATCCTAATCCTTTTATTTCCATGTGTTAAAGATGGAGAAATGTTTGGAAATTTCTCTGATGAAATGGCAGCAACACCAGCAGCATCACACAGCCTGACTCATCCCGCATCAGCAACACTACTGTAAAATCCCTAATAGTGGAGCATCCCACTTCTTCCCTTCAGATCGATGGCACATGCTCAAGAGTTGTTACCGTAATAACCAGCGTAAATGAGCTCGTTTAAGATTGCTATCCAGGAGCGTAGATTATTTAACAGCCGCTAGGCCGTCTAATGATAAAGGAACTGCATCCATACAGTTTCTTCAGTAAAAAACATCCAGCTGTATAAATGATTTAAAGTGGATAAATGTGTATGCTAGGATTCTAAGAAAAAACACTAAGGCTACCAGCAAAATGTGATATTTTTAATCGAATTTAAAACTTGAAGAAAACAATTCATAACGTCCGGTGGTATGGGCAGAAAAAAAATCCCGTACAGCTTTGCGGTGGATGTTCGACTGTGACCCAAACGGTGCGTGGTTAGCTTGGGATCCTATGTGATACTTTGAAGCATTGCACAATCTATGCCTGCTGATTAGATTCTGGTCTGGTAGTTTAGGAGAAGGAAACAGAGATCTGAAAGGCTGAACTTATTGACTCGAGTCAATTTACCAAGTTTCTTAAGCATAATAATAAAAAAGTCAGTTTAATCATGTTTGAATAAGACAAGAAAAAAAGAAAAATAAGACCGAACCAATGGCACTAGTAAGCACTTGAATATTAGTTGTAGAGTATAATTAAAACTAAACTAAAATAAAATAAACTTGTAAAACAAAGTACCGTTTTATACTGAAATAATCAAATCATGTTTTAAACAGCGAATTATCTATACCTGATTCATGCAGCAGGAGCAACTTGTTCAAGGTGTCGCAATCGGAGATGTCGGTGTGGGAAACAGGTCAGGGCATCATGCACGTCATACACGACATGGGTGTATTATACGGTTGTTGGAAATAACAGGGTGATTTTAGCAGAAGTTTTGAAATGGCTAAGCTAACACACTCTGACAGGCATAACACTATGTAACAAATTTTTATTTTTATTTTGTTCCTGGGTACAAAGTGTGTTTTCCTAACCCGTTATGCCTA
>JAAGVU020000002.1:12135541-12150498 GCA_011763525.2 Mormyrus iriodes
TCTAAATTTCATTATCCAGGTCACAAAAGCAAAGTTTAAAGGGAATAATGGCCATTTTCCATACTTTTACAACATAATTGTATAATGTATTGTCCAGGAACAAAATTTGTGTTACATAGTGTAATAGCATAGTTTTACACCAACATGAAGATCATTTAAACATGATGTAGGCAGGAGTTCTGCTGCGGAGCTGTGGAGGTACTGCTGGTGTCTGACATCACCCACGCCTCCACCTTCAGGACTGTTCTCAACTGGAAGGACGACATTGGTTCCCATGTGACCCTGGCCATTGGGAAGCCTGTCCCTACAGTGCTGTTGGCCAATAAGGGTGACCAGTCACACCTTGTCCTGTGATCCCAGCTAGCCGAGGATGGACACCTTCTGCCAGGAGAACATCTTTTTGGGCTGATCTGAGACTTCTGCCAAGACAGCGACACTTCAGTGGATGGCATGAGGTTGAAACAATGGGCAAATGGCTATCTGACCAGAATCCTCTGAAATTATTGAGAGCTGCAAGGCACTGTGAAAAAACTGCACAATGTTAGCATGATGACGGCTCACCGTGCTATTAGTCACACATACGCCATATGTAGTATTTACAAAGGCACAATCTACATATAGATGCAGAAATGTGTATATGCTATTTTTAGTGGCTGCAGAAGTTGCTATGAATGGGAAGGGATTGATGTGGGATGATGAGGGTGATGGCAAGCAGAACTTTAGTGCCTTGCCTGGGTGCCTCTGTGTGTCTGTGTGTGTGTCTGTGTGTGTGTCTGTGTGTCTGTGTGTGTGACAGACCTGATCCAGTGCACTAGTACAATAAATATAATGAGATGCACTGACACATACTGTGCACACACACACACACACATGCATAAAGTAATGTTTTTGAAGATTTATATAGCCGCCCTTTCCCAAAAGCACTTGGACCAACAGCTGACTGGCAAAAAAGGCATTCTGTGATATAAACCTCACTAGTCCTGGTTTCGCTTAGCAAACCTTTGCGGCGGCCCTGTGGAATTTCGCACTAGAAACCATCCAGCCTGCCTGTTCCACGTGAATGAATGAACACATCCCACACACAAGGTGAGAGAAGCTTAACATAGATGCAGCTTCTAATGTCTATAGCCGGGGCTTAGTGGGGGTGTGTGGAGTACAATGAGAATTGGCACAATTTCATTCTGAGGATCTTCACCATCTCCACTTGGGTGTTTTGCAGTGTGTGTGTGGGGTCATGTATATTTTACATTGTGGGGACCAATGTGTTCCCACAATGTGATAAAAACCTGTTATTTTGACCTTGTGGGGACATTTTCTTGGTCCCCACAAGGGGAAACTCAATTTTTAAAAAATCTGTGACAGCAATCAAAAAATTGAAAACGACAAGCTGTCTTGTATTTTGTTTGGTTACTTATGGTTAAGGTTAGAACTGGGTAGTGGTTAAGCTTGTCATAGTTGGGATTAGGGTCATGTCCATAGAAATGAAGAGTCTCCACAGAGATAGAGATATCTAATCACTGTGAGTGTATATGACTGTGTGTGAGTGTATTTGAGCGTGTATGAGTGTCTATGAGTGTGCATGTGAGTGTGTGTGAATGTGTAGGAGTGTGCATGTGAGTGTGTGTAAATGTGTGTGAGTGTGTCTGAATGTTCTTTTATCACTCCTTTGCCTCCTCTCTCTGTTTCACTGAGGAAAACACCAACATTGATGCAGCTGTCCACTGCTTACTGGAGAACATTCTGGCTAACATGGAGACCCCTGCTGACCCAATGGACCAGAACCTGCAGGTCTGCCCAAGGTTTGCCAGCAGCACCAAGTAGGCAGGCTTGTCAGACTGTGTCACCTGCTCCAGACTTCAGCAAACACTAAAATGGCAAAGGAAGTGATTGGACAGGATTGTTTTTTAATGATGTGGGGCTTGGTCTGTGTGGGAAAATACACATTACAAATATCCCCCACCCAGAAAAGGCTGCACAGCGCATTGATTTCTGAGGATTGGCTCTGAACTTAGCATGCGGATGTCCATCTGCATGCAGAATTATATTACCCGTGATTAAGAGCCTCCACACCCATCGACATCTGAAAGGGGATATAGTTTACTGTGGCAACAGCATAATGATAAATATATGCAGATGTTATGGACCTGAGCCAGGCCCAGTCTATGCCGATTATGAACCAAGCTTCCTAGTAATAACTTATAACACAACAGTGCAGTGGCAGACTGAATATCTCAGTTCAGCTTTGTTGTCGGCCTGAATTAGATGGATAACAAAAAATGTGACTCTTTGCATCAAGCTGGAGAGGTATGTTGTCTTCGTTGTTGTTGTTTGCCAAAAATAGAAAAGTGAGATGGAAAGGAAGAGAATGATCAGCAGACTTATCTTTTGATAAGAAACAACACTTATTAAGAGAACAGAATACAGAAAAATCTTGTGTCACAGATATGTTGCAATAATAATATATGTAATAATATATTGTAAATATCTAATTCATGATATTTGTGACTGTGACTGAGAAGGAGCATCACTTCCAGAGTGTATGGTAAAGTGCTATATCAGTGCCCGACGCACTACTGTGCTTTACATGAGATGTATCTCACATATCATGGATCTTCACTTTCACCTTCCTTAATCAGACCCCAGGAAGGTGTTCTCTATGACTGAAGAGTCACAGTTTCGTTTGAATAATTTGCTCGCAATCTTCTTATTGGATATTTTTATCCATCTTGGAGCATCCATATCTATAAACTGTTGTCACAATCTAAAAATACCAGACTTTTCAAAGAATGAAATATGACTTCTCCTGTATCTCATTGCTAAAATAAATATGTACTTACAGTTAACAAACAAAGGCAAATAAACATGAGGAGGTATGTTATGTATGTATGTAGAAAAAACTGTTTCAGTATTCTGGAATTTTATCCCAGCAATTAAACACACTCGTTATGGTATAAGCAAAAATTGGATTTAATTATTTAAAATTATTTAAATTTTCTCTCATATGTACAATAGAGCACTAGGTTAGGTGGCCCTAATGCTCTTCAGTAGATATGCAATCTACTTTTCTGAGTTTAATAATGTAGCCTATTTACACACAGTGAAGTGATCTTTTCTTGGATACTAATGCAGGATATGTGTTGTCTTATTAGCAGCATTTGCAGTACATTATCGTCCATGCTCATGCTATTGGTATTGGTGTTTTGGTGTTAAGGGAGAAAAGGTTTCTGCTTGACTCAATGCTGTCGATATGTCGTGCATGACATCACATTTAGCCCTATTTGAAAGCCATACAAAACTGTAATCCAATAAAATAAATTTCAATATCAGATGTCCTCATCGCTTAAACTGTTGAATGCTCAGCTTTTTTCAGGTCACCTGGTAATAAAAAAGGCAACTAGGATGCTGGGCTACATTTCTAGGTGTGTTGAGTTTAAATCGAGGGACGTAATGCTAAGATTATATAATTCCCTTGTAAGACCTCACCTTGAATACTGTGTCCAGGTTTGGTCACCTTACCTCAAAACGGATATTGCTGCTTTAGAAGTGGTCTAACGTAATGTTACAAGAATGATTACAGGCCTTACGAGCAGAGGTCTGATAAATAAACAAATATTTCCCAGATTCTGAAATTTCGTCCCATAGATATACTATTAAAACCAGCCATTCTGCCTAAAGCAAAAATAATTCATATGTTAGCACACACTACGTCCTCTAGTGGATGTTAATAAAGTACTTTGTACAAGGGAAGACATGAGTCTTGTGGAAGCATGTGAGAAAGACCACGTAGTCGCTCAAGTTTAAAGTTTTACTGTCATGTGCATTTGGGAAGGCAATGAAATTCTTGTGACAGAGTGGACATTCATTACCGTAGACAGTAGACAGTGCAATACAACATAAAGTGCAGGATATGGGGGCTAGCCCAACATTTGTGCGAACATTAAACCATATACACCCAAACAATATACAATAATATATACAGCACAATATTAAACATTATACAGTAGGCCAAGAGTGCAATAAGCAACCAATTACGTCTGATGCATCCTCACTGTTTTTACTTTAGACTGTTTTGCACATTATTTAATTAGATGGTTATATATTGTGGTATGTATATATGTGTGTACATAAACACACACACACACACACACCACAATATATAACCATCTAATTATACAATTTGCAAAACACTCCAAAGCACCAACAATGAAGATGACGTGTTGGCATTAGAAATTGCACAACAATACCTTTATCTACAAAGCATTTTTATTGCTGTATGGCGTATTTATTATTTTTCAGTCATGAAATTGAGAGGAGACACAACTCGCATGCCGTCTGAAAGGTGAACGCGTTCCCTTATCGCTCAAAGAACCGAGGAGGGTGACTTCCGTTGCCAATGGCTACTAGTGTTTGCAGTTACTATGGATACTCATGTTAAGCCTCTTGAAACCACTAGATGGGGCTGTCTTATAGCTATCTGCATTTATTTAACCCATGTACTGTATATTGCAGTGAAGGTTTGTTTTAAACCATATACTGATACAATATGTTCTGCCACATTTTTGCATGATGAGTTTATCTATAACCATACATGCTACCACTTAACAAATTTGTAAAATATTGGTTTTATTTTGTATATTGGCGTTATTCTTTGTTCAAAAGTGGTATAAGAATACATCTATAAAGCCCCCGTAAATATATCGGGAGTTGAAAAGATAATTAGTACAGGAGAAATTATATTTTATAAAACCGGTTCTGACAAGTCATTACTTCCTCTTCTGGAGGGATTCTGACTGAGCGCTGAGGAATGTGCGTAGGTCTATGCGTAAACCTATTGTTGACTGCTTGGTTTGAAGGCGCATTAAGGACTGTGCTCTTTTTTATGTTTTTCAAAAACCGTATTTCTCATTGGACTTGCAGAATTACTTTGCATACACATTTCCATTAAGAAGCACGTAAACAGTTTTATTTTCGTATAGTACCATACTTGGATTCTGACGTATTACGTTTTCAGGGCTGCCAACTTTGTTCAGCTGGCTGGATTGAGATCTTCAGTTAGAGACAAGTCTGCACACACATGCATTTACGTGTATGTATCAGTTTTATTACCCTGTAAATAGTCTGTAGGGTTTGCAAATCACCCAACGCTTTGATGTAGCTAATTGTAGGTTTATAATGAATTAGTATAGATTCGCCGTAAGATTTCTTGCGTGAGCGTGAGAGTCTGAAAGTGTGAGCGTCACACCAGATGCGTGAGAGTTGGCAACCCTCCGTTTATTGTGGCAAAGGGTATTCGAGAGGTAAGATGAAATCCCTTTATAACTTTCACACGTTAACTGTTCACATATGAAAACCACCATGGTACGCAATGTTCTGTTTTAAGTGGCTAAAACCAGAGTCTGATGGAGAAAGACTTAATAAATTTGCAATGCAATAAAATCACAGACACACATGCCTGTTAATGACAGTCGTCTTTATGCACCCTCTCCGCTGTCAGGGACTGAACAAGAAGGTGCAATGCTACGAATGAAGTGGGAGCGGGGTGGAAATGTCACAACCCAAAGTCAAATCGGGCACTTTTTGCATCCAAGGGAACATGATTGTCAATTATTAGCAGCTATAATAAAAGCCGATTAAATGCAAGCGTGTCATTGGCGTCAAAAGGGAGAAAAGTGGAAACTTAGGGATAACGTTTAGGCTGGCGCAATTTGGTCTGATTAAACCAGCAATGAGATGCATGGGGGTCCCTTTTCGCCTGGACCGCCAAGCACAAAATATAGCTGTTAATGATCACATTCCCACCTTGCCCCCCCCACCACTACCGAGACCCGATCAACCCCTCCCCCGATGGTCACCCGATTCCTGCGGAACCATTTTGTCTAGAGTAATACACTATTACACACCGGAATAACGATAAGCAGAGAAACGAGGAAACAGAGGGGGGAGGTAGAAGAACAGCAACAGCTAAACAATGAACAGCTGACGGCTGTGAATTATTAGTTCCTTATATATATTTTTTTTTTTAAAAAAACTTCCATGTTCCGTGCCCTGATATCGGAGAGGCGGCGGCACTCATGTGAACGATAGCCTATCTCAGCCAGCTCTCAGTTCACCAGCATGCACCATCCTGAACGCCGGGACAGCTGTGTGTAAAAAAAAAAAAAAAAGAATCGACCAAATAGCTTTGCAGCCGTTTTATGCTTTTCCTCATACGTGCGCGAGACAGCCGGCTGGCTAGCATGCTAACAAGGGAGATGTAGCTGGCGGCTCGCTTTCGCTCGTGTGCTATAACTGCTCGTTTCGCCTAGCACTTTGACCGGGGAGCACCGACGGCCACCTTGACAGCTCGTCAGCCCGTTCGGGTGGTAGTTACTCCCAATTAATCTGCGCCGGCGAGAGGCGGGGACGTTGGGCTGCCGTTTCTGTTCGGCATTCAGCCTCAGGGTAGCGCTCCGTGGCCGCGTATCCACGGTGTCTCGCGAAGCTAACAGGCTAAGTTTGTTTAGCCGGCATATCAGTGAAGGTGATCTTATTTTGTGGAAAAACGGATGTAGAGTAGCAGGCTAGCCGTTTAACAAGTGCGGGTAACTCACTAGTTCAGCCAGGATAACCCGGAGAGGCTAACCGGCTAGCGGCGTCTGGACCTGGAGGCCGTCGCGTAACCCCCCTTCCTGCCTACTCTCCCGTGCCGCCCTCCTCTCGCTTTTTTTGTTCCCCGGCACTTATAAAGAAAGAAAGGGACCTCCACCCCCTAACAGCACCACCGCCCCCCTCCTTCCGGCTGCGCCTGTTAGGGAATCCAGCCGGAGCGAGACTTCACTGCGTTAGCTGGCCTGCCAGCGTGCCCAAGCAGGACGGACGATGTCGGGACAGTCCATCACGGATCGCATCGCGGCGGCTCAGCACAGCATGACCGGCTCCGCCATCAGCAAAGCTGTGTGCAAGGCCACGACGCACGAAGTCAGCGGGCCCAAGAGGAAGCACCTCGACTGTGAGTATCTCCCGGCTAGGGTGTCACATTAAACTATTTTTCTTTTGTTTTAAAATATAATTATACCCTCTCTATTGACTCCGCTAGTCCCAAGTACAGTACATCGATATCCGGTGTGTTAAATACGCATAGTACCACTGTCTGGACGTTTTCATGAATAAATGATTATTTTTTTCTATATGGATAATCCTAGCCAAAATGAGATCTCTTGAATCGCTCTGTCACCCTGAGCTGGATGCGGTCTGGTCAGATCCAGACGGCTCAGACCTTGGTGAGCTGCCGCTCAGGGCAGCTGCCTTTGCGAGAGAGATGTAGGTTTTCCACGTTTTTTTTTTTTTTTTTTTTACACATTCCATCCCAATTTCTGTATGCTAGGAATGCGGCACTGGGCGTCCGGACCCGCGGTCTGGTCTAGCTAGTCGCCTCGTTAGTGCTGCTGACAGCTGTAGTGCTCGTTCATCCCATTAACACCGATCGGCCGTGACGGATTTCCGTTTTGCCTTGTCCCCGGCATCATCACACCAATGCCCTTTAAAATGTTTCACAATAACGTACCTATGTACCGAATGTGTATATCACATTAAAGTTTCAAACAAACCCCGCTTTGTCTTGATCAGGAGGACTGAGCGTGATTTAACAGCATTTTTGATTTTTTTTTTGTGTCCATTTCGACCCTATTTTGAATGATTGTTTCCCTGTTTGAAAAGACTCCTAAAATCAGCGCTTACATTCAGCGAAACCCAGGTACCTGCTGTCATTTAATACGGAAAAATAATTTGCATCAGCCACTCAGCTGTTTATATACGAAGCCGCTTATATACGAATTAAATACGTTGTCTGCAAGGTCTCCCTGAACGCTTAGGGTCCCCAAAGGCCCAGTACACTATCGGTTTTCGGTTTAGTGTTTTTAGAACAGCCACAATTTGTGAGACTATTTAATGTGATGATAAATCAGATCATCTTAATGTTCGGGTTTAAAAGTACAGAACACTTTAGCTTCGTAAGCTCCTGTGGGCTTTCGGTGGGCGACTGAATTATTTAATACATACAGGCAGTATGCTGCGTCCAGCTACACACTTACGCTTCAAGGTAACCAGCTAAGTTTCACTCTGGTCAAGGTCTGTGTAGTTATGTGCATCTTTTTAGAATACTAGAGTACCAGAGTTTCTGGCAGCCAGAATGAACCAGAGTTATTTCCACCGTGACTTTGCAGTGTGATACTGCTGGAATGATTAGGCTGTCATACCAGACCTTATCATAACTGCTTGGGGACACCCAGGCCTTATGTAATGAGAGTGATAGATAGCACTGATGCCTTTGTGTCTTAAGGATAACAAATGTCATAGTAAGCTGTCAAGTGTAGATAAGGGTTCTATGCCTTAAATTATGAAAACCTGATAGTGGCAAATGTAAAAGCAATTATTTAGTGTTAACTGTTTTTGAAGTCAGAATTTTCTAATTTTAGGTCTGTTTTATTTCTCACTTTCTGTAAAGGTGAGTCTGGAATACCAGCGGCACGTTTGGCCGGATTAATGGATTTGGGTGGAACGTGCCCATTCCTATTAGCATACCTCTACGTGGTGATCTGATACAACCTTGGGCTGCTCTGCTGTCTCTGCATGGCAGTGACATTTAAAGGCTGGGCCCTGTAACGTTTCTGAAGTGTTGTCATGGAGCTCAGTAAGCACTAGGCAGCTGCTTAGAGCAGTTGGCACACAGCATTATTTTCCAGATTGTGTTGAAGCGGCCCTGGTTACTTGTTACGATAAACCTGTGAATTCAGCGCCAGCACTGGGAGAGGAATGAGCCTGTTTAAGATTGCCGGCAGGGTTATATTTGTCTGGCACTGTTCACGGGTTTCCTCTTTGGTTCCACACCCCAAGTATGAGTGCTTATCACTTATGCTGCAAAAATGTAATATTCCAAAAGCCAGAAAGAACAGTGAAACAACACAAATGCCCCGGTGTGGATGCCCGGTCTTCCAGGCCTGGCCAGCCAAACCACGAAATGAATATTCAGACAGATGTTCATGGTTTGAGAGTAAAACATACTAAGATGGTACTTGACTTTGTGAGAGAGAAGGGAGCTTGTAACTTAAACAACTTCTGCTGCATTATTCCGTCCTTTCCTGTTATACATTCTTGAGCTTAGGTAGCTTGAATAGAAACCTGTCCTTGTACTCTTCTGAGTTGTACGTTCAAATTCCAGGATGGGCTTAGCTGTAATTTCCTTGGCCAAGAATGTTACTGGGGCAGTTTGGGTTTTAAGAAAAATCCAGTGGTAGAAAAGGGTATCAATGGTCTCCCTGGATGCAAACACCGGCCAAGCAAATAAATGCAGAGAGCTGCAGTTTAGCCTCTTGCAGTAGATATGTAAAGAGGTTTGTGTGCGTTTTACAGGTTCACAGACAGTGTAGGGACATCTAATAAGGTCAGGACTTGTGCTCATGCTGATGAAATGGTAGCTCCAGCCCTCACATGTGGTCATTGTGCTGAACGGTCACTAGCCTGTCTTGTCCAATATGGTGGTCCTGGGACTGTCTCCACTCCAGCACAAATACCAGATGTTCACAGTTCTGTGAATTTTTTTTTTAAATAATGTTCCTGTGGTTTGATTTCGGTTTGTTTCTGCTGCCATGTTCCTGCAGGGTCTTGTCTTATGTCCATATAGGTCTGCTCAATAAACCCAGCACGTCTGTGGATTTTGCTGAACGTAACTTGAGCTTATCAAGCTCTTCATTAGCAATGTGCATAACCACTGCCCAGAGTGTGTTTGTACACATGCGTTTAAGCTGCGTATTCACACCAATCTGATGTCCTCATCTCTACTCCTCCTCTTATTATGAGGATATATGCGCATCTTAAATTGCTACCCTGCCTTTTCTACATCCATATAATAGTGCATTTAACATCTCTCATAAGCAGTGCCACTGTATGTGCATTGTAGCCTACGGATGGTTTTTTTTTTTTTTTTTTTTTTGTCTGCCGACATTCGCTCTTATCTGAAGGTCAGCATGAATGACACCTGGCCACTAAATAAATAACTCTAAACATCACGGATTTTTGTAACACTCTGAGAACTTGCAGACCTTTGAGACGCATCCAGATTTACTCCCTGGCCAGTGCTCGGGCTGCCGGTGGCCTCAGCTGAACCCGATGCGTCAGCTGGGGAGCGCTCGTCACCAGTGTCCCTCTAGGGGTGAGGGTGGAACTTAAATTAAATTTCAGTTATTTATTTATTTTTAAAGCGGCCCTCTTGGCAGGCTGCCGACTCATCAGGCATCTTTTGAGATGCTCCACTACCCCCCCAACATTTGATCTGCTACTATTGCGCAGCAAGGCTGTCGGCGACTGGCGTCTGCGGTTCCCCCGCCCTCCTGGCTCTTCCTGGTTGTTTGACGTCAGGCGTCCAAAGATGAGAACGATGTGCCTTTCCCCTACCGGTCCTGACAAAGAGGTGCAGGGATGTTCCTCGGCAAACCCATGTGCCTATTTTTGTCTCATTCCACAGGTGACTGATCAAGATGTCCCTTGATGTTCTGCATTTTTTCTCTCCAGCCATATTCAAAGTGGTTGAGGTGACTGGCAGTGGATGTTTTTCGTTTTTTTTCTTGGTGGTCCAGGGGTCACTGTTGCTATGTTGGCGGGTTTCCTCCCAGCCTCCCTTTATGTGTTGCGCTTGCTTGTTGGAATCTCCTGTGTTGTTCTGGTTTGCACATGGCCTGAGGGGCTGATTGATGGATTCATGTGATTGACTGACCATTTATGTGTAAAGGTCATATGACAGACTGACTTCCTGTCATGCACTCCGTGCTTCTCAGAACAGCCTCCTAATTGGAATGAGCTGCTGTTGCAAATGGATGGACTGAGATTTTTTACTTTTCACTTTATTGCTGACTGCTCTGGTTATTCTCTTCCCTGCAAATCATAGGTGTCTGTTTCAGGATTTTTATTGCACATTTTGTTTAGTAGCTCTTGTTGACGGGTTCCTACCCATGCTGTTGGCTGATTTTTACTGATGGTTTTTGGGTTAAACATCTTTGCTTAATATACCAGTGAGCTAGTTACACGATGGCACTGGTAATGCTGTCACCTGTGGTTTTTTCAGACCTGTGGATGATACTGGTATTTTGGCAGAGGGCTACTGGAGACAAACTCCCCATTGACCCTGGAGCTGGGTATTTCACTGGTGAAGGCTGACTAGCCTGCTGGTGAGGGGGTCATGGTGGTGGAGGTCGGGCTGGATGCTGTGGTTTGGGTCATGCTCCAGTTATCTTGCAAGCATCTGTGCATCTGCATTGTCTCTTGGCAGTTTAACACGCAGCATACCTGTGTGTATGTGAATCTGTTGGTGCGAAGGTGTTTGCTGGCCTTGATTAATGCTAAGTCACAAAGGTGTAGTAAATTAACCTTTTAACAACATATAATGTTAACAGTGGAGAAAGCGAGGAGTGAATAACTCTGCGTATGTTTTGATGAGATGCGTATTTTTGGTGACTTAGAAGTTGTGAAAAATGTAATTTCTCTGCAAAACTGCTGAAACAGTCCATCTTGGCTGTAATTGCAGGACTTCAGATAGAAAGGGAACTTAGATGCTTGATTTATGGACCTGGGTGATATGGTAACGTACTGGGGGTGCGGGTCTGTTCCAAACCAGCTCACATACGATAGCTCTGGAGCTGGATGTTTCACTGAAATTACATGTTTTAGGGGTGATTCACTTTAAAATGACATCATGCGCCCCTTGAATTGAGAACTGGTCCTTCATGTTAGCTCATCCAAAAACATTCCATCTGTATGGGTAACGGGGAGGTGTTTGATGTGATGGCTAATAATCAGTGACTCGTCGCATATCATTTGTAAGGTTATTGTAAAAATAAGTCACATTTGAGTCGCATCACATGAGTTATTTCGCCAAAACTGCTGTCTGTGGAAAACACACACAACACAATTAGTGGCACGGCAGTGTCTCCATTTCCATTGTAATTGGAAGGAGCTGCAGCTTTAAGTTTTATATCGTGCACATTCTCTGTCCCAGAAGAGCAATCCTCAGTGTAAATCCAAAGCTCATGCTGATTAGTAACTATTGGCTCCTCAGTGTACAAGCTTGTAACTAGCTAACTACATTTTCAGCAAACATCGATGTTACAAACAGGATTAGCCTGCCTGCGCTTTAATGTAATGTAAAAGTGATGTAAGGAAGAGTGATGCAGTTGCATAGGGTTGCATCGACATGCTAAGTTAAGGGGTCCCTGCATTTGTGTATTAATATGCCCTACATGCAGTAGAACCACCAAAATCACCGTTGCATACCTGAGCTGGGAGTTATAATGGTCTTTCTGTGAATTAATAGGTTAATCAAAGCTGAATTCCTGTATTGTGGTAATTTTATATATAGAGTGAAGCCCCCCCCCGTGCTCTGGGCTTTGGTTGCCCATGAGCCTGAAGTGCTGTGAGGAACCGATTCACACAGCAGCCCATCCTGGGACTGGCTCACTGCTAAGCTCTGTGGGTGGGTTCTTAGGCCTGACGTCTGTATGACTGGACGATGACACCATATGTGCTGCATGTATTAGCTGTATTTGTTCAGTTGTTCTTTATGACGGTAACAGATCACAGCAGTGTGGCTGCCATCTCCTCCTTGTCTAGGGAGGGTAAACCAGCAGGCTGATTCATTCCTCCCACACAGTTTCTCTCCCACACCCTAGGCTTAATGGAGGAATCCATAACAATCAAGCACCTAATAAGAAATTCTTTAACGGGTAGATTTCCGTGTTAACCAGAAGCGGGGGGGGGCTGTTAGACTGTATCATCTGGCCTTGTTCACTCTGTCCCAGCAGGGCATCACCGTGTTTAAGGCTTTATCATGGAATCGAGACTGCTTATTCAGGGTCGATGATGCCCCAGTGACGTCTGGCTCAGCTTATAACCGTGTGTCCCTGCACACAGCTGTCATTTCTGTCTTTCCAGTCCTGCCGCATATGTAGGCCACAGAAAAACAGGCTCATAGGAAGTCGAACTTCTGGGCAATTTTAAGCTCCTGTTTGCGGCATCTAGTCTCCGAGTGGCGGCGATGGCCTGGCTGTCCTCGCTGTGACCCGGCTTATGGGATGTGTCCGTTCATATATGTGGAAGGGAACGCAGGGTTCTTTCCAGGAGCGAAATGCCACAGAGCTGTTCAAATGTTTGCTCAGGGAAACCAGGAACAGCAGGGCTTGTACCACACGTTGACTTTCTTATCAGTCGTGTGTTGACCCATGTGTTCATGGGAAGGAGCTGCAATAGAAAAGCTTCATAAAAAAACTAGCTTTGAGAAGGCTGTAGGTTAATATGTGTGTGTGTGTGTGTGTGTGTGTGACAGACCTGATCCACTGCACCAGTGAGATGAACGTGAACATCCCTCAGATGGCCGACACGCTCTTCGAGAGGACAGCCAACAGCAGCTGGGTGGTGGTTTTCAAGGCCCTCATCACCACCCACCACCTCATGATGTACGGCAACGAGGTGAGGCCTGGGAACTGCGTCCCTCTTCCCAACACATACGGTATAATCAGCACGGCATGTGTCGATGGGCGAAGGAGCATGGACTTATGGGAGTGGCTGTGAGATAGAGACTTTGAGGGCTGATGGGCAGCGAAGTGTACATCAGTACTGCCTCACTCAGAGACCCTCCCAGTCCTGAGCAGTGAAGATAAAACTGGACTTCTCTGAGTGGATGGTTGTTGGCCTCGCCCTCCCCACCATCAGGCGAGCACGTGACCGTCCTCACTCACACACACACACCCACCACCTAGTCTCTATACTGGCTGTGTCATCTAATCAGTCGTAAGAATGACAGGCTTCAGGTTCGAGGGTGTCCTGTTACCCCCGGTCCGATACTGTTCTACCTGTTCCCGATGCTTCCCGGCTCCCTTTATTTAAAGAAGTCTATTCTGTAGCCCTCTTCAAAGTGTCCCGTAATAGCTTCCATTTCTGGCCCTGTACTTTTAAACAATTCCTTCAGTTGGCTTATAGTGTTTCATAGACTCTGTGTTTCAGCCCAGCTCCCTGAACCTCCATCACTGTGCCTGCGATGTCCAGTTGTGAGTCTTTCCTGTTTTGATGGACCAAGAACACTAGGAACTGGGTTTTATTTTTTTCACCGGTTCTGGAACAGCGTTAGATGTGAAGGTTTTAGATGGGGTTCCATGACATGGTTTACAGTTCTGGTGAGGACACTGAAAATCTAATGCACTGCTTCCCTATGATCTGGCTGCTAGCTCCACCCCCTCTGAGACATGCCTGGTGCTGTTTGCATTCTGAAAGGTGAACATGGTGTTTCCCAGCATGCACCGGGGTGGTCTCAGTGCTCCTCGAGGCACGCCATCTCGGCGTCCGCAACGAGGCTACTTGCTGCTTGGCTGCCTGGCTCCATGCTGTCTTCTGACCTGAAGGAAGGCCGTACTGCTCCCAGCTGTTTGTCAGAGATCTGCTTCTGAAAGATTAATGATGTTGCTGGAGCCTCTGGTTTTTCTCTTTCCTTTTTTCTTTTTGCCTTCCCTGACAATTGTTCTTCCCTGCATCTCACCAGATGTGAGGCTGTGCTCTTGGGCTCCCTCCCAACCACCAACCCAACACGCTCTGCTCAATTCTTCACTTTTTGTGAACTTTCTATATCATTCCCCTTGAGCCCTGACATCCCTGTTTTGGCATTCGTTAGTGATCCCACTTGGTCACGTAACCTCTGCCTCTCAGCATAAGAAGAAATTTTTCTAATTACCACCCTGTACATCAAGGAGGCATGAATGTCCCTAAGATTTTCATACATGCTTTTCCCAAATGAGGACTGGTGCGAGTGAACATGGCACCTTTAATGGAGTGTTTGCTCTTTAAGTGGAGTTTGTTACGGTATTGATTTTTTTTTTTTTTTTTTTTTTTTTTTTGTTTCTCGCCCGCCCCCCCGTCCCCCCCCCTTCTCTCCTTCCCTCCCT